>CM017564.1:58766976-59366976 GCA_007844125.1 Sinonovacula constricta
AGCTCTGGGAAATAGCAGCCATTTTGTTTTTACTCGGTCTATTTGTAGATGCCAACAGGTTCCATAAATTATTATTATTATTATCATCATCATCATCATCATCATCATCATCATCATCATCATCATAACAATACATCTGTGAAATCTGTTAATTTATTGACTAGAACAACAATTACTTAAATAAATAGAGCAAACAAAACAAAATATTATTGAAATTACTTTAACAAGCAACGTGCAGAAACACAACAAAACAAGAAAGTAACAAAATTAAAATAATATTCAAGCATAATTACAAATTATTTAAAGATATAAAGACCCTTTAATAAGTCTTATTAAATTTCCGAGATGACTTTAACAGCGGGAATGATTAAGGTATTCGAATTTGAATATTTCATAGAATCGCAAAATATATCGTTTTTAATGTCAATTTTTCTTAATCTATAAATAAGCACGATGTGAATTTCAGCTAAAAACAGATATCGACGTCAGAGCTGATTACCATAATGATCATGTAAAATGATTTCTAAAGTAAGTGGTCACGTGTTTTTTTTTACTTTAAAAATAGCTTACTGTGCAGCGTGGCTTGGATAGGAAATACCTTTTGTTGTTACAAATGTGGTCTTATTCTTAATTGTTCGCATGAATAAACAACATTTTGCGAGTTCTTTTCAGGTAACAATTATGCCTTTGGTTGTTTGAGTATCAATAATTCGGGTTCACAAGCTGTTTGATATTACCTTTAAAGCGTTGTTTGATCAATTTCGATGACGCCTTCAACCGATCTAGATAGACTTACACGAAGGCCGAATATGAACCAATGGTTAAAAAAAATGAAGGTTTACGGTAATTGAACATTCTTTTCTCCGGCGGTACGTCATTCATAAGAAAATTCCAACCGTTCGCGATTAGAACTGCTGGTTTCTTTGTGTGGCCGTAGTTACATTGTGATAATATGACCTGGCTCGACCCACGGCCTGTGATAGATATAATCTCAGTTTGAATGGAAGCAAATACTCGGGTGGATCTAGGACGAAAAACTTACAGATAAAATGAATACGAGTTAATTGTCGAACTAAGCGCGAGGATTGCCGATCATTGTTCGGGAAATGACGTTGACGACAACACGCACTTTGGTATTCGGATCACCTTTTACTTACCGAACGGGTACGGAAAGGGCCGAATATAATGAGGCATGACACTTTGGGGCATCTCGTGTAATTTCATCATCGTAAGAGATGATAGGGAGGCCTAGAATTATTATCTTTTTATATATATATTTTATAAACGATGTCTTTTAACGTCTATTTTGTTGTTTTAATTTAAAAATATATTCAAATGTTTGACATTCTAAAGTACTAGAAAACTTGATCAATGCACATAGATTACATGTACACGATTCTCTGCTTATAAAACAGGCAGGGTCAACATATCATGACTTTACTTTTAGAAATTAACTTGAACTTACTCGAACGTTATCAGTTCCATTTACACGCAAAATATGTATTGACTTGAAAAACAAAACAAAACAACACACACACCACACACACCACACACACACACACCACACACACACAAACACACACACGCAAACACACACACCACACACCACACACCACACACCACACACACAAACACACACACGCACACACACCGCACACACACAAACACACACACGCACACACACATAACACACACACACACCACACCACACACACACATACACACACTACACACACACAAACAACACACACACCACACAAACACACACAAAAACACACCACACACACACACCATTATTAGTCAGATTTGTGTCAATATGAAGAAGTAGACACATTTAAAAACAGGATACGCTGTTTCATATTACATGTTATATTTATATTAATTGGTCATCTTACATTGTAGTTTGTGCCTTTAAATTGCAAAAATTACAATGATTACACTGTACATAGGGTCGACACAATCAACATGTTTTAATTTACACAACACACATACAGGTTCACAGTATTGTATTTTTAACACGTTAATCACATACATAGTAAAATCTGGTCTTTTTCGAAGTTACTCAACTCTATATGGTAGCTTATATTAGATACTATTAGATACCATTTCGGGCGGGAAAAGTCCTGCATTTGCTAAAAACATGACAGTGTACACACAGCACAAACATTTTCCCATGGTAGTGGGGCGACCTTACCCCGTGACCCTTAACATTAAGCGATTCCTACACCAAGCTACAATCATGTTATGTATCTTGCTTATTTTTAAAAGAAAAACGCATTTTTACCAAGTTAAAACCATTGCTCGATCCACCACTGTAATCTGTTTTCGGCGGGGAAGTCCTTGCAATGTTGTCTGACCTCACGGAATATTTGGTTCTAATTGTTCTTTTGTTACCCACTATACTTTATTTGACAAGTTCAAATATATACCCAGCTGAGGAATGTTAATTGTGATTGGACTTAACCCTAGACTGCACTAGACTGAAAAAAATAGTGCTAGCGCAATAATTTTGGCAGCACATTGCAAATAAACAGTTATTGAATATGGTTAAAATTGGTAATCGATTTCGATTATATAATAATGCGCCATGAATCATTGCAAAATGAAATCGAATCGAGCAAGCCATGACAGTGCTCGATTTCAATTTGTTTTACTGAATGGAAACGTTATTATAATTACTTTCTCCAGATTACTATTTAACGAGGACTAAATTATGCAACTAATATTTTGCTGAATAATTGGATATAAATAGCAACAAGAAGATTACCTACCTCGCTTCATGCCAAAACATTGCATAATGATCTTTAAATACGCATAACTTTATAATTATGCGTGGGAAAAATGCGTAATGCGCTGCTACCTCGTGCAAGCAAGATATAAGATTTAATAAAAAAATAATAAAGACGACATTTAAGCATCATCGGACACCCATGCCTTTTACTACACTCACGCTACGTTACAAGAATAACGTAATGGATACGACGTGGGTATCCGACGATGACATTTAAGCGACATGTGCGCAGTTGGTCAAAGTTTGTCATTTTTAAGTGACTCAAACAGATTTTGTTGTACAATTTTATTTTGATAAAAACATAGAAGAACATATTTGCAAACGTTTTTTAATATGGCAGCACACGTTTACAAATATGTAGAGACAGAAATTGTTTAACTTTTGAAAAAGGCAATTTGCCGAAAATTTGAGTGAGAGCATTTTCAGAAGAAAATACGTTCAAAATTTTGCACTTTGCTCAAAGGCAAAACATAGTTTGCCAACAATGAAAAGAAATCAAAAGTAAGGTTATATGTGGATATGCTGCTGTTCAAAGTATTGCGTTGTCTTTCGGGTTGAAAATTCAAAACCATTGCAACTGTTTTCAACTAATGTTTGAAGCTCAATAACCTAGCATTGATCTACATGCGGTAATTTACTTTAAAGTTTAAAAGTTTAGGTCAGTCTTAAACTTTAGATTGATTGGCTCGACAGTGTCGCATTCATTTAAATAAATTTGCATGGGGATCGCGAAAATACAAGAATGTATTGCGTCATGAGCATGAAACAAATTGTGACTGGGTCGCTTTAAAAAAACAACTACTGCGTGCTTATTTTCAACGCATTCTTATTCGCCGACGTAAGAGCCATATCTGTTCAAAGGTTGGCAACAGATAAGGACGCTTCTTTTAAAGCAAGTTACATGTTAAAAATTTATACTGGTTTTCAACAACAAAAAACTATTCTTAAGTCCAAGTCATGACAGCGTAACATATTTACAAAACATTAAGAAATATCTCTGTCAAAAAACAGCGAATCAGTTTAGGCATGTATCTAAAAAGTAAAAACACTATGTCATAAAACTGGATGAAAAAATGATAATAGTGATGGTGATAAAGATTAAATTATAATAGGAATAGTACTACTACTACTACTAATAATAATGACGACGACGATGATGATGATGATGATGATGATGATGATGATGATGATGATGATGATGATGATGATGATGATGATGATGATGATGATGGTGGTGGTGATGGTGGTGATGATGGTCATGGAGATGATGATGATGATGATGATGATGATGATGATGATGATGATGATGATGATGATGATGATGATGATGATGATGATGATGCTGATGATGATGATGGCGATGATGATGATGATGATGATGGCGATAATGATGACGATGACGATGCCGACGATGATGATGATGATGATGATGATGATGATGATGATGATGATGATGATGATGATGATGGCGATAATGATGACGATGACGATGATGATGACGATGATGATGGATGATGATGATGATGATGATGAGTTCGATGATGATGATGATGATGATGATGATGATGATGATGATGATGATGATGATGATGATGATGACTTATCGTAAGTAATGCCGACAAAAGCGACTTGCCATAGTCATATAATCCAGCTAGGTAGATGTTTTAGTTTTAGTCAAGGGAAATAACTTACCCCACATATTCAAGACTGGTTGGGAATGAGTTACCTCCCATCCATGCATTTAAGGTGCAGAACACTATTTACGTTTTGAAGGAGTTTTGGTGTGTTTCAGCAAACTTTTCATCATCAGGCTTTACTCATATGCTGTTTTCATAGTGGTGTTTCAAACTGCTATAATATTCATTCCCTTTTTCTGCATTGGCACCGACTTCGAATTCTTTCAATCAAAACATACGTATACGTGTCAATCTGATCACCTCGGCCTTTATGCTATGCAAGAGACCTCTGACATAATAAGGCGCCATCTTGGATCTACTTTGTGTGTCTTAGTTTTAATACTGGGTATTTAATGTTGACTTTTCAATTTTCCGTAAATCATATAGATTGTATTGATAAAAAAAATCGTTGTTATTGCAAGATATACTCAACTAAATGATATATATATAATTTGTTACTTTCTCGCGAACGGACACTGTTTCATAACTCAGGCGACGCACTTTGGTGTATTCTAGAGCTATGTACGAGGTGTATTTTACGAACCATACGGAAATACCCGAAGTTTTACGATTGGTATACGTGTATCAGTTCTTTTTCAGTTATAAGGGTAAAAATAGTGTGGTAGTGCATGTAAATCTGTTAAATGCTGTTACTTGCGTACATGTATATGGTTAGATATCCGTCAGATTAAGATAAGATTACAAACAAATGTGCTGGTTATATTTTGACACTTCATATGGCCTAATTCGATTAACGGTAAGGTTTAAGAAGTCAAAATGAACCAAAAAATTTAATAATTTCATCCATTGCTGAAATAATTAACATTAGGATTGGCAATAAAAAGCAAACGATATTCTCCGTGTAATATATTTGTCTATTTGTAATGAATTATTTATTAGGATTAAATATAGCATTGCTATTAATATTACCAGATAATAGACAGTCACCTTCTAAAACACGTTGCTGTAGTGCAGTCTAGGTAGAGCTCAAACTCAGGGATGGCTCCAGTGCCCGCCCCCCCCCCCCCCCCCCATCCCCCCCCCCCCCCCCAAAAAAAAAAATGCTGGGCCAAGTCTTGAAATATAGTGGTATAGTGGTGGTCTTTTAACACCATTTCTTTCACTTGCAATTCTCGTTTCTGTTAACGTAGGTCCAGGATCAAGATAAGTTTCATATGTGTGGTTTCGTGTCGCATACTTTTACAGTGCAGGCAACACTTATCTGGTTCAATTAAACAAATCTCTGCATACAGATGACAGAAATACTGTTGACTGGACGTTAATGTAGAGCAACTGTTATGCTGTACCTTCAACTGAAGAGTATCAAAAGCAGGGCTAAGCCGCTTCAAAACTGGGGGGTGAGGGTTCGAATCCTGGTATGGGCACACATAGTCCACATTTTTTTCTTCCTATTTTTTTCACTTTGACTTTTTTGTATCGATCTACCAGATAAAGAATAAAATATGTTTAGTTTTTAATTTTTTTATTTTGTAAATAAATATGAATTTAATTATGTTTGCTTAAATTGATTAGAGATTTATTACCCGATAAATTCAAAGTCTAAAAAATCAAAACCATGTTTTGCAGCATCAACCAAAATACTTTATAGAACATTTTGAGCAACTAGGGAATCAAGCATGTGGCTATCAAGAGCTCGGTGGCATTTTAATAAAGGACGGTCAGCAGAAAGTTAGAGATTCAGCCAAAACGTGTTGAGTTTGTAAACGATTAAATACATATTTGGGATAGTTTGAGTCAAACCAATCAAGTTACATGTTTGATTGGTTTTGTCTTGTGTTATAATTTGTTTCCAAATGATACTCAATAGCAAAACACTTCTCCTAAAGAGGATAGAACATAACATTTGAAGTTCTATTATTTCTAAATAAGATGACACATTTAATATCAACTTCAGAAGAAAAGAATATCTATAAATTCAAAACATCAACATCAAAGAAATCAACACATTAGTTGTGTTAATTTTCAAATTCTGTGTACTTTCTATTGCACTTGCGTTACCTTAATTCAAACATAGCCAACGATGCAATTTGTTTATCAGCCCTACCCTTACACCACAAATCAATGGATTATGTACCGTTTAGTTTATGTATCAGCTGTTGCAACCCTGGTCACGTGACCTTTTGTTCCTTCGCCGTCAAGATGGCACGGTCAATATCAACTCTACAGGTCTAAGAAGAAATCATGGGCTCACATTAAGGGGTTGAAGTTGGTATATATATATATATATATATATATATATATATATATATATATATATATATATATATATATATATATATATATATATATATATATATATGAAAATAATGAACATTTAAAGCGATATATTTCACCATTTGTACTGTCTAACCATTGGGGTATTGTAATAAACAGCCTTTACTCAAACTTAAGTATAAGTCTATGTGACAATTATGCACAAATATCCCAGAACTGGGCTAAGATGTTGTTATATTTATAAGATATAGGCAAACGTTGGATACCACCTTTAATGTGACTAGATCAGTGATTGAAACGCATTTTAAATTGAGAAGTTGTGTTATGTTTCCAGTAAAAATGTCAAGATACGTTAAAACGTTACTCCAAGTGAACAAATTCGTGTTTTGTAAAGAATATAAACCGGAAATTGACCCTCTATTGTAGTGTACAGAATGCAGAAACATATTTATGGCGGATGAAATAAACCGTAAGACATATATTATTTTTAAAAGTGCAATTCCTTATATCAAGCAATTAAACACAAAACGTGAAATGAAAGATCATGAAATATTAGCACCCGATCACTCGAGTACTCGAAAGAAAGATGCTGTCGAATATTCGAGTATTTATTGTAACACAATAGCGTTAATATTTTTATCGCAAACAAGACTAATGTTTTTAAACTTTCCATCAATTAATAAACATGTTGCTAAACAATTGTAGGCATTCTGCCTTTTTTCTTCAACATCATAAAATGTAAATGGATTTTAATGTAAGGTTGATAGAGTGTTCGCATCCTCCTGAAGAAGTTATACGTTAAAACCTTTGCTCCGTACGGCCATTAAGAAAACACAATGGTGCATCACGCACATATAAACTACGTGTAAAATTTGTAATAGGGAATGAAAAGCATGTTCTCGATATAGTTGTATATAAATACTATCGTGTTTGTAAAAAAAGGCATCGATTTTGTGATTCTCTATCCATTGCAGAAGGTTTGTTTATGAGGAGTATTAGTCTGTGTTTAGGGGTAAGACAGCTGCATAAACACATATGCTACGCAGTAGAGCGCTGTGACTTAATGATAAAGATGAATACTTGTAGCTTAACGTCTTATCTAAGGGTGCATTAATATTAAGATTTGTCTTGTTGTTCTTGTTGTTGCTGTTTTAATAATTTCTGAAGAAGATGAAAACTATGAGAATTTCAACATTAGCAATAAATGCAACGAATGTGATGACGTCAATGTTCTCGCTACCATCAATAACACCATTCGATTAGTTGGAAATTTGAGTTTAGCACAAACTACAAAGAAATGTTGGTGGATTTAGTTTAAATATACCCTATTCACTTTGGTTAAAATACGAAGTAGTGGGATTGCTCCCAACTTCCAAGAGTACATTTCTTAAGTTTGTGTTGTTGTGTTTAACTGTGAGAGGAAACACTGCAGCAGCGAAAACAGTAATAACAGCGCCATCTACACAAACAGTGACACTAAACTGAACAAAACGTTTGTTACCTTGGAGTTTAATGTTATTTCTTTGACCACAAAACAAAATCATAATAATGATAAGCAAAAACATTGATCGAGATAATAAAATGTGTGCTAAAAAGAACCAGTTTATTTAATACGTTCAACATTCGAATGTACATACAAACACAACACTATAATACACTTCTGAATTTTGTGAATGAGGCTGACGTGTCATGCTTCTTATCAACCAGTCATGATCTTTTCTAATCTTGTGTGAGATCTCAGCAGATATTTATCAAAACAGTCTTTCATAAACACAAAGACAAAAATGAATGGCATGAATGTGCAGTTCTATAGACAGTCTCACCTGGTTCTACTGGCCCGGAGTGCTAATTGCAGCGATGGTCACGTGACCATCTGGCACGTGCTGGGACAGTGTCTAGAGGACGTATACCACGTGACTGGTTTCATCCTCGGGATGCTGGCTATACCTCTTTGGACGTCCGCCCATCTCTGGTAGGTTTTGTCTTCATACTCCTCCTCAATATCACCATCATTATCGTACAACTCATCATTGTGATCTAATTTAGCTTCCGCTGCTTGTGCAACAGAACCCTTACCACCAACAATAACAACATTACTTTCCGCGCTAGGATCTCCATTCAGAACCTCTTTATAACCACCATGCACCTTAACATCGCGATCATCATTGTTACCATCATCATTTACTCCTATAGCTGCTCAACATATAAACCTTTCCGCATCATGCTTAACATATACACATTTCCACATCATGCTCGACATATAAACCTTTCCACATCATGCTCAACATATAAACCTTTCCATATCATGCTCAACATATTAACCTTTCCACATTATGCTCGACATATTACCTTTCCACATCATGCTCAACATATAAACCTTTCCACACCATGCTCAATATATTAACCCTTCCACATTATGCTCAACATATTATCATTTCCACATCATGCTCAAAATATAAACCTTTCCATATCATGCTCAACATACTAACCCTTCCACATTATGCTCAACATTTTAACCTTTCCACATCATGCTCAACATATAAACCTTTCCACATCATGCTCAACATATAAACCTTTTCATATCATGCTCAACATACTAACCCTTCCACATTATGCTCGACATATTAAACTTTCCACATTATGCTCAACATATAAACCTTTCCACATCATGCTCAACATATAAACCTTTCCACATCATGTTCAACATATAAACCTTTCCACATCATGCTCAACATATAAACCTTTCCACATCATGTTCAACATATTAACCTTTCCAAATCATGCTCGACATATTAACCTTTCCACATCATGCTCAACATATTAACCCTTCCACATTATGCTCGACATATTAAACTTTCCACATCATGCTCAACATATTAACCTTTCCACATCATACTCGACATATTAACCTCCCCACATCATGCTCAACATATAAACCTTTCCACATCATGCTCAACATATAAACCTTTCCACATCATGCTCAACATATAAACCTTTCCACACCATGCTCAACATACTAACCCTTCCACATTATGCTCGACATATTAAACTTTCCACATCATGCTCAACATATAAACCTTTTCATATCATGCTCAACATACTAACCCTTCCACATTATGCTCGACATATTAAACTTTCCACATCATGCTCAACATATAAACCTTTTCATATCATGCTCAACATACTAACCCTTCCACATCATGCTCGACATATTAAACTTTCCACATTATGCTCAACATATAAACCTTTCCACATCATGCTCAACATATAAACCTTTCCACATCATGTTCAACATATAAACCTTTCCACATCATGCTCAACATATAAACCTTTCCACATCATGTTCAACATATAAACCTTTCCACATCATGCTCAACATATAAACCTTTCCACATCATGCTCAACATATAAACCTTTCCACATCATGCTCAACATATAAACCTTTCCACATCATACTCAGCATATAAACCTTTCCACATCATGTTCAACATATTAACCTTTCAACATCATGTTCAACATATTAACCTTTCCACATCATGCTCGACATATTAACCTTTCCACATCATGCTCAACATATTAACCTCCCCACATCATGCTCAACATATTAACCTTTCCACATCATACTCGACATATTAACCTCCCCACATCATGCTCAACATTTTAACCTTTCCACATCATACTCGACATATTAACCTCCCCACATCATGCTCGACATATTAACCTTTCCACATCATGCTCGACATATTAACCTTTCCACATCATGCTCAACATATTAACCTCCCCACATCATGTTCAACATATTAACCTCCCCAAATCATGCTCAACATATTAACCTTTCCACATCATGCTCGACATATTAACCTTTCCACATCATGCTCAACATATTAACCTCCCCACATCATGCTCAACATATTAACCTTTCCACATCATACTCGACATATTAACCTCCCCAAATCATGCTCAACATATAAACCTTTCCACATCATGCTCGACATATTAACCTTTCCACATCATACTCGACATATTAACCTCCCCACATCATGCTCGACATATTAACCTTTCCACATCATGCTCAACATATTAACCTCCCCACATCATGCTCAACATATTAACCTTTCCACATCATACTCGACATATTAACCTCCCCACAACATGCTCGACATATTAACCTTTCCACATCATACTCGACATATTAACCTCCCCACATCATGCTCGACATATTAACCTTTCCACATCATACTCGACATATAAACCTTTCCACATCATGTTCAACATATTAACCTTTCCACATCATGCTCAACATATTAACCTTTCCACATCATACTCGACATATTAACCTCCCCACATCATGCTCAACATTTTAACCTTTC
Organism: Sinonovacula constricta; assembly: GCA_007844125.1. Taxonomy (NCBI): domain Eukaryota; kingdom Metazoa; phylum Mollusca; class Bivalvia; order Cardiida; family Solecurtidae; genus Sinonovacula; species Sinonovacula constricta. Next base: position 58,778,049 of record CM017564.1, read on the forward strand.
CACATCATGCTCAACATATAAACCTTTCCACATCATGCTCAACATATAAACCTTTCCACACCATGCTCAACATACTAACCCTTCCACATTATGCTCGACATATTAAACTTTCCACATCATGCTCAACATATAAACCTTTTCATATCATGCTCAACATAATAACCCTTCCACATTATGCTCGACATATTAAACTTTCCACATCATGCTCAACATATAAACCTTTTCATATCATGCTCAACATACTAACCCTTCCACATTATGCTCGACATATTAAACTTTCCACATTATGCTCAACATATAAACCTTTCCACATCATGCTCAACATATAAACCTTTCCACATCATGTTCAACATATAAACCTTTCCACATCATGCTCAACATATAAACCTTTCCACATCATGTTCAACATATAAACCTTTCCACATCATGCTCAACATATAAACCTTTCCACATCATGCTCAACATATAAACCTTTCCACATCATACTCAGCATATAAACCTTTCCACATCATGTTCAACATATTAACCTTTCCACATCATGCTCAACATATAAACCTTTCCACATCATGCTCAACATATAAACCTTTCCACATCATACTCAGCATATAAACCTTTCCACATCATGCTCAACATATTAACCTCCCCACATCATGCTCAACATATTAACCTTTCCACATCATACTCGACATATTAACCTCCCCACATCATGCTCAACATTTTAACCTTTCCACATCATACTCGACATATTAACCTCCCCACATCATGCTCGACATATTAACCTTTCCACATCATGCTCAACATATTAACCTCCCCACATCATGTTCAACATATTAACCTTTCCACATCATACTCGACATATTAACCTCCCCAAATCATGCTCAACATATAAACCTTTCCACATCATGCTCGACATATTAACCTTTCCACATCATACTCGACATATTAACCTCCCCACATCATGCTCGACATATTAACCTTTCCACATCATGCTCAACATATTAACCTCCCCACATCATGCTCAACATATTAACCTTTCCACAACATACTCGACATATTAACCTTTCCACATCATGCTCAACATATTAACCTCCCCACATCATGCTCGACATATTAACCTTTCCACATCATACTCGACATATTAACCTCCCCACATCATGCTCGACATATTAACCTTTCCACATCATACTCGACATATTAACCTCCCCACATCATGCTCGACATATTAACCTTTCCACATCATGCTCGACATATTAACCTCCCCACATCATGCTCAACATATTAACCTTTCCACAACATACTCGACATATTAACCTTTCCACATCATGCTCAACATATTAACCTCCCCACATCATGCTCGACATATTAACCTTTCCACATCATACTCGACATATTAACCTCCCCACATCATGCTCGACATATTAACCTTTCCACATCATACTCGACATATTAACCTCCCCACATCATGCTCAACATATTAACCTTTCCACAACATACTCGACATATTAACCTTTCCACATCATGCTCAACATATTAACCTCCCCACATCATGCTCAACATATTAACCTCCACTCCACATCATGCTCACATATTAACCTTTCCACATCATGCTCACATATTAACCTTTCCACATCATACTCGACATATTAACCTCCACATCATGCTCGACATATTAACCTTTCCACATCATGCTCGACATATTAACCTTTCCACATCATGCTCACATATTAACCTTTCCACATCATACTCGACATATTAACCTTTCCACATCATGCTCAACATATTAACCTCCCACATCATGCTCAATATTAACCTTTCCACATCATGCTCAACATATAACCTTTCCACATCATGCTCAACATATTAACCTCCCCACATCATGCTCGACATATTAACCTTTCCACATCATGCTCAACATATAAACCTTTCCACATCATGCTCACATATTAACCTCCCCACATCATGCTCGACATATTAACCTTTCCACATCATACTCACATATAACCTTTCCACATCATGCTCAACATATTAACCTCCCCACATCATGCTCGACATATTAACCTTTCCACATCATACTCGACATATTAACCTCCCCACAACATGCTCAACATTTTAACCTTTCCACATCATACTCGACATATTAACCTCCCCACATCATGCTCGACATATTAACCTTTCCACATCATACTCGACATATTAACCTCCCCACAACATGCTCGACATATTAACCTTTCCACATCATACTCGACATATTAACCTTTCCACATCATACTCGACATATTAACCTCCCCTCAACATGCTCAACATATTAACCTTTCCACATCATACTCTCATATTAACCTCCCCACATCATACTCGACATATTAACCTCCCCACAACATGCTCGACATATTAACCTTTCCACATCATGCTCGACATATTAACCTTTCCACATCATACTCGACATATTAACCTCCCCACAACATGCTCAACATTTTAACCTTTCCACATCATACTCGACATATTAACCTCCCCACATCATGCTCGACATATTAACCTTTCCACATCATACTCGACATATTAACCTCCCCACAACATGCTCGACATATTAACCTCCCCACAACATGCTCGACATATTAACCTTTCCACATCATGCTCGACATATTAACCTCCCCACATCATACTCGACATATTAACCTCCCCACAACATGCTCGACATATTAACCTTTCCACATCATGCTCAACATATTAACCTCCCCACATCATACTCGACATATAAACCTTTCCACATCATGTTCGACATATTAACCTCCCCACATCATGTTCGACATATTAACCTCCCCACATCATACTCGACATATTAACCTTTCCACATCATGTTCGACATATTAACCTCCCCACATCATGCTCGACATATAAACCTTTCCACATCATGCTCAACATATAAACCTTTCCACATCATGCTCAACATATTAACCTCCCCACATCATACTCGACATATTAACCTTTCCACATCATGTTCGACATATTAACCTCCCCACATCATGCTCGACATATTAACCTTTCCACATCATGCTCAACATATTAACCTTTCCACATCATGCTCAACATATAAACCTTTCCACATCATACTCAACATATAAACCTTTCCACATCATGCTCAACATATTACCCTTTCCACATCATGCTCAACATATAAACCTTTCCACATCATACTCAACATATTAACCTTTCCACATCATGTTCAACATATTAACCTTTCCACATCATGTTCAACATATAAACCTTTCCACATCATACTCAACATATTAACCTTTCCACATCATGCTCAACATATAAAACTTTCCACATCATGTTCAACATATAAACCTTTCCACATCATGTTCAACATATTAACCTTTCCACATCATGTTCAACATATAAAACTTTCCACATCATGTTCAACATATTAACCTTTCCACATCATGTTCAACATATAGACCTTTCCATATCATGCTCAACATATTAACCCTTCCACATTATGCTCAACATATAAACCTATCCACATCATGTTCAAATATTGAACCTTTCCACATCATGCTCAACATATAAACCTATCCACATCATGCTCAACATATAAACCTTTCCACATCATGCTCAACATATAAACCTTTTCACATCATGCTCAACATATTAACCTTCCCACATCATACTCAACATATAAACCTTTCCACATCATACTCAACATATTTACCTTTCCACATCATACTCAACATATAAACCTTTCCACATCATACTCAACATATAAACCTTTCCACATCATACTCAACATATAAACCTTTCCACATCATACTCAACATATAAACCTTTCCACATCATGCTCAACATATTTACCTTTCCACATCATGCTCAACATATAAACCTTTCCACATCATACTCAGCATATTTACCTTTCCACATCATGCTCAACATCTTAACCTTTCCACATCATGCTCAACATATAAACCCTTCCACATCATGCTCAACATATTAACCCTTCCACATTATGCTCAACATATCAACCTTTCCACATCATGCTCAACATATAAACCTTTCCACATCATGCTCAATATATAAACCTTTTCACATCATGCTCAATATATAAACCTTTCCACATCATGCTTAACATATTAACCCTTCCACATTATGCTCAACATATTAACCTTTCCACATTATGCTCAACATATTAACCTTTCCACATCATGCTCAACATATTTACCTTTCCACATCATGCTCAACATATAAACCTTTCCACATCATGCTCAACATATTTACCTTTCCACATCATGCTCAACATCTTAACCTTTCCACATCATGCTCAACATATAAACCCTTCCACATCATGCTCAACATATAAACCTTTCCACATCATGCTCAATATATAAACCTTTTCACATCATGCTCAATATATAAACCTTTCCACATCATGCTTAACATATTAACCCTTCCACATTATGCTCAACATATTAACCTTTCCACATTATGCTCAACATATTAACCTTTCCACATCATGCTCAATATATAAACCTTTTCAAATCATGTTCAACATATAAACCTTTCCACATCATGCTCAACATATAAACCTTTCCACATCATTCCCACCTAGTTAAACTTTCTACCATGCTATCATGCTCGGCATTTTAACACTACCTTTTTTGTTCGACAGCACAAATTGAGGAGAAAAAGTACGTTCTTTCCAAATCTATAAATAACCAAGATCTGCTAAAAATAGATATCGACGTCAGAGCGGAGTATCCAAATGACGATATAACGAGATCTCAAAAGGAAGTTGTTACATGCTTTTCTGTAAATATTGACATCGGGTAGGAAATACCTGTTTGCAGTGACCGGTGGAGATTCACATTCATCTTAGGAAGCAATGAACAACATTTTGCAGGCACTTCTTAGGTTACAATGTCTTATTAGGATATTTGGGGAAAATGATGACAATGATGATGATGATGATGATGATGATGATGATGATGATGATGATGATGATGTGAAAGATGATGATGCCGTTGGGGGTGGGGGTGGTGGTGGTGGTGATGATGATGGTGGGGGTGTTGGTGGTGATAATGATCACAGCAAACCTTTTTAATACTGCGATTTTCAGGCCAGGGGACAACATTACGTTATATGCTCAAACGTTCTATACTATCAATTTGTATATCTGTAAAAAAAGGTTTGTGGTCAGGATAGAAAATGTTACTTTTGTAAGCAAGATATCATTGTAAGCAGTGTCGTTGTAGACAGCATTTTCACAACTACAGAATCTCCTCTTCTTTTCCTCTTCCATCCAGCCTCTACTACTACCTCCGTCGCCGGACCCGGTCTCCAAGACAACGTGACGTCCATTTGTTTGTGTTTATGCACCTGATGGCAGGGATACTAGGATTGATAGGGGCATGTCTGGCCCTACAACTGGTTTCTCAGGTGAATGATTCTGTAGTGTTCTGTAGTGTTTTTTTTTTCTGTTTCTGTGTTTTCTCGATAGAACGAAACGCATAAAAGACTTCGTTCAAGTGAGAAATTTGTTGTACTGAGAACGGCTCTCGGTTATCATGGTTTGACACGGTACATGCCGTGCATGGTGGCCGGTAAACCCGAATAATTCCAGACGCTTTTGTAGTTAATATTGTTGTAGTTTTATAAGTCTTCAACGTCTTTATACAGGCAAAAATTTTGTGTATTTTTTGGAACCCATGGTAAATATTCCGGTTAGTTTGGCCATCTTGGCTTGGACAAATGGTTTCTTTTTAACTTACGATGGAAGAGTAGCGTCGTATTTTCATTGGACCATGAGTGTTATGTATAATAAATATTCATGAACTTTTACCATATTTATTTCACGGCCACCATGAAGTACAGCGGTATAAGTGAACACAGGTTCTGTCGATGTGTAATTTGTTGCTATTTATTTTATGGCATAAGTAGCATATGCATATCATTTTAAGGTCTGCAAAATACGTTGTTTAAGTTGTTTTTTGTAAATGGTTTTTAAACAGTAAAAGTTGAAAAACACATACGTATAAGTCAGGTTTGTTGAGAGATTTCAAATGAGTCAGAATTTAAAACAGTCATTTAGTGGTAACATTTTCCATAGAAACAAACCATGGCTTTTGCGATTTTTTTACAACAAATCCATATTTTTGCCAATTTCAATTATAAAATATTGGAACAATAGACACAAACATCACACAAGGGGGGGGGGGTTGAGCCAAAATTAAAAAAAAAATCTTCGTTTCACCACACCCTTTTAGATATCACCACGCCCTCTTGGATAAAATAATGTTGTTTGTACCTTTTGCTTTTTTAATTATCACCAACATTTCATTGTATGACTTTTTTTATTTGTATTGTATATCAATGCTGTTAACTATGCCATTTGTTAGAAGGCCCTTGCAAAATTCATATACATGTATATGTATTTCTTTCAGATTTTGTTTGCCTTCTTCTCCTCCATTGTTGTCGCCTGCACGTGGGTACATACATATATTTTCTCGAAGATGAAGAAGAAGAAGCAGACGACTGTATTAAAAGTTAACAGATCTAAAAGTACGTAGTACAATCATTATCCAAAACCAATAAATGTGAAGCTGTTGTCCCTGACTGATAAGTTAAATATGTATGCCCAGTAATAGTTGATGGAAGTCTGTCTGTCGATCTGCTTAGTTAAACAATGAAAATGCGCCAGAAACAAAGCATGAACATTTCAGAGAAAAAAACAAACAGTTTCTGTCAGTATTATCAGTATGATAAAAAAGGATTATCAAGGAGAAAGTAACACATGTCCTTATATTATAACGATACGAGCTTAAAGATTCACCATCTTTCGGATTTTTTACTTTTCCGAATGTGTGCGGAAAGGGTCGAAGATGACCCGAAGATTAACCATCTGAAGAAATGGTCTCTTTTCTCCTTTTTTTTCAGACAAACTCGTCCAATTCAGATCTTTGTTTTCTCTATGTCTGTTCCCCGTAGCCGTGACGTCATCGGTTTTGGGCATTGTTGTCATGGTGACATCTGTATCACGTGATACTCGTGATATCAAAAGTATTACAGAAATAGGCGAAGATGTGGTAACAAAAACATTTTTTTCTTAACTTTTATCAATAAAATCTTACAGCATAACAATATCAGAAATTTAATAGACTTTGTAATTTAAAGTTTTAAATGTGGGAATTGATCAATTTTTATTTTCGAACCAAGAATGCTATAAGATTAGAAATCTTGAAAAGTTATTGTTCTGCCACATAGCCTGCGGACAAATGTTAGTTATAACTGAACAGAATAACGCTTAAAATGATATTTATATAAGAATATTGTATTCTCCTTTTTTCATTCGCTCGTAGACAAGGATTCCGTTGATGTGGGTGGTCGGATACATCTTCGGGGCTTTGGCGGGAATCATTCTCGTTTGCTGCAAGTTCATTGATATATTTGACGCCGTAAGTGTCTTATTTGATTATTATTCATGAAATGTTTATTTATTTTATTTAAAGGATAAAAGGTACTTAACTGTTTTGTTAATAACATGTCACAAGGGTCTAGCATATGATGTTTGTTTGTTTGCTTGTTTATGATACATCGCACCGATTTAAATATGGTCATATTTTGGACGTCCAGCACTTTCTTGATGGAGGAAGACCCAAGATATGCGACAGACGCCCCATACAATGGATCAATTTCTGTAACTTAAAATATACATGGTAATTTAAATGTTATTTTTGTTAGATATTTTATGTTCATGCTTATTTTATAATAGTGATAGTCTGTCGTTTCAGTGAGCTTTACATTTTAACTTTTTATATTCAAACATTTCTTCTTCTCATATAAAACACAGTACATCACGGTGGAGAGTGGGTCACGTGTCATCTTAGCCTACATTTTGGACATGTCCGGCGAACTATTTTACGTGGTCAGTGTGGTTAGCCAGAGTCAGACGTGGACCTTCTTCTGGCACTGTCTGCCCTGGACACTGCCCAGGTATGTCATGTTGCCATGGTTACTAGTTTTACTATGATTGACATGATGTGCTGCGTTGAACAAAGTGTATGGTTACTTTTATCGTTTATTTACACTATCCTGGGATTGTATTAATGAAGAAATTATTTTTTCTTCTGAAACTAAAAACTTTCCCTTAAATTTGAAAAGTTCTATGAAATTTCTTAGATTTAATGGCTTAATGAATAAAATTTAAGGATTTTAATATATATATATAAGAAGATTTTTGGATGAAAGAAAATTTCAGGAAAAACACCGTAAGAGTCTTTATGAATACGACCCCAGGTTACATTTCATTAGTTATTTATTTTAGATAACCATGGTTAATATAAAGAGGTTACTTCTAATCTGTTTTAACATCACGGTTACCATTTTTACCATGGGTGCATCATTATCATCATCATCAGCAGCAGCAGCAGCCATTCACAACCAATAAGAACAACAACTTCACTTTAATCATTACAATGTTAACTTTTCTTCATTGTGAAAGGATTTTCCTTTATTCAGTATAGCACAAGATGCAGTATCAGTATTTTTATTCATTAAATGTATTATCTACAGGGAGCACGACAATACATTTATCTATTCTTATGGGTCTTCGTGTCCAGGGGCGTAGCTAGGCAAGATATGATGTGAACGTATGGCAGCTAATGAGGTACCGGGGGCATAATCCCACGGAAAATTTTGTGTTTCTAGATCGACCGTGGTAGCAATTTTTTTTTCTCAAACAACCCAATAAATTATTGTTACCGAAAATATCTCGCGAAATGCGGTTTGTTGATGTCCTTCATATATGATATCAGGAATGCATAACACACCACTCGTCATTCCAAATCGGTATTTTCTTTCTTAGCCATGCTGCACATTAGATTTATTTTTAAAGTTTCTATCTATTTCAGATTGATCTCAGCCGGACTCGACATTGGAATATCCTTTGCTTCTAAAATCACTATAATAGCACTACCGCCTGTTTCATTAAAAAGACATTGTCATCATCATTACCATTATCACCATCGTCATCATCAACATAATTACATGCCTCTTCATCGTCATCATCAACATTATTACCTGTCTCTTCATCGTCATCATCAACATTATAACCTGTCTCTTCATCGTCATCATCAACATTAGAACATGTCTCTTCATCGTCATCATCAACATTATAACCTGTCTCACCATCGTCATCATCAACATTATTAACTGTCTCTTTATCGTCATCATCAACATTATAACCTGTCTCTACATTGTCATCATCAACATTATAACATGTCTCTTCATCGTCATCATCAACATCAGTTACCAGTCTCTTCATCGTCATCATCAACATTATAACATGTCTCTTCATCGTCATCATCAACATTATAACATGTCTCTTCATCTTCATCATCAACATCAGTTACCAGTCTCATCATCGTCATCATCAACATTATAACATGTCTCTTCATCGTCATCATCAACATTATAACCAGTCTCATCATCGTCATCATCAACATCAGTAACCAGTCTCTTCATCGTCATCATCAACATTATAACCTGTCTCACCATCGCCATCATCAACATTCAGACCAGTCTCATCATCGTTATCATCAACATTATAACTAGTCTCTTCATCGTCATCATCAACATTATTAACTGTCTCTTTATCGTCATCATCAACATCAGTAACATGTCTCTTCATCGTCATCATCAACATCAGTAACCAGTCTCTTCATCGTCATCATCAACATTATAACCTGTCTCACCATCGCCATCATCAACATTCAGACCAGTCTCATCATCGTTATCATCAACATTATAACTAGTCTCTTCATCGTCATCATCAACATTATAACCTGTCTCTTCATCGTCATCATCAACATTATTAACTGTCTCTTTATCGTCATCATCAACATTATAACCTGTCTCTTCATCGTCATCATCAACATCAGTAACCAGTCTCTTCATCGTCATCATGAACATTATAACTAGTCTCTTCATCGTCATCATCAACATTATAACCTGTCTCTTCATCGTCATCATCAACATTATAACCTGTCTCACCATCGTCATCATCAACATTATAACCTGTCTCTTCATCGTCATCATCAACATTATAACCTGTCTCTTCATCGTCATCATTAACATTATAACTAGTCTCTTCATCGTCATCATCAACATTATTAACTGTCTCTTTATCGTCATCATCAACATTATAACCTGTCTCTTCATCGTCATCATCAACATTATTAACTGTCTCTTTATCGTCATCATCAACATTATAACATGTCTCTTCATCGTCATCATCAACATCAGTAACCAGTCTCTTCATCGTCATCATCAACATTATAACTAGTCTCTTCATCGTCATCATCAACATCAGTAACCAGTCTCTTCATCGTCATCATCAACATTATAACCTGTCTCGTCATCGTCATCATCAGCATTATAACCTGTCTCACCACCGTCATCATCATCATTATAACCTGTCTCATCATCGTCATCATCAATATTATAACCTGTCTCACCACCGTCATCATCATCATTATAACCTGTCTCACCACCGTCATCATCATCATTATAACCAGTCTCACCATCGCCATCATCAACATTATAACCTGTCTCACCACCGTCATCATCATCATTATAACCTGTCTCATCAACGTCATCAACGTCATTCTAAAACTCCTAATAGCGCAACCGTCTTAACCCTCATTTTCAACACCAATACTGGCACCACGATTGCTATCGACATCTCTATTTCCGGCATTTCCAACAACATTGTCATCATATCCATCCAAATGGACCCTACTCTTCACCACGAACATCATCACAAACTACATTACCATCTACTACCGCTTCAACAACTTTGACATCACTATCACAGTTATCGCCCTTAATCAACCATCACATTATGATTCAGAGACATATTTTGAAAAGGAGAGGCAAGAAAAGAAATCTCTCCAATGAGGATGCTTCTTGTCTTTTAAGGTAATTTTAGACGTCGACCGTCATTGCAGCATAGGTTAATTGGAAAATTTCTTTTAAAAAATAACAACGACCACCTCGAAATGTTCACCATGTCTGTTTATTTGTTTTACGTTGTTCGTTTAACGCAATACATGTTTGATTTTTTTTTTTTTGCTGTTCATCCACAAGTCGATAAAATTCCAAAGATTTTTTTCAACTCAACGAAGGCATCCAGAAGTTATTGTCACTTTACTTTTACGTTTGACCAGTTATAGGTAGTTTAAAATTAAAAAAAAATTCTTCTAAGAAGTCAAACAATTCGAAGGTTTAATTCGGTGATTTATAAACTTTTTTTATTTATTGATATGTTTATTTTATTATTTGATCGATTGATAAACTGATTAACTGATTGATTGATTGATTGATTGATTGATTGATTGATTGATCCATCCATTCATTTATTTTTTAAAGTGACGAAAACTCTGACTTTTTGAGCGATGGAAGTGAAGAAGTCATCTGGATGCCACTCAAGTGCGTCGAGTCAGGAGTTCCTGCGCATCCTGTCTGCGCATCACGTGTGCAGGTAAGTTGCTCACTCTTCCTATGCCATCAAGATTTTGGTGTAGATAATCAGTTTAACAGATTTTTATAAAGTGCATTCTTGTGCTTTTAACTGGTGAACCTTATCCATGTCTTACAAGTACATTTCTCACAAAATCATGTTAATTTATATTTTTATATTTCACGAATACTTTATTTTCCGCAATCGGTAGAGCGTCGGCTCCAGGAACGGGAGACCCCGGGATCGATTCCGGGCCGCGACATACCAAAGTCGTTAAAAATGGTAGTGGTATTGCTCCCTTGCTAACGCTCAAGCAAATATAAGGGTAGTTCCACGACTGGTTGGCCCGGTGTCAGGATAATGTGACTGGGTGTGGTATCATGCCAGATGTTCACGGCATGCTATACACAGTGAAGGCAGCACTATATCTGCTTCAAGTGGACACCGTCTCCAGATAACTGAAATACTGTTGGTGGGACGATAAACCCAATAAAAAACGAACAAACAAACATTATTTTTTATCCAACAATAAGTAATATCATAGATGTAACACCGAAGTAAACGTCCTTTATTAAAGGTGGTATCTTAAATCTATGTTTGAAGTAAAGCATAACACCACAATTGTCATACAGAAAAGGTATTTTCTATCCGAGCTACGCTGCACAGTAAGCTATTTTTAAACTTTAAAAAAACCACGTGACCACTCACTTGTGAAATCACGTTTCATGATCTTCCCGGGTAAGCAGCTTTGACGTCGATATTTATTTTTAGCTGAAATCCGCATGATGCTTATTAATAGAATTGGAATTAACGGACATTTAATACGATATATTTTAAGATTTATACGGTGTAACACTTGAGATAATGTTATAAACCGAGTTTACTTAACAAAGATATAAGTTTATGCAGCAATGATGCACAAATTCCCCCAGAAAAGGACGAAGATATTTTACAAGTATTGGATGTCGACAAACTGTCGGATACCACATTTAATACTAAAACATCAGAATCTCAAATATATATTTTCACTTTTTTTTTCAGATTCTGTCCGAATCCGAGTTTTTCTCTGATTCTGTGGATTTTTGCGACAGCAGACGGCAGTCTATTTTAGCAGACGGTATTGTCCCTATAGCAGAGCACGAGGAGGCGACAGATGGTGACAAATCCATTGAAACGGACGAAGATCGATCTAGTGACGTACGTGAAATTATAATAATCTTTTTTTTTTTATATCAGAGTGATGTGCATTATTTACAAACGATCGTGGATTGTCTAATAACCATGTATCATAAATGCAGGACGATAACTGTGCAAAACAATTCTGAGGAGTACTCGAAATAGAATAACTCAAATTTGTCTCGCTCATGTCTGCATTATAACAATCAGAACTCCTGCAGTGGAATTCCGATTTATGTTGACATCTAAGGGGGGTGAAATAATGGGACGTGATGTCAACCTTTTTTTTCCGCCGACATTTAAAGCTGGTATCCTGCAGTTTTCTTTATCAAATACATCAAATATCTTACGGCATACAATCTTCATAAGCTGATACTTTCGACTGCATACGTAAATAATGATGACTTTTGACACTCTCTCGGCTGTTGGACAGTACAAATCATTAAATAAATCGCTTAAATTAGTTATCGACGTCGGAGCGTACCGAGCGATGATGGTATAATTTGTCTCAAAAGAAAGTGGTCACGTGGTTTTCTTAATTTAACTATGTAGCGTGGCCGGATAGAAAATACATATTTTAATGACAAGTGGGTATTGTGCTTTACTTTTCGCAAAGATTTCTGGCATCAATGAACAGCATAAATAACTAGTTTTTTCCGTTGGTTGAGAAAAGCTTTGGTCCAAACTGTCGGATACCACCTTTAAAGCGCATGCGCATTGTCAGTAAATAACCAAAAGATATGCATTCCGTTTAATTCCATATGCATGTACTCTCAATTTCAGTCCTACAACGACAGCCTTGAAGGCGATCTTCCAGTTGCCGATTCGAGTACTTTACATGAAAAAATCGCAACTCTTAATATCGTGACAAGCACTGAGAAAACAACCACATGGATCAATACCAACTCTGATATCACCATACCAGGGACCAACAAAGACGAGTAACTGTTGATGTACTGTATCAAAATATTTAAAGAGTTAATTCCCTTGTTGGAAAATTAAGCATTCTGGAGCAACAGTAAACGGGGGCAAAGGTGATGTCCCGCAACAGCATACCGGTTACGTTTCGCGGTGCTTCAGAGACCACTGTCATCTTTAAAAGCACGGGATCGTAGTGGACATCATGCTTCAGTCATCGATTTCGGCGTCAAAGTAAAATATGTTCCATACGATTTGAATGTCATGATAATGCAATAAAAAATGTTAAAATTCCTTAGATATTATTGTTAGAATAAAAACTGTATTGTCTCCCCTATTCGTCTTCAAAGTTTCGGTTAGTGTGATAGTAAAAGTGAGCAACCGTCCTCGTGATGTATCAAAAACCAAGAAGGTGTTACTTCCGCTGTTCAACACTTACAATTCCATTAAATAATAAAGATGAGCATTATACAATTTCAAATGACTAGTAAGGTTATTCAACGTCCCAGGAAAAGACAAGGGGAGGAAAACGCTGTGTTGCTGCTTCGAATAAATAGATAGGGTAACTTCCCCTGTTCGCCATTCAACTGTCCCAAGAAGGTAAGGGGAGTAACAGTCAGTGTACTAAATTTAATGACTGCAAAGGTTACTGCCCCTGTTGGACATTCAACAGTATATCTTTGTATGGTAAAGGGAAGTAACCATCATTGTACTGAATAAAATGACTGAAAATGTTACATCCCCTATTGACATTTCAATCTGCTATGGTATTACAAAGAGGAAAGCAACACTCGGCGTTATTTATCATAATATAATTAGAAATATAAATAAATATACGATAAATAATTATTGATGATATATTCGCGAATCGGCCAATCTATGGCCAATGTGTATCAAAATGCGATAAATTCCGCATACTTGTTGGCAATATATGTGTATATACATAAAATTAATATTGTATAATGATAATTGTACATGAACACCCCCACCCCATTGTTATATGTTTCCATTTCTGTACATAAAGATGTGTGTGATTTTAAAAAAAGTGGCAAGAAGTATGCTGTTGTGTTGTCGATAATTTACCGTTGGTCCATTTCACATTCATTGTATATATATATATATATATTGTATATATATGTATATATATATAAGATGTGAAAAATATTAACAATCGTATTTAAACTCTAGAAAGTTAAAGGAAAGCCAGTGAACATATGGACATAAACCCTACACTTTAAAAAACACAGTCCAGAAGCCTCGAGCATGAACGACGCTGAAACAAAAGAGACCGAACATAGACACAATATAGAAGTACCAACAAGGGCTATGATGTGAGACATCCAAGACGCCGTAGAGAGAATGTGCTTTAAACAAGAAGATGACTATCCTCGAAACTAAACCGTCTCTTACACTGTCGATTAATTACATAAACATATGACAGTAACGAAACATAACTCTGATGGGAAGAAGAGTATTTGCTACTTTGTTTGTTTTCCTTGTTCTCTACTACATATATATTTACAAGTTTCAGTGATAACATCGAAATACTCGGTTTCTTTTGTTAAACAATACTTCGCCAAACAACTGTTTATTCCTATAAATGCAAGCTATTTTTATAATGGCATGCTATACATTATTGCTGCAAGCTAAAATGTTAAAAACAGAATTCTCAGGGACGGGTTGGGGCGGGTGTCTCTCAAGTCTCACAGAACACCTGCGATTTAATGTTTTTTTTTGTTTTTTTTTATCGTCATCATAAAAAAGTGCATTCCATAAGAGGCACCTCTCTCCAGAGCGGCACCAAACAAATCCTTCTGCGAATATATGTGTATATGTATTCCTGTCGTAATTATCCGACTATTGCCGGAAACTCACTGGTAGCTCAAGATAGCTAGCAGAAATGTTTCGAGCAGCATGTATTTCTGTCAGCTTTCAAGGAGTAAGTTAAGAACCTTGAAACTGCTTGGAAAATGCCTCCGCAAACAAATGTTTCAAATTACCATATGACATTAGCGTATGTGAAGGCCTACCTTTATAAGGTACAAACGTTAAATTACAGAGATAACTTAACATTTTAAAACAGTGACTTTTCAAAGTTTAAAACGATTTGATCCCAATTATGCGGGCAGAACGCATAGAATCATGTGATCGATCCGAACGTCATTATATACATGTATATGTATTCAAATTGTTGCTCATGATCGAAACAATCAGCGTTTTTTTGGTTGTTTGCTTGTTTTTGTTTTATTGGCCTCAACTCATGACGCATAGTCCCCAATTTTCGTCAATCGGAACACCTCGAATAATTCACGTATCATTTCTCGGATGTATACAGGTAGTCGGATCATCTCGGCCATTTCCCTAAACTGTACTTCTTTTGCCAAACGTCAAAAGCAATTCTGGCAGCTCAAATTGTGGCTGCTTCAGATTTAAATCATCAAACTTTAATTTACCCAACGCAGCCAACAGCTGCCAAACGACGCCATTGGTTATGTTTTGTTCGAACTACATTTTAAGCAGTTTCTTTCGACTTCCGGCGAACAAAACGATCATGATTTCTGTAAGTATCATTGCACCAGACACATCCGAGGGATGTTTGTCCCGAGGACGAAATTATCCGAGGAATTCTGATTGCCTTTTCATATGTAAAGGTACTTAAACGTAAATAATAAAAATTACATTCTTACCTCCCTTTGTGGGTAGGTATTTGGTATATAGTTACTGCAGAAAACTTAAGATTATTAAACTTTAGAAATACACTTAAGACTTAAGCAACTGCATTAAATAGAATCTTTTTTTATTTAAATCAGAACTTTAAAAAAGCAATCAATTTTTTTTTATATATATCTTATATAAAGAATATGGAAACAAATCCTCACAGGGGAGATAATTAAAACACTTCTTTCATTTCGAAAATGAGGAATAACCGCATGCGAAGTGAGAAAATATACCCAGTGGCCGAGCCTCAAAACGCTTTCGATTCTCTCACCCTAAAACAAGCACAATCTTTTGAATCATCGTTGCTGAAGTTTGCTTTTTTGCAACAAATGCAAATTTTGCCAAATGTGACCAATATAAATTAGAAAGTGTGTAAGTTACCGTAAATTTTCTTCTAGTAGCAGGTTAATTCAATCACCTGATTTGTGTTGCACATGCTCCGGCGGGTTGCAGCTACTAACGCACTTATATAAAGAATATAGTCGAACATTCTCCAGTCTATTTTCAATGGAAAGATCTCTATAAACTCTTTTTTGACGTTTCGGCCCAGTCAGCTTTTTCAAAATATAAAACAGCTATGAAGGACTACATTTTGCTGCACTTTTTTACAAACCAAAAGAGAAAAATAAAAAAAAGTGCCGTGGTTTTTATATTTTACTTTGCAACAGAAAATGACGTTCCTATCGGAATAATTATATTATTTACTGAGTATTTTCAATGGTATTTATTGTTTTAGCATTGCATGGTGGCGCTGTATGGTGCGTAACCTCCGCTCGAAAAATCGAAAATCTAAAAGTACCAAACACACTAAGAAAGTCGAAGCTTAACCCGGGTTAGGAATTATTTCCGTAGTTTCTATGTTATAAAATCTTATTACTACACCAATCGAGTTGAAAAGGTTTAAAGTGATTAAACTTAAACACGTCAGGATTTTAGTCGTTTATATTTTGCATTAAGTTCCTCGCATGTCCGAATTTTACATGTTATTCAATAGAAAAGAACCTAATATTTTCAAAAGTATTATTACAAAGGTCATTTCCCTTGTAATTGTGCGTAATTTCAAAACTGGCCCAGATACGCGCCTGGGTATAAATGGTATTACAAGCCTTCTTTACAATATTGTACGATCAATTAATCGTGTTGATAAAGCCTAACCAAACGCAGAATGTATTTTTTATGTCATTTCTTGTTATTAATGACAACAATATGCTAACAAGTATTGACTTACTTTATTTTATAGGTTATATACAAGGTACATTTTATGATTTATTAAAGTGAATACATTAATTATTACGAGGATATGACAACGGCATTTAACAGTGTAAAATATTATTATTGTCTAAAAGTTTAAATCATTTGGTATTTTGTTTTCCTTTTGATCGTTTGTTTGTTGTTTTTTTCTTGTTTTTGTTTGTTTGTTTGTTGTTGTTGTAGTTTTTTATTGTTTTTTGTTGGTTTTTTTTATTTATTTATTTTTATTTGTGTGTGTGTGGTTTTTGTTTGTTATCTTTTTGGTTTATGTTGTGCTGTGTTGTGTTTGTTTTCTTAAAAAAATAGATATTGTTAATACTTTTTGTAAAGCCGCGTATCTCGTTTTAAGATATTTCTTGTTAAATATCCCTGCTTTTAAGATATGTTTTATTTCTCTGACTAATATATTAGATAGTTCCAGTTCCATTTTGTCGCCATGTCGAATATTTTCAGTCGTTATTACATCTGTAAATCTATGTGGATTTCAGACAGTGCGCGCATGTTCAATATGGTATTATATTATATTATATCCAAAAGGTATTATATTAAATCGATTGAACGTTATTCATTTTTCAGCTATGTAATGTACTCAAATGCGTGCGACAATGCTGTTGAACTCTTTACTCTTGACTTCCGAATCAGCTAATTCCGTGTGCCGTAAAATAGCGAATAAAGAGTTACCTTTTCCTTAAATAAATTGTCCAATCATATAATCTGAATTATTCAACCCGGACGAACGTCAATAATATCCGGTTATAAAAGAATTAAAAAAAAAGTAAAATGAAATTTCGGGTTGTTTTGTCATTGTTTTTCTTCTTGAAATAAAATATCAATTGCGTATGCAACCAGAGCTTGTTTAGTTTTACTCATAAAGCCTATATACCGCTCATTTGAAGGATAATAGCGTGTCAAACATTGAACAATCAAAGACGTATTTTTTGAAATTATGGAAACGTGCATTTAATGAGCATAGCCATTTATCAAAACAAAGTTAAAGCCTTTTTAATTTCACACAAACTTTTAAATTAGATTAAGTCTAAATTCAGATTGTTTGGTCCCAAACACAACCTTATAATGGACGACTTCTGAATTTATGTGAATCACGAAGAGCAAGATTTTTAATGACAATCTATAATGAATGGAAATAGTTAGCATTTCATAGTTTAATAAATACTTTTATATTATTTCATTTGAAATAAACATAGTTTATTTATTTTAACTGTTTTACTAATAATTTAGAATTTTATGTTATACATAACAGAAATCAGATTTGCTGAAAGTAAAATACCAATCATGCCTTCTTAAATTATTCATAATCATTTTATAATGATGTAATGTGCCTCTTACGTTTTCATTGATCTTATTCCTTGCATATTTCAGGATAAATGTCGGACTTCTTCGAGGACGAAGCCGAGGTTTCGGACCGATCAAGTGATGAGGAGGGCTCAGGATCTGGGTCGGGTTCTGGGTCAGGTTCAGGCTCAGGGTCTGGATATTCTGACGATGAAAGAAAACCAAAGAAAAAAGAAAAGAAAAAGAAGAAAAAGAAAGTAGTCATGTCTGACGATGATGATGATGAAGAGGAAGATATTGGTAAGCAATAACTTTATATTGTCATGTATGTATAACACAGTATCAATGTACTAATGAATGGAGATCAACTGAATCTCGGCAAGACCTGGAAGCACAATTGTTACAGTGTTGTCTGCAGGTATGTGAGGCCATGGGTACAGTCCCAGGCAGTGACATACCATTCATAAAAAAATTGTATTGGTATAGCTCTCTTATGAATATTAAAGCAAATATAACAATCAACTTGGTCTACTTTACACTTCGGCCAAACCTACTTATAAAAACTGCAGTGTACATAGCAAATGACGAAACACTATTTTGAATGACACATTAATCAAGTTTGAGTTCAGAACAATTCTCCAATGAAAATGAGACTTTACATCACAAGCATGGGTCAAGAAATGAATAAGACATATAGCTCATGAGACTAGTTAGTCTTCCTGTCCAAAGAGTTTACAGGTAATGACAAACAGAGGCCAAATCCTTTGCTTTATCAAAGCTTTTCTTTATAAAAAGCAGTTGATCAAAGTGTTCAGGTTCAAGGCAGGATCTTGTTGCCATTACTATATCAGTAACTAGAGCTAGGTCCAATATATTGCTTACTCAAGCCTTTGCAAAACTTCATTTAAAATCACTTTGAAGATCATTTTTTGTTGACATTTCGTAAAGAATTTCTTGATGCAAATGGTGACTCAACAATCTTTGCAATGGTGAATATTCATACCCGATTTTCTAATAGGATTTGTGGATATTCGAGTGCTCTGATTCATGCCGCAGCACTATCCAGCACTACTCTTGATTTAGTTAAATAATGGTTATAAACATATTCAGTTTTATTGAATAAAATATTCAAACACCAAACCTTTTCTTCATAACCTTTGTTAAAAATTAATGGCTATATTCATAAGGTGTCAGCCTGATTCTGGTTACAAGCATAATCCACTGGTGCTCACCTGTCTGGCAGTGTCTGTTGAAGCAACTCTCACAAATTTTACAGGAGATTAGAAATCAAGGTCATTAATTTGTGTGTGTCAACTGCATGACCAGCAACCTGTTCGGCTTACTCTGTTTCAGTCTAATACAATGGCACACTTTCTATCACATCTTTCAGACAAATTCTTCACAATAGTTAATAAGTGTCAACACTAAATGATGTCATGCATAAAGCAATTGATAACTCTTTAAACTTTGAATAATGCATTATTCCCCATTGGCTAAATAGTGTGGTACTAAGGCATACATTGTTTTAACATAAGTGCATTGATTATTGAAATCAAAGAGTAAATAGTTACATCAAAGTAAATACAGATTTATTTCTCTTCAGATTTATTAAAAAATACAGTCTGAAAAGAACACTTTGTGATATCACATGGCGGTTTGTTGCTGTAACAAAACCAAAATAGCGGCCCTTTTGAAAAAAAGAACAGACAGGCTTTTAACAGAGTAACATTGCAGTGATTTGGAAGTAATTAACTAAGAGAAATATAAATAGATCTATGACTGACAGTTTTTATAGAGAAAACACAGTGGCTGAGAGTTAATAATAAAAAAATATCAAATGGGCACCTATGGCATAATGGTAGTCACAGATTTGTAACTCTGACTACTTAGCCTCTCACCACTTGGGTTCGAGTCCTGTTAGGGGCCAAGGACTTAATGTGGGAAGGTTTTCCAGCTGACCTGTGGTGTGCTGGTGGTTCTACTCAGACATTTGTCTGAGGTTTTCCGCCACCAAAACAGCTGGACATCGCTATAATGATCATAATTGGTCACTGCAATGTATCTAAAAAACAAAACAAAAAAATGAAATTTGCGGCACTTAACAACAAAATACACTAATTGAAATGGTACTCCTATTTTGATTTTCGGATCAACATATATTTCGTTGTTGTTTTTTGTTCATAAATTTGCCAGGGAAATTATGTATGTAAATAAGAAGAATCAACTGTATTAGCATTGTAATTAATCTACTAAGTGGACCAATAAATCCTTATAAAAAGAACACATAAACCTATTGATTTTAAGTAGACAGAAATAACAAATTTCCATTTGTCCTTATTTTCTAGCACTAAAAGATCAGTGCTTAATCACCATATTATAATATATTCTTTTTTAAGAACATGCTTAAATTGTTTTCAAAGTGTTCATATTTTATATTATATTGCCAAATGTGCTTCAATAAACTCTTAGGCTTGGTACTTAATTAAGATATAAATAAAGGTATAAAATGATTGAATAACAATACACCAATTTCTTATCTTTTTGATCACTATAATGTTAAACATAGTCTTCTCAGTTAGCTCTGTTGAATACCTTAAACTGCACAATCAGTCTGGAATGAAAGTATTTCTGATTGGCATTGAGACAAGTTGGTCTGACCAAGATTGTGCCAAAGTGGAAAGGCAGCCTTGTTGACCCCTAAACTATAATAAACATTTGAAGCTAAGTCATACTGGCAATTCAAAATCTGTTTAAAATTATTTTTTTAAGATTAAACTTGCTGAAAATTTAGTTATTTTATATTTTTGTATCTATTTTGTAACACTTATAGGAAAAAGTGTCTCACTTATTTTAGAGAAGTCCTATAATATTTCAAGCAAATGGAACACTTTCAATGTATCATTAAATTTATAAAGAATAATAAAAGCACCAAACAGGTAGACAGTACAAGGAAGTACTCCAATATACCCTGTTTAATTTTAGGCAAAATTTTATCCATTTATCAATTTATCATCAATATTTGTTTCTTGATATATTGTCTGCAAGATGCAAAATGTAGAATTAATTTCAGCCCTACATATAAGAAAGAATAATCCATAATGTAGTGATGCGTTCATCAAAAAAAAAAAGGAAAAAAAAGCATAAAGAGAAAATGCCACATTGTTGAAATGATTTCTTTGAGCTTGAATGTATTGTATTTTGCCTAATAAGGATTATTTTACTATAGACGAAGATGCCATAGCTGAAGAAATGAAAGGATTTATTAATGAAGACATAGAGGAAGAAGAGGAGGAGGCTGAGGATGAAGAAGGGGATGAAGGACAGAGTAAACGAAAACGGGATTCAGAGGAAGAAGATGATCAGTTAGAAGATGAAGATTATGATTTGATTGAAGAAAACTTGGGCATCAGAGTTAAAAGGGTAATTAGCTTTTTTCTATTTGTCAGATTTTTAACTCCTCAACCTGTAACCATATTGGTTTAGGTCCCAGTTGGGGCAAGAACTTTCCTATGTTTAGGTTTAAGAGCTAATATGCAGTTTCTTAGGTGGTTCTTCCAAGAATGGGGTCTTCGTCCATCAGTAATAAGCCGGAAGTTGCCTATTTGACCATGACTGCGTCATTTAAGGATTGAACAGTTCAACATTTCTTAAAATAACAGTATTTCACAATCAGTCATTAACTATAACCTGATATTGAAAGCAGACCAAACGATAACCAGTGCGGGAGATTTTACTTTCTTGTTAGTTTTTCTGTTGTTAAGTTTACTTGCTGGAAACACCAATCACACCATTAACATAAAACATATCCCACCCTAAGGGTGTTTCTAGCAAGTGAAGGATTAAAATAATTTTATTTTAATTAGTTATAACAATGAAACAACCTTTTCATAATTTTATTTTTTGCCATTCTTTAGTCAAAGAAGTTGAAACGTATCAAAAGAATCATGTCGGATGATGAGGACAGTGAGAAAGAGACCGACAGAGATGCCCAGGAACGAATTGCTGATGAGCTGTTTGAGGGAGACAATGATGAGGAAGACGAAGATGAGGACGCTAGATCCAGGATGACTCGCCCAGAGGCAGAGAGTCAAGACTTAGGGGTGGAGGGGTCTGATGAGGAAGATGGTTGGTGTTGTATTTTTTTCATTTCTAATCTTTGTTAAGATCATACATGTCCGTTTCTAAATTGTATTTGACATTTGTGAATGTAAAAAAACAACATAAAATAGCAGCTGGAACAATATGAAGCAATAAGAGAAACCATATTTTACAAGGCTTTGCAGAGAAAGTTTATTTATTTTATGTTATATTGCCATGAAACATTTATTGTCCAAGCTATATAAGGTTTGTCCATTTGTGTTTTTCTCGATTTGATTCTGAAATTTTCTTTTGCCATGTAAATTCAGTGCATGCTAAAAGAAATGCTTATATGTTTTCTCATAAACGTTATTTGTTTGTTCAGAACTTGGTGATTTCATCGTCGGAGAAGATGGTCAACCAATCAAGAGCAAGAAAAAGAAGAGACATATTATTCATTCTGATGCGTAAGTTTGTTTGTGTCAATATTAGCATTTTCATATATCTAAGTGAAGAAAAAACGTAAGTTTGTTTGTGTCAATATAAGCATTTTCATATATCTAAGTGATAAAAAAGCGTAAGTTTGTTTGTGTCAATATAAGCATTTTTGTATATCTAAGTGATAAAAAAGCGTAAGTTTGTTTGTGTCAATATAAGCATTTTCATATATCTAAGTGACAAAAGATGTTGTTCATGCTTTAAAACATTACTAACCTGTGTGACCTCTCAATGACATTGATCTGATGGCATGTTGTCTTGTGCATAGAGAGACCATAGAACATTGTTATCCTCTTTTTGTAAAATACATTTGTAAAAAATATTTGATCGGAGAAAGAATATCCAGCTTGTTTTTACATAAAATCTTTAACTTGTGATACACATTATTGTTAATGATTTACTTCTTAGAAAAAATACAATCTTAATACCAAGCTATCTAGGAAGGTTTTTGCAACTGCGATGAAGAATAAGATTGGCTGTTGTTTGAACTGAATTTACAATGTTTTTGTTTTTTTAATCTTTTTGGTCATTGTGATACTGCTTTGAAACCTTAAGCTAAAATCATGCCTCAAACTTAAGAATAAATAAGAACAACTCTTATTTTACTGATTATCCTGGTTCTTGCATTTTATTATGCGAGAAAACAACCTTTGAATTACTTATTTGGATTTGCACACATACAACTTGCTGTCTTAAAACATTAACATCAGGAAAACAAGATAATCTCCATAATTAAAGGCCAACTCTGTGATATTGTGATTTTGAGCCAGCTCCAAGAGCAAGATGTTGCAGTTCACATTTCATTTGTGATTTACTTTAAATGTTATATCAACAATTGAACTCATGCAGCTTAACAAGGAGTGGTAGAGTGTCTCTGGACTTGTTGTAACTCTGAAATCTGCTGATCAAGTATTTATCAGGCTTAAGCAATTGGAGAATATCCAGCTCAGCAAACTGCCTCAAACTGCCTCAAGGGAGCTGTCTGATCAAGATCTAAACTATTTGCTGCTTAGTCTCTATAAATATGTTTATTAACCATTACATGTTACGTATAAAAATAATAATCATAAACTGAGGATTGAGCATGAGGTAGATGCAGCATTTTAAGGGTTAACAACATTAGCTTGACAGTAGTGCCATATCTGTGTCAAATGGTCTTTGGAAAAAAGTGTTGCAATTACTGTCGGAATGATTAAGCCTGTTTACATATATTCAAAAATAATGTTGTTTTTGTTGTTTTTCCTTAAGGCTGCTACAAGAGGCTCAAGACATATTTGGAGTGGATTTTGACTTTGATGAATTTAAAGATTATGAAGAGGAGGAAGGTTCTGAAGAGGAAGAATCTGAGGTATGCTGGGTGTTTGTTGTTTATAGTAATTAAACAAAGTTGATATGATAAAATTGGTGTTCAGAAATGAACATTGTCTGCAGTATTAGTATTTTATTCAATATTAATTTAGATGGTACTAAAAGCCATACTTATCCTTTGAAACATATATTTGGTACAAAACAAATCTCAACAGGAAATATATGCACAGGAGACTGACCCAAAATAACATCTATTGGCCCTTGCAGGAACTCGACCTCAATTCATGTAAACTTGTCAATATCATTGCATTGTTTTGTAAAAAGCTAACTTTGCAGATTTCAGTGTATAATAAAACTGCATAAAATAAGCAATATGATTTGGTGGTGCAGTCTATTGAGCATCGGACTCCCATACTGGGTCACATGGGGTTAAAAAGTAGGTCACTAGGTCAAATCTTAGAAAATGCTTGTGAACACACTTGAGGTCATATTTATGGCCCAATCTTCACCAAACTCACCCACATACATGCCCAGGGTCAAGAAAAAGACTACCAGACCTGAAAATTTTCTGACTACTTATCCTCACTACTTCACCCTTAGCTAGCTACATTTTGTTAAAAACCCATGCTAAATTCTCTGGGGGGTGGGGGGTTGTGTGGGGTTTTTTTGCTTTAATATTATTCATGTTACATGTCAGGAAGCTGACTGATCGAGATCTAAACTATTTGCCTAAGCCTTATTAATATGCAAATAGCAGGCTAAGAGTTTATGATCAACAAAAATGATTAGTGTAAAAAATGCCTTAATTTGTCATTTATTTTATCACCGTTTGTTTTGTCTTTTCTCATAGACAAGAATTTTGCACAAGGATTAATTATCAATAAAAAAAAATTGCCTTAACATTTCAAGGATAGCAGTTTTATCTTTGACAAAAATAGGAATTATAAGCTATAGTTTCCTTCATTTGTTCTTTGCTTTAACAAATTACTAAATTTCTATCTGTTTTTCTTGGCTTTAGTATGAAGAGGATGACGCAGAAGCTGATGAAGGTGCCGAGAAGAAAGCCAAGAAGTCTCGTCCAAAGCGTGGCGTCAAGGCAGGACAGTCTGTAAGTGGTAGACTTTGTAATTTGGTCAGCGGTCGCAATAGCTCAGTTGGTAGAGCATCGGCTTACGGATCAGGACTGAGGAGGTCATGGGTTCAAACCCGGGCCTGGTCAAACCAAAGACTTTAAAGTTGGTAGTAGTGGCTTCCCTCCAAAAGCTCGGGGCTAAGGGGACAGCATTATGCCTGACACATAGATGTCAGTATAATGGACTGGCCATGTTCAGTCCCTTGGCACCTCATAAGTGCCCCTTTGCTATAATGATAGAAATGTCTCTGCACAATATAGGCAAAAATGCCAGCAAATCCCAAATCCCTAATAATGATAATAAATGCACACATTTCTATGGGTAGTTCATATAATAATTTATTGTAAAAATGTGTTACTATATAAAAGAATATGAATGTGTTAGAAAGTATGAATGTGTTTATTAAATAGTATGGATGTGTTCATTAAAAAAAAGTATGAATGTATGATAGTTTATTGCAGACCATGAATGTGTTCATTAATAAATGTATTAGTTCCTTAAGTGTGAATATCTTAGTTCATAAAATAGTATGAACTTCATTTGTTCATAAAATAGTGATTGTGTCATATTATAAAAAGTGAATGTGTTATTTCATAAAAGGGTGAGTGGGTTGCTTCATAAAAGAGCAGATTAGTTCATAAAAGTAATGAACTATTGAAGTAGTTCATTCATAAAAAAGTGACTGGGTTAGTTCATATGAAGTATTTCCAACTCATTTAGATTTTTACTTTGTCACCATGTGGCAGATTCACTTTATGCTTGGATTATAGGCAGCTAGTGATGTGAAGAAGTGCGCTGTACAAAAACATTTATTCCCAATATACATCTTCTCCCTCAGATTTAAATTGCCTCCCTTTATTTCTTTTGTGTCCACATTTACCCCTAGTTATCTTTTTCTATTTATCAATCTTTATTGTCATTCCTGCAGTATGAACCCGAGGCCCTGGCAAGAGCGTATCTCACAGAGACAGACAATGTTATCCGCAGCACAGACCTGCCTGAGAGGTTCCAGCTACGACAGATTCCAGTGAAAGAGGCCGATGAAGCAGAACAACTGGAGGAGGCTGAGTGGATCTATAAACAGGCTTTTAACACCCCCTCAGTTTCCACACAGGTATACAGGCTGGGTATAGACAGAAAAACTGTTTGTGATGGGAATTTGACCCGGCTTAGATCTTTTTACTCATACTTTCTATTATATAAAGTTGAGGTCCATGTGGCCAAGCAGTTAGTTATCAACTTATAAATCCTCAGTCCCTCATTGGTTTGAGACACAGTCACAATTCATGCATTCATAGGACTATGTCTTTAAGCTGATGTGTGGAGCGCCAGTGGTTCTACTCTGACATTTGTTCAGAATCTTTCTCTTCCACCGAAGGCTGACCTCACCAATTTTACCACTGTTGTATCAGTGTTATGTATATCAAAACCAAACCAAACTACCCAGCATATATTTGTATGTTTGTCTGGGACTATTTTGTTTTAGCTGGAGAATCATATAACTTTCCTTTTACTTTGGTATTGTTAAAAGCAAAATTTATTAATTTTTTTTTATATTTTTGCTAACAGTGGTAACACCACAATGAACAATGGTGTAAAGTAACATTAGATGACAAGATATACCCCACTACCATCAAAACTTCAAGATGTCACCTGCAATGTCTTTTTTATGTTTTAGACATTCCTTGAACAAGAAGGAGCTGGTAACTATGGATATAACAAGAAGGGGCCCAGCATGGTTGGCAAGATCAAAGTGGCCATCAATTTCATGCGCAACAAACATTATGAGGTGATGTCCTTGTTTTAAATTCATACAATTTGTTGGAACATATTCCTTTTATAAATTTATACAATTTGTTGGAACATAATATTTTGGTTTATTTACCATTGTCTTGTTACATAATTCATGTGTCCCTAAATGATTTGCAAGCAGGAAAAATTCATCCGAAACTGGCAAAAAATGTCTGCATAGCGCAGTATAGATATAAGGATAATCTTCAAAGCATAATTGTTTTTGAAATATTATTTTACCACCTGATATAAAGTACTCAGGGCCTATATCAGGTCAGTCTGTCAGTAGATGAGATTTGTCCATGCTGTTGCTTTGTTGTTTAAATTTTGTCAAAACTTAATGTGACTGGCAAGTAACGATGTTAGTTGCGCAAACCATAGGCTCTTCATGACTAGCTTGAGTTTAGCTGAGTTAGTGCCCTTTGTTGCCTTCCTAATCTATGAGGGTAATCATTATGTTTGCTGATTATTATTGTTTTGATTATTGATTATTTATTGTTATTATTTTTAAGTTTGTCCTATTCAAGGAAACTTTTATCTACTGACTGCATCTTTATTAGTCTGATTATCTGATCAATTATAAATACATGATGTGCTTCGTTAGGGTATTTTAAAAAATAATATAATAAAGTTAATAATCTATGGTTACTTCCTGCATCCTATATGCATAAAATTTTCCATAGACCCATAGTTTTAAAAGGTAATCGTCATATTGGATGCATCGGCGCAAAGGTGTTCTGTCTGTAGCCCAGTATTTGTATAAAATATATAAGTGTCCATCGACGCAAGAGCATGTTTATGTAAGAGCCATAATCATCTCGGTGTACAATGTTTGTAAATATCATAGCATAAAATTACTCTCATCTTTTTCTGCATGTACAGGTGCCCTTTATAGCATTCTACAGAAAGGAGTATGTTGAACCTGACCTCAATATCAACGATCTTTGGAAAGTGTGGCACTGGGATGAAAAGGTATGCACCCAGAAAAATTGTTTTTTATGGAACCATCAGTGTAAATTTTTGAAGTAGTGCTTGGCATTACTAGCTCTTTGATTTTATGAAGAAAAACATAGAAAAAGTAGTGCATGAGGTGATGTAATTGAGATTGTATAGTTACTGCTTTTTGTTACATTTTTCACACTTTCTTGCACATGTGGCTTGACCTTCAAGTGTTAAATTCCCCACCTTGCATTGTTTTATTCTGACTTTGATTAGCGTAGCAAAGTTTAATGAAAATTAAAAAAAAAATGTATATTTAAAAAAAAAAGATATATATATATATTTTGTTTTTGTTTTTTCTCCATGCAGTCTTTCAATATTAGTAAATAAGTTCAAAATAGGCTTTGTATTTAAATTTTCAGCAAATTTATTCAAAATGATATTATTTTGTTACCTATCATACAAAAAAGTCTTAATGATAATTATTTGTGTTTGTATATTAAGTGGACACAGCTGCGAACCCGTAAGACAAATCTGGTGCGCCTGTTTGAGCGAATGCAGAATTACCAGTATGAGGTCAACTCAGACCCAGACACTGTTCTGGAGATGAATGTACGGGCATTGACAGAGGAGGACCTCGAAAGGTAAGTCGGACAGTGATAGGTGAATTTGTGAAACAGTCAATCATTTTAATATTTAGTATCTTATTTATTTATGTTATTTAACTGTTTAACCGGCCGCAATAGCTCAAGTGGTAAAGCATCAGCTTGCTGATCGGGAAGTCGTGGGGTCAAACCAAAGACTTTAAAGTTGGTAGTAGTGGCTTTCCTCCTAATGTTCGGGGCTAAGGGGACAGCATTTTGACCAACTCGTCGGTGTCAGTATAATGGACCAGCCGGGTTCAGTCCCGGGGCACCTCATAAGTGCCCCTTTGCTATAATGATAAAAATGTCGCTGCACAATATCAGCAAAAATGCCGACAAATCCCATCCCATCCTTATATTGGGGATAAGCTATAAGATGTTAACCGCATTCATGTATTGCCATAATTTGTTTTGTAGTAAAAATGTATTGTATTATGTTAAGTTAATCCTTAATAAGTAAACTGCCACATTAATTTAAAACAAATTCAAAGTTTTAATGACCTTATATATATATATATATTTTACTTAAAAGATACTTCAGCAAATAGTTTAGATCCCGATCAAACAGCTCTAAATGACCGGACATGGGAGCGCAATCAGTAGAGTGTCGGCTGCAGGTACGGGAAGCCCAGGGTTTGATCCAAAGTCATTAAAAATGGTAGCGGTATAGCTCCTTTGCTAACATTTATTTAAATATAAAGGTTATTCCATGACTGGTTGGCCCAGTGTCATGTGACTGGGTGTGGTATCATGCCAGGTTCCATGGCATGCTATACACAGTGAAGGCAGCACTATATCCGCTTCAAGTGAACACCGATAACTGAAATACTGTTGGTGGGAAGATAAACCCAACAAACAAACAAGCAGCTCAAAATGTGAGCTGTCTGATCTGGATCTACATTTTTTGGTTAAGCCATATAAATATGTGTTAAGCATGCTAACCGCTTACTTATATCTTATTTCTCCACTTCAGGGTAAGAAGAGTTGAGACCCTGGATGAGTTGCGCGATGTTTACAACCACTTCCTGCTCTACTATGGGCCTGACATCAACAAGATGAGAGCCTTGGAGAAGACCAAGCGGACAGAAGATAAGACAGAGGAAGAAAGAGCGGAAGAGGAGAAGGAGGAATCTCTCAAACATGCATCCAGAAAGTCAGGCTATACAATTTGTGTGAAAAATAAACTGGGTAAATAACTTGTTTGCACATAAAAATGCAAAATAAAAATAACTAAAAACAAAAAGGTTTTAAATTTATTTCTGGGAAGTAAACAGCTATCTATGTTAAATATTTTGTTAAAATATGTTAATAAATTATGTTGTTGCTATGTTAAATGTGATTTATTTCAATCGGGTCCTCAACTTAATGCTCAATCAGATGTTATTTTCATTGAATCACTCGTATCCCTCCTGATAATTATTTTATATTACTGTAAAGTGAAATATAATGACTTTCAGCTTTACTCCAATCTCTGTTTTTATAATGATTTTTCAATTGGTGGCACTATTTAAATAGACATAATTCTTTTATTGGATTTTGAATTTTCAGCTAATAGAAGTTAAGGATTTATGAAGATTGTAAATATTTTTCTTATTCATAATTCTGCTTCTGTTATCGGTTTAGATGTTCAATTTCTGTTAGGTATGGGAGGTTCTGGGTTCGATCCCAGTCCATGACATATCAGAGTTGTTAAAAATGGTAATGGTAAAGCTCCCTTGCTAACACTCAAGCATATATAAGGGTAATTTCATGATTGATTGGCCCGTTGTCAGGATAGTGTGACCGGGTTTGGTATCATGCCAAGTGTTCAAGGCATGATATACACATGGAAGGCAGCACTATATCTGCTTTAAGTAACGGCTATCTCCAGATAACTGAAATACTGCTGGTGGGACGATAAACCCAATAAACACAAACACAATTTCTGTTATTTACTAAGATTCTGGAATCATGATTAGATATTTTAATTTTTGTTGTAAGATGAGATATTGAACCTCTGTTGCCAGAGGATTTATTTAATTTCTATTGTCAGATGAGATATTTAATTTCTGTTGCCAGAGGATTTATTTGATTTCTATTGTCAGATGAGATATTTAATTTCTGTTGTCAGAGGATATATTTAATTTCTATTGTCAGATGAGATATTTAATTTCTGTTGTCAGAAGATATATTTAATTTCTATTGTCAGATGAGATATTTAATTTCTGTTGTCAGAGGATATATTTGATTTCTATTGTCAGATGAGATATTTAATTTCTGTTGTCAGAGGATATATTTAATTTCTATTGTCAGATGAGATATTTAATTTCTGTTGACAGAGGTTATATTTAATTTCTATTGTCAGATGAGATATTGAACCTCTGTTGTCAGATGAGATATTTAATTTCTATTGTCAGATGAGATATTTAATTTCTGTTGACAGAGGTTATATTTAATTTCTATTGTCAGATGAGATATTTAATTTCTGTTGTCAGATGAGATATTTAATTTCTGTTGTCCAAGGAGATATTTAACTTCTATTGTCAGTTGAGATATTTAACTTCTGTTGTTAGATGAGATTGCTATGAGGTTTGGTCTGACACCAGAACAGTTTGGAGAAAATATTCGAGACAATTATCAAAGACATGATGTTGACCAATGTGAGATGGAACCATTAGAGATGGCCAAGGACTTTGTCTCACCGTAAGTTGTATTACTATAAATTATGCTTGCATCTAAAGTTCCTGGACACTCTTCTTGTTTTCTGTCTTTGAACCACTGAAAACTGTCATCTTTCGAACTTTTGCAGTATATGGAAATTCTCTGTTCATGACATTTTACTAATGATGATGAAGATTGTGATATTAATAGTTCTGCTTTTTCTAATGATGTACATTAAGGTTTATTCTTCATGAAAATGATGATATTGACATTTATTTAAAAAATTAGTCATCCCATTTTTTAATCCTTGGTTACAGTCAATTCCCCACTGCGGAAGAAGCAATGCTGGGGGCGCGGCACCTGGTTGCCATGCAATTGTCACATGACCCACTTGTACGGCAATGTGTCAGAGCAGCTTTCTTTGAAAGAGCCAAGCTTCATGTGGGACCAACCAAAAAAGGAGTCAAGGTAAAATATTGCATTACTTATTTTAAGAATTGTCTGCTAAGTTACAATGTTGCCTGTTTTGTAAGAGATATAAGTATTATCTCAAAACAGTGAAACAACATCAAGATGACATGATTAATTACCGTATTCACTCGTGTAATCGCCGCACTTTTTTACCCGATTTTATCGTTAAGGAGTTGAGGGTGCGGCCATTCTATAGGTGTAAGGCCTTGGAACATTTTTTCTAGAACGATTCTGCCGATTTTTGGGACGCCATGCGTCTAGATTAGCTCTCTAAGTAGGAGGTTGACGGACGATATGAACGAGATAGCGCCGTTCTATGCTTTTGTCTAACCAATGTGAACATATTCCATAATTTATAAATGACTTCCTAGTTTTATCTCTTGTATCATATTTCTGAATGTTTGCATCATCAAACAATTTCACCCAGCTGTCATGTGTACACTACCATGCAGATCAAAGGATTTCATAGTATAGCCGATAAAACAACACAGCTTTGATACGAGGCGACAATCTCCTTGACGAGGTGAAAATGAAGAGGAGCGTCGACCAGTCATGCTGTCTCAACAAAAGGGTTAATTGGTAAACTGTGACTGTATTTTTGACACGTTGCGAATGTATCTAGTCTCAGTCGCACTGCTATCCTGTAGCTCGTGGCGGCATGAAATTAATTTCTTTGATCTACGTCACCAAGTCTGGTATGACAGTACACGATATATAGGGGAACAGTGCATGGAGAAATGTAATCGGCAGTTGCTTACAAAAACACATCGTTCACTCCCTCACTGTCAAACTGCTCCGATCGATATCACCTTGACAACAGCTTATCTCAGAGTCAGTCACTTGACCTGTGTAATGAGGCAAGTCTACACAGAAACGCCAAGTAAATTACAGCTTGGTGTATTTAGCAGACTGAAGTTGAAAGTTTGTTTAAGTGTTTACTGACGGATAATAAGCTGTGTTTGCGGTCATTTTGGGGGTGCGGCCATTACATTGAATTAGGATTTTTTCTTCAAATTTTGCGGTCATTTTGGGGGTGCGGCCATTACACGGGTGCGACCATTACACGAGTGAATACGGTATATCCTGGCTAGATGATAGCAGAATTAATGACATACATATTTTTAACATATTTAAAATATAAAGTGACAGTTGTTTCCTTTCAACAAAGATTATCATTGACATCTCAAACATGACCAAAAAAGAATCCCATTTTGTTTGCTTTGAATAGATGTGGGTGTGGAGTGGGTACAGTTTCAGTTGTCTACATACAGCATTGTCATCGTATAGGTTTGCATCTCAGGGGGAGAAAAGTTAATGTGCAATGACTTCTATTTTATTAAAAATAAGGAAGATAGTAAGATGTTCACTTCCTTAATTATTTGGCGGGTGTGCCCATGGCAGAACAGTTAAGAGTCACCAACTTCTTAGTCTCTTATTGCATGGGTATGAGTCCTAGTCGGGGCAAGAACTTACTGGTGGGGTCGTTTTCCAGCTAAGTTGCTGTGGTTCTACCTAGACATAAGTCTGAAGTCTTCCTCACCCATCGGCCACAAAAGCTCAAGCAGTAGAGCATTGGCTTGCTGATCGGGAAGCTGTGGGTTCAAACCCCGGCCGGGTCCAACCAAAGACTTTAAAGTTGGTAGTAGTGGCTTCCCTCCTAACGCTCGGGGCTAAGGGGACAACATTATACCTGACTCGTTGGTGCCGGGAAATCCCATCCCATCCTTTCCTCCACCAATAACTAGCTGAATGTTGCTAATATTACCATAATTGTGTCGGTGCGATTTAGCAATAAGCAGACAATTAATAGTTGGCATTGCATTTTTATGCAGTTGATAGATGAGGCCCATCCATGCTACAGTCAAAAGTACTTAAAGAACAAACCAGTGCGTGACATAAAGGATGAACAGTTCCTGCGACTGATAGATGCGGAAGAGGACACACTGCTGACCATCTCGCTGACCATGGACGAGGTTGATACAGATAACCCCAACATACAGACATACTTCGAGGAGATACGCCAACTATATCACAGGGTAAGCAAGTGGTTGGGTTGAGTGTGTTGGTTTGTAGATGTATGCTTGTGTGAGGTTGGGGGTTGTATATCTGTTCTGTAAGTGTGTGTGTGTGTGATGGGAGAATTTAGTGGAAGAAGACACAGACAAAAGGCAGATATTTCAAAGGGATATGGCAGCTTCAGCTGGGTATGTTTTTACGGAAAGAGTGTGTCTCATGATTTCTCCATTTGTGTTGGGGGTTGGAGATTTTGTATGTGTTTCAAGACAGTGTATGCAAGCAGCAAAGAGAGAAATTGATGTAGACCATGGTAGAAAGTAAACAGAACAAAAGGCATCAGATGAGCTGCTTAGTTCTTCTCATGTTGTTTTCTGTAAACTTTATGTTGTGGGTACTCACTTGAATTGATTTTATTGACTCCAAATACAAATACAGCTGGACCGGACCGGACCTGGAAGCTAAATAGGTATAGCTTCAGCTCCAGGTACTGGAGGCCGCTGGTTCAATCCCGAGCTGCAACATACCAAAGTCGTTAAAAATGGTAGTGGTAAAGCTCCTTTGCTAACGCTCAAGCAAATATAAGGGTAGTTCCACCTCTGGTTGGCAGGGTGTCAGGATAACTTGACTGGGTGTGGTGTCAAGCCAGGTGTTGACAGCATGCTATACACGGTGATGGCAGCACTATGTCTGCTTCAAGTGGACACTGTCTCCAGATAATGAAATACTGGTGGTGGGATGATAAACCCAATAAACAGACAAATGCAGCATTCTGAAATCTGGATAAAAAAGTTAACAATGAACTTGAGAACTCATGTTAAGGCACATGTTCCAACATAATCTTATGTGCTTGTTCCGACCTTTGCAGGATGAATTCAGTCACCTGGTACAGCAGTGGAACTTCCAGAGAAGCCAGTCACTGGAGCGAGCCCTTACCAAGATCCTGTACCCACAGTTTGAGAAGGAATTGAGACTAAAAC
The DNA here is from genome assembly GCA_007844125.1 of Sinonovacula constricta. Taxonomy (NCBI): domain Eukaryota; kingdom Metazoa; phylum Mollusca; class Bivalvia; order Cardiida; family Solecurtidae; genus Sinonovacula; species Sinonovacula constricta. The sequence goes on from CM017564.1 coordinate 58,813,405, forward strand.
TCATTGCAGAGGCCAAGGAGGGTATCTGCAAGGTGAGCAAGTAGAAACAAATGATGCTGATGCACATTGATCATTGTCGTCTTAGAGAAATCAGGAAGGTCAGACAACAATCTAAGGTTATATAAGGCACATAAAGTTGACAGAAAAATAACTATTCATGTCATTAGACATGCACATTCAATATTTGTTTAAACAATGTAGTGTAGCTCCCTTCAGATGAAATTCTTTGACTTTGAAACCAGCCATATTTACACTTAACTGGTAAATGAGACTGGTAGTCCTTTTAAAGAATAAATACTTCTTCCCACAATCATTAAGCAAGACCTGTAAGAGTGCGGGTTTCTGTAAACCTTTGAAAGGTAAGTCCTATGGAAGTCCTGGGAGACCTGTTATGTTTCTAATGTTTTCTCGCTTAAGCATTGTCTACCTGTTCTAGACACACCATTAATTCCATTGGAACATGTCTGTTACATCAACCCTGAAACACCAAAAGAACAGGGGAACAAAAACTTAATTCTTATCACACTTTTGACAATTTCAGAGACTCCTTTATTCATCACCAGCAATATTTACACGTTAGTTTAGAAAATGGACAATTATAAAGATCATCTTAGATATTAAGCTTTATTTTTACATTTAATTCTATTGTTGAATGCTTATAATTGTTTATATTGATGTAATGTCAATTGATTTCACTAAGCTTTATTTAGTAACGGGTACACAATGTTGTTTCATGATCATTTTGTGCTTAAAATGATTGCTTCTGTCCCTAATAGGAACATGTTTATGACCAGAAAAGATAAAAAAAACAGTATGTAAAAGAAAGGAACTAAAAAAAATTTTTTACCATAAAAATGAAAATCACAGAGGCTGGCTTAAAAATTTGTTTGTCTTGCCTTGATTTCAGGCATGTTGTCGTAAGCTATACAACTACCTGAAGGTGGCCCCATACCAGGCAGAACAACAGATAGATGATGACTATGATTTTGATGACAGTGAGCAAGGTGTAAGGGTCCTGGGCATTGCTTATGTGGCTGACAAGTAAGTTCTGCTTTATGTCTCCAGATTACCATACCATGTTTACAATATCTTAATGCAGAAAATAATTGATGAGTGACTAGATTTACCTTGTTTTTGTGCTTGATCATACAAGTGTGAATATTTTGCACCACTTGCTGTTTCTTCTGTGACTTAAAGTAAATTGTTAAAGTTGAAGTTCTGCAGGAACTATTAGTTTAGTAACTCACAGATCCTGCTGACCAACTTGACATTTTTGTGAATGTCAACCCCTGGAACCAGAGGTACAGTGTCAGAGGTTATAAAAGGAAAAGTTTCCGGTTAAAATCTCACATCATCCTTAAGGATCTGACCAATCAAAGCATTGAGGATGTCCCAGACTCTAGCTAAAAGTTTCATAACCTCAGGCCCAGATAAGTTGAATATATAGGTCTTCTTCTCAATCCCTCATTATACCACCATATAGGAAGTGTACAGGGGCAACATAAGAGTCATTTCTCTCATCTCTTTTGAGCCAGTCATAATATTGTTTATTACTGATGGATGCCAGTGATATATATTACCATATACAATTTTCAGAACTATATTAAGTAGTCAAATACAGCTTTAAATAGTTGAAAAGCATGGCAATGCTTTTTTACTAGTTCAACCTTAAAATGATAAAATCGTAGGGACAACAGCTTGTTCACATATGATCAAGTGGTGAAAAAATTAAATCATAATTTATGTTGAAAAAGTTTTGCTTTATTGAGCAAAATCAGAAAAATGCAAATTCGACCAACTTTGACCATTTTGTTTAAAGATGAGAAATGCCTTTCCAGATAAAATTTAATTCTTGACTTGCTGAAAACACTATAAGGGCAATGTTTGTTTTATGCAATTGAGGTGAATAGTGTTTCCATCACATACATGTTCATCAAGTAAAGAATTAGAATTAATAACTATATTTTTGTTCCAAGATAACAATGCCTAAACATTTTATCTTTGCCAGAGATTCCACAGCATTTGGTGCTATGGTGAATGGGGAAGGAGAAGTAACTGATTTTTTGAGGCTTCCCAATTTACAGAACAGAATACGATCTCACAGAGAGAAAGAGAGAGCTGATAAGGTAAGCCTCTCTTATTTTGCTGGGTTCACATCAGATCATGGTAGGTAGGTAATAGGTAATACTAAGTTAGAGTCTACTTTCAAGCTAGTGCTCCCTCAGCCAACTTTACCATTTATCCCCTTGTCATTGGATGTATTTGTAAATCCCGTACAATGGCAGCCGACGCATGGCACTGGGAAGTCAAAGTACTGACCCAAATAACCCTCGCAGGTACCCATTTATACACCTGGATGGATTGGAACAATTTGAGTTTAATTTCTTGCTCAAGAAAATTAGCGGCGACCTGACTGGGGATCAGACCATGGATCCCCTGATCTAGAGTTGTTGGTCCTATCACTGGACTATTCTGCTCCTCAAGGCACTAGTGTATGAGTGGGTAAGGTAGCATTTGTCATCCACCTGACTCTTTAGCCCCTTACTCTTTGGATTCAGATCCTGGTTGTAGCAAAAACTTCCTGTGGGGTGATTGTTCAGCAAACTTGCTATGGAGGTGGTTCTGCCTACACCTTCGTCTAGGGTCTTTCTTCACCAAAAGTAACCATAAGAGTGTCGCTGCAAAACAAGTCTTACTCTTTCTCTTTCTGACTGCAAATTGTCTTAAAAGTGAGTGAAGTGATAAATTTAGCTATTAATGATTATTGTTTAAGGTAAGAAACCAAACAAGATATACAAGATTATCTTTGGGGCTTTATATTAGCGTGATTCTTTAGCCTCCCTTACCATTTTAAAAAGCCGAGATTAATTTTGAGTTATTTGCCCGGTGTACATGAAGATTATCTTATTTTACAGGAGAAAGACATGGAGAAGTTGAAAGATTTCATAGAAAACAAGAAGCCACATGTTATTGCAGTTACTGCTGAAAACTAGTAAGTGGAAAGTTTATTGTCTTCACTTCATTTCCTATCAAATATTTTATAAATGTTAATTTTTAGTTCAACTATTCTCTAATGGATAAGAGCTATTAACACTCAGAGTGTAATTAGTGTCATTTAACACACTAATTAAAGATTTGCATGCAGGATCCTACTTCTTGCTACTTCCTACCACCTGCCATCTTAAATTTCAATAGCCGCCCACCACGTGAGGTCAAGTCTTGTTCGGGGTGAAGTACTTACTGTGGGAAGGTATTTCAGCTGACCTGTGGTGTGCCGATGGTTCTACCCAGACATTTGTCTGGGGTCTTCCTCCAACAAAACAGCTGGACGTTGCTATAATGAACATAATTGGTCGCTGCGAAAAACAAAACATCAGTTTCATTAAGAAAAATCTTAGTTGTTGTTTTCTTACTTAAACTTAAAAATGTCCTTTAATTTTGAAAAATATTTAGAATTTTTTTTTATTAAATGGTTGTTTACCAAAATCTCAAGAAGTTTTCTTGTATCTAAGGAAAAATTTTTAGTTTTAAGTTTCAGAAAAACTAACTAAGTTCCTTGTTTTAATACAACACCTGGTCTCACATTTTGACTACCTCCCCACTGTTAACTCTCACCTGGGTGACATTCCTTTTCTTTTTTTGGTCAGGTCCATAGAGAAGGGCATTTTTAACACCTTTAAAGTGGTTTTGCTTTTGTTTTACTTGTTCTAGCCAAGTTACTAAATTTATTGCAGCACCTCTCAGAAATGGTTTTGCCATTGTTTTGCTTGTTCTAGCCAAGTTACTATCTTGACTGCAGCACCACTCAGAAATGGTTTTGCCTTTGTTTTGCTTGTTTTAGCAAAGTTACTAAATTTATTGCAACTTCACTCAGAAATGGTTTTGCCTTTGTTTTGCTTGTTCTAGCCAAGTTACTATCTTGACTGCAGCACCACTCAGAAATGGTTTTGCTTGTTCTAGCCAAGTTACTATATGGACTGCAGCACCACTCAGAAATGGTTGTACCTTTGTTTTACTTGTTCTAGCCAAGTTACTATCTTAGTTGCAGCACCACTCAGAAATGGTTTTGCCTTTGTTTTACTTGTTCTAGCAAAGCTACTATCTTGGTTGCAGCACCACTCAGAAATGGTTTTGCCTTTGTTTTACTTGTTCTAGCCAAGTTACTATCTTAGTTGCAGCACCACTCAGAAATGGTTTTGCCTTTGTTTTACTTGTTCTAGCCAAGTTACTATCTTGACTGCAGCACCACGCAGAAAAGGTTTTGCCTTTGTTTTACTTGTTCTAGCCAAGTTACTATCTTGACTGCAGCACCACTCAGAAATGGTTTTGCCTTTGTTTTACTTGTTCTAGCAAAGTTACTATCTTGGTTGCAGCACCACTCAGAAATGGTTTTGCCTTTGTTTTACTTGTTCTAGCAAAGTTACTATCTTGGTTGCAGCACCACTCAGAAATGGTTTTACCTTTGTTTTGCTTGTTCTAGCCAAGTTACTATCTTGGTTGCAGCACCACTCAGAAATGGTTTTGCCTTTGTTTTTCTTGTTCTAGCAAAGCTACTATCTTGATTGCAGCACCACTCAGAAATGGTTTTGCCTTTGTTTTACTTGTTTTAGCCAAGTTACTATCTTGGTTGCAGCACCACTCAGAAATCATTCTGCCTTTGTTTTACTTGTTCTAGCAAAGCTACTATCTTGGTTGCAGCACTGCTCTGATGATTATTGATGACATCAAGAAAGTGATTGCTGAGTTAGAGCAGGAAATGCAGATGCCCCCAATCAGTGTGGAACTGGTGGACAATGAACTAGCCATGGTGTATGCAAATAGCGCAAAGGCAGAGGTAAGACAGTGGTTGTAATGGTCATGGTGGTAATGATAATGTTTAATGGTGATAGAGGTGATGATGATGGGTAATGGGCTGGCACATATGCAGAGGTAATATTTTATAGGGGCATTGTAAGAAAGAGTTGCACATAAAGTGGGTCAGTACAGTGTAGGAGAGTAAGAAAGAGAAAAGGGAGATAAATGAACGTGTCAGCGAACATCCCAAAGAGTAGAAGCATAAAATCAGAGTAATCCAAATAAACAGACTTACTTGCATTTTGAGATAAATAGATTATCCACTATTGCCTCTCATTTCTTCCTTTAATGAAAACTTTCTCACTGATTACAGGAGGAGTTCCGTGAGTACCCACCTGTGCTGCGCCATGCTGTTTGTATCGCTCGGCGGATTCAGGACCCCCTGATAGAGTACGCCCAGTTGTGTAACCAGGATGAGGATATCCTCTGTCTCAAGTACCATCCAATGCAGGTTAGTCATCACCATATGGAACATTTCTCCCTTTTTCTGTTGTTCCTGTTTGCCTGAGCCAGTCGCTATGTTCTGGAAGTCTTTTTAAACTGTCTTTCCTTGATTTCCTGGGTTAACATTTAGCTAGGCTACCTGCAACTTCTCACTTTTCACTTACTGTTACTTCCTAATATATGTAGCAAGATTTTTCAAAGCAAAAATGCATTCAAGTTAGTTATTATAACACTCCTAATGCTGGTCAGTTGCTTCGGGATCAACAAATATAGTGGGTAGTGGTTACCCTAAACAATGTGCAAAGCCTGGAACTGCCATAGCTGTAGTGTCTGCTCACTGTGCTGACAATTAACCAGGATGAGGATATCCTCGGTCTCAAGTACTGTCCCACTCAGGTAAGTCATTATAATGAAGTTGAGTTGGGTTGGCAGTCTGAATTAATTGGCATAACAGTCAATAGAATAGTGGTAGTAAAGCTCCCTTGCTCACTCTCAACCTGTTATAAGAGAATGCAGTACTGGTTTGTCCAATGTCATGATAATGTGACTAGTTTTTTAGATTTTGTATACTAGATTAATGAAATGCAGTGGTTTTGATTGCAGCATATAAGATTGTTTTTGTTTAAGAAAGAAAATTAAAAAAACACCAATTTTATAACAGGCAGTGATTTTATTTTTTTTGCCTTTTAAAAATGTCTTGTGGCTTTCAAATTGGGGGACAAAAAGCATGTAAAGTCTCAAAATTAGGAAAATTTTCAAAACAGCTTTATTATGAAAATTCACCTGTCTTCATCTTCTTAAGGAATGTATCTATGGACTGTTTTCCCCTTGCATCTTTTTTACGGAGTTTTTTCAGATAGAATCACAGATTATGTGACATTTAGCTTTGTTACCAAAACACTTGCAGTAGACAAGCTTTCTTATCACACTGATTACTTTTCTATATCCTGGTATCGAGATACAGTTGACATTAGTGTTAATTGGAACGAAAGAAAATGTCATCAATAGCGGTATTTTTTTGTCAAGTGGTGTTTTCTTGTCACAATAAATATGTTTTATGCATATGATACTGAAATATTTTGCGGTTGATATATTTTTTAGGGGTGGGGGTGGGGGGGGGTGGGGGGGGTGGGGGGTTAGTGGTGGTGGGGGGGGGATTGTCTATTTCTCGTGGGGAAAATGCCAAAATTCTGCTATTATTTAAGGCCAAAAAAGTCACTGCAGGTATCTGTTTTTTTCCAGGACTGCTTACCAAAAGAGGAGTTGTTAAATGCATTGAACCTGGAATTTGTAAATCGTGTAAATGAGGTGGGTGTGGATGTGAATCGAGCAATCGCCAACCCTCACACTGCAGATCTAGTCCAGTTTATCTGCGGTCTCGGGCCTAGGAAAGGAGCAGCACTTCTCAAGGTTTGTCAAGAGTTGATTTTTGTCGTTTTGCTTGTATTTGTTCTAAATATATTGGTTGCTGGAGTGAAGGCTAGTCTACTTTATTTGAAGGTTTTTATTGTAAGACCACTTAGGTAATGTTACTCTCATGCCTGCATTGCATGATAGGACATGCAATTGACTGTGAAGGTCGGTTTTTTCCCCACAATTGAATTAGATTAGTTCAAATTCAAAAATTGCAAAGTGTTTAATAGTGATATTAATTTAGCCCTTTAAAATAAGAGTATTTAAATTTGTATTTATATTAACTCTTACATTGGCATTTAATGGGATATTTTCTTGTTACCATGTGCTGCTGGGAATTCTGTTTTGTTATTCTTTTGTACATTTGTGTTTTCGCAGGTGTTGCGACAGACCAGTAGTCGTCTAGAGAATCGTACCCAGCTTGTAACCCTGTGTAACATGGGGCCCAATGTCTTTATCAACTGTGCTGGATTTATCAAGATTGACACCAATTCATTGGGTGACAGGTATGGTATTGTCATTATACATAAGAGATCAGACAAAAGTGCTTGTTGAATACTGAAAATGTTATATTAGTTGGCTGAAACGATACAGAACAAAGCTCCACTAAGTATTGTATTGTTTCATCCAACTGGTTAATATTTTCAGTACCGGACCTGGTAGAGCAAGCAGTAGAGCATCGGCTCCAGGTACAGAAGGACCAGGGTTTGAACCTGGGCCTCGACATACCTTAGTCATTAAAAATGGTAGTGGTATTGCTCCTTTCCTAACACTCAAGCAAATATAAGGGCAGTTCCACGACTGGTTGGCCAGGTGTCAGGATAATGCGACTGGGTGTGGTATCATGCCAAGTGTTCATGGCATGCTATACACAGTGAAGGCAGCACTATATCTGCTTCAAGTGAACACCGTCTCCAGATAACTGAAATACCGTTGGGAGGAAGATAAACCCAATAAATACATACATAAATAAATATTGTCAGTATTCACTGAACATGATGGTTGGATTCTGTTTATCATATAACCAATAGGCTGATTTTGTAAAATATAGCTTTGAATTTATATTTACGGTCGGAAATTTTGGAATGTGAAGCAATGTCAATGCGGGAAATGATGTCATGTCAACAAACATTGCTTAAGGAATACATGTCAAGTTATGTGATTATGTGATATGTCAAATTAACTCGTACTGGTTGATTTTGCTTTAAATTTCCACAATAACAAAGCTGTTGTTTTAATTAGTCCACTTTCAATAATAAAAATATATATGACAAAGTCCTTTCATTGCAACATATACCAATTTTAAAAAAGGCAAAGGACAAAGGTATACACATGCAAGTCAAATGTAAATGTAAGAACAAATCTGTGATGAGTCATTTAACAAAAAGAGCAAATCCGGCAGTTACAGCCTTGGAATGGTCAGTCGGCAATATGGACCTACTGGGGTGCTTAAACAGGTTTTACAGAGCTCCAACCTTGCACTTCCTGATGGGTTTCTCGAATGCAAGCAATGAAAAGAAAACCGATCTGTTTGAACAAATGTCCAAGCGCTGATGTTTTGTTTGATAAGTTATGACGAAAGTAGTGATGTCAATGAAAAATAATGTCCACATACTGTTTAGAAGAGAGATAGGTATTATTTCGATTAGAAGAAATACAAAAATTGTTGATTGTTAATGAATAAACTTTATGAATCAAGAAAAAATATGACCTGAGATGAGTAAATGGTTGTGGCATCCTGTTCATGTGAAGATGGAATCGAGGAACTAAAGTCTATGAAAGGAAATACACATAACAATCATTATAAGATGAACTAAATGACAACATAGATTACATGCACGGGGAGATTGTTTATGAAGATGACAAAAGAAGTACCATTAAAATCAAGATAAGTTTTTTTGTTAATTTGTAAAAAATGTTTTATAGAGACAGGTTAGTGTATCAATAAGACTGGTTAGTGTATAGATATTAAAGCCTAATATCCATCAAGATTTAATTGCTGGTATCATTTAAAGTTCAAGTGTATTTATATTTTTCATATATTAAAATGTAAAAATATAGACATCATAAAAAGGTTCATGTAAACAATGCACATCTTGAATAAGCTTTTTGAGTTCAGTCGAAGAGATCATTGCAGTAAGATAAAATTGTAATAGATTATGCTTCATGTAGATAGTGTAGATCCAGATGAGATGTTAGATTTCAATTGCAGAGGTTTATGTGATTACAAGCTAGGGAATAGGTAAGATAGGCGATGTTGAAATCATAGTTTGTGTTCGAAGTTGAATGCATTTAGATTAAAGGAAGAAAGGAAGAATCGGTGAATTTCAAAAATGCTGAAATTAAACTTTCCTTTTGTATTCAAAGAAAAAAAACTTTAAAAAAAAAAAAATAACATTCTTGTTTTATTTACTCATTTTCTTCCCCTGCTAATCAAACATCTTGAGGAGTTATGTTGCTATTTTATCGACACAAATATATTAATATAAATCAAATCTTTCCACACATACCTTTCATCATTTTGTTTTAAATGAAAGTAAACCAAAAATTTGCAATTTATCTATTTTTCTTGTAACATGGCATGCAGATTTAAAATTGGCTGAAGAAATCTCCAGATTCTTCCTTCAAACCTCAGGCGCTGGTATCTGCTACTATTCACCATTTCCAGATATTTATTGCATTACTTTTTTCGTCAAAATTAAGCATTGTCATTTGTTTTTACATAAAAATAGCTAGCCAAACATTGCAAATGAGTAACAGATATAAAAAAAAAGAGTATTTTTCAAATTCATTTTATTATTTTTGACAAATAACCAGTAGCAGCAGATCCCATCTTTTCATTTTTTTAACATCTGTTTTTATCTGATTTGTTTACATAATTTCAGGTTTATTTATCACTTTGATGTAAATCAACTGTCAACTTCCATTTTTTGTTTTCTTACTTTTTCTGATTTAGATAAAATGGTAAGTTGTCAGTTTTGGTAAATCATGGATGAAATAACATAAAAACTCCCGACAGAACCTGGTGGCGCATTCGGTAGGGCATCGGCTTCAGGTACGGGACGCCACAGGTTCTATCCTGGGCCGTGACATACCAATGTTGTTAAAAATGGTAGTGTTATAGTTCCCTTGCTAATGCTCAAGCAAATATAAAGGTAGTTCCACAACTGGTTGACTCGGTGTCAGGATAATTTGACTAGGTGTGGATCAGGCCAGGTGATCACGGCATAATATACACAGTGAAGGCAACACTATATCTGCTTCAAGTGGACACTGTCTCCAGATAACTGAAATACTGTTGATGGGACGATAAGCCCAATAAAACAAACAAACATTAAAACTCCTGATTTTGCTACTTATTTATCATTAACTAGACTTTTGCCCGAAAAGTTATCAGGAAAAACAACACCGTTATGTATACTATTGATGTGTATTTTTTTCATTCTTACTAAGCAAAACAAAGAAAAAATAACCAACCATTAAGTTCTCAGAGTGTCTATAGACAATCTGTCAGAGTTGGGTGGTAGCAATATTGTTATATTTTAAAAAGATACTGCAGGGTTTTATAATCACTCTGGTACCACATTCACTCTAGTACCACAGCCAAAACTGTTATGGCAGCTGACACACTGATTTCATAAGCTTATTAGTCCAAAATGTCCATTAAATATTGGGAAATTATAATGACATAATATCCTACTTCCCAAGATCCTTAATTTGTGTAAACAGAAAATATTGTGTTTTTTTTAACATATTCTTCTTTCTTAAATCCTGTTGTTAAGCACCACTTACTGCTACAGATAGGTGTAAATTTTACACTATCATTTGTTTATTCCACTTTGGGGGGTGGGGGATGAGGGCAAGCAGTTAGAATTGCTTACTTGACATTGTTGACATGTCACTAATTGTATAATATTGTATATGTATTTGACCAAACTTTGTTTCAGTACTGAGGCATATGTGGAAGTCCTTGATGGATCAAGAGTTCACCCTGAGACATATGAATGGGCACGGAAAATGGCCATTGATGCGCTGGAGTATGATGACACGGCAGAGGATGCCAACCCAGCTGGTGCCGTGGAGGAAATCCTCGAGAGTCCAGAACGTCTCAAGGATCTTGATCTTGATGCTTTTGCTGAGGAGTTGGAGAGACAGGTACCGTAAACAGTCTTAAGTAGTGCACATTAATTGCACACTTTACTTCAAAGACATTGAAATTCATTTTGCTTTAAGCAATTTTTCTGTGAAACAAGAAGAGCTACATTAGTCATCTCCCTTATCAGTAGGTATTTTCATGTTTTTTATTACAAATATTTGGATAGATCAGCAGGTCGGCTTAAGTCCTGATCAGGGCAAGAACATTCGTATGGGGAGGTTTTCCAGCTAACCTGTGGTGCGATAGGAATTCTACTCAAGTAAAAGCCAGGGGTCTTCCACCATCAATAATAACCTGGAGGTTACCAATATGTCCTTTATTGTGTTGGTGAAACAAACAAAAATATATTTAAAAGAATTTTATCTTTACTTTGTTTATTATTACATAATACTAAAGCAATTTAACTCACTAGGATCACATTTAATAACATCCTTGGTCAGAACCTTCCTTGGTCAGAACCTTCCTTGGTCAGAACCATCTTTGATCTGAACCTTCCTTGGTTAGAATCTTCCTTGGTCAGAACCGTCCTTGGTCTTAACCTTCCTTGGTTAGAATTTTTCTTGGTCAGAACCTTCCTTGGTCAGAACCTTCCTTGGTCTGAACCTTACTTGGTTAAAACCTTCCTTGGTCAGAACCTTCCTTGGTCAGAACCCTCTTTGGGCAGAACCTTCCTTGGTCAGAACCTTCTTTGGTCAGAAACCTTCTCAGTCTGAACCTTCCTTGGTTAGAACCTTCCTTAGTTAAATTCTTCCTTGGTTAGAACCTTCCTTGATCATAACCTTCCTTGGTCAGAAACCTTCCTTGATCATAACCTTCTTTGGTCAGAAACCTTCTGTCTGAACCTTCCTTGGTTAGAACCCATCTTGGTTTGAACCCTTCTTGGTGAGAACTTTACTTGGATTTTGGAATGCTTTTATGATTTTATGACTTATAATGCAAAATTGATACAATATATCATATTGTCACTTCAGATTTATGATATGTGTAATTGTTATAATATTGTTTCTTCAGATTTTTAAACCGGCCGCAATAGCTCAGGTGGTAGAGCGTCGGCTTGCGGATCGGGAGGTTGTGTGTTCGAACCCCGGCCGGGTCTTACCAAAGACTTTAAAGTTGGTAGTAGTGGCTTCCCTCCTAACGCTCGGGGCTAAGGGGACAGCATTACGCCTGACTCGTCGGTGTCAGTATAATGGACCGGCCGGGTTCAGTCCCTGGGCACCTCATAAGTGCCCCTGTGCTATAATGATAGAAATGTCGCTGCGCAGTATCGGCAAAAATGCTGGCTAATCTCATCTCATCTCAGATTTTTAATATGTGTAATTAATATAACATATTGTTATTATCTGTTTACACATTTTAACTTTTATCACACATATAATTAATTGAAAAATTTTCCTCACTTTCCAGGGTTATGGTGATAAACATATCATGTTGTATGATATCCGAGCAGAGTTAAACCACAGATACAAAGATTTAAGGACACCTTACAGATCCCCAACCAACGAGGAAAGATTTAACATGATCACCAAGGAAACACCAGATACATTCTATATTGGTAAGATGGTAATTTCTTGCATGACTCAACTCATTGTTACTGACATGTATTTCCTATCTGAGCCCTTTATTACTGACATGACATGTATTTCCGATCTGAGTCATGGGACCATTAAAATCCCAACTTGTTTTTACTGACATGTATTTCCTATCTGAGCCATGGGACCATTAAAAACCCAACTTGTTATTTCAGACATTTATTTCCTATCTGAGCCTGTTATTACTGACATGTATTTCCTTTCTGAGCCCGCTATTACTGACATGTATTTCCTATCTGAGCCTGTTATTACTGACATGTATTTCCTATCTGAGCCCGCTATTACTGACATGTATTTCCTATCTGAGCCTGTTATTGCAGACATGTATTTCCTATCTGAGCCCTTTATTACTGACATGTATTTCCTATCTGAGCCATGGCAGCATAAAAACCCCACTCGTTATTACAGACATGTATTTCCTATCTGAGCCCTTTATTACTGACATTATTTCCTATCTGAGCCCCTTATTACTGACATGTTTTGCCTATCTAAGCCATTGCAGCATAAAAACCCCACTCGTTATTACTGACATTTATTTCCTATCTGAGCCATGGCAGCATAAAAACCCCACTCGTTATTACAGACATGTATTTCCTATCTAAGCCCCTTATTACTGACATGTATTTCCTATCTGAGCCACTTATTACTGACATGTATTTCCTATCTAAGCCATGCTGCACAGTTATCTATTTTTAAACTGAAAACTAGAAAACCCTTATTAATTTACCTGTTGAGAACACTTTTTATCCTCTGGGTAATTCCCCATCATAGCTGTTTATAGATTTTGAAAGAATGAACATTACGAGCGATTTTTTTCCCAATTTGTACTGTCTAACAATTAATGTTCTGTTCAAAATTATGTTTTTTAGACTAATTTGAGAGTTTATGCAGAAATTATACTCCTATTGCCTTAAAACAGAGATAAGGTTTTGTTGATAATATTTTGTATAGGCAAACTCTCAGATGCCACCTTGAACAAAAGGTTTTATTTCAGTTAAAAATATATCATAAATTAAAAATAAAAATGCCATAATAACATAAATACTTATAAACTAACGTTTTATGGTTAATTCATCTTGTCAGGACTATGGATCTGTAAAATAATAAACCTAACAATGAAAGTGCACAGATTGACGATTGTGTCCATTTGATATGAGTTGTTGAACCTAACAAAAGCAAATACGATTCTCCCTTTCTTTCTCTTAATGAGTGAAATATTTTTCAAATGAGATGAGTACAATTATTCTATCAAACTACCTCTCCGACTTAAAAATTGTTTTTTAGACAATTATTCTTTTCCAACTCTCTACAGGCAAGCTGATTATGGTATCTGTGTCTGGCGTGGCATACCGCAAACCCCGAGGAGACCAACTGGACCAGGCTGATCCTGTCCGAGATGAGGAGACTGGACTGTGGCAATGTCCATTCTGTAACAAGAATGATTTTCCCGAACTTAGCGAGGTCTGGAGTCATTTTGATGCAGGAAGCTGCCCTGGATCGGCTGTAGGTGTACGGTGTCGTCTTGACAACGGATGTACAGGATTCATCCACGTGAAGAATCTAAGTGATAAGCGGGTTACAGATCCCCTGGAGAGAGTGAAGGTAAGGTCGAGATGAACTGTAAGTTTTCTTTCCTGATGTTACTGTCAAATTACATGTATTTAACCCTTTTCTTGCTGGAAACACCCTTTACCTCATTCACATACCCACCCTTAAGGTATTTCCAGCGAGTAAAGTGTTAAAAATGTTAAAAGTCACCTGAGTCTTGAAACTTGGTGTTTTGTCAATCCACTTTGTGTTGTGAAGCTTAACTGTATATTCTATCTTATGAGTAAAGAGAAGGCGAGAGTTGGTGGGACTGTTATGACCGTGAATGCAGCTTTTAATATTTAGGAAAACAGAATTTTTTAAAGCTGAAATGCTTCTTTGATTGATTCTTCCCATTCTAAGAACCAAAAGACAACAAAAATAATTTTGAACAAAAAATATTCATGTTGAAAATTTATTCCAAATTCTATTTGTAGTTGGGGGGTTTTGTGATTGTAAAAGTTAAAAAAGAATTCTATCTCATCTTTTAACTTACATTTGCCACATCACTCCAAACATTTACCATGGAGCTTGAATAATTATTATCTCTTAGTCTTTAGCCCTGATTATTCACCATCATACAGAATATGGATTGTAAGAGTTGGAAAATGAAACATTTCTCCTGTCGATCCTAGGTTGGAATGACGGTGCATGCCCGGATCACCAAGATTGACATTGATCGGTTCCAGACGGATCTTACAACCAAAACGTCTGCCCTGATTGACAAAGAGAATCAATGGAAGTAAGAACATTCATTTTTCTTTTTTGAAACGCCATCCATGATTTAAAGGTGATATCCGACAGTTTGGTCCAAAACATTTTTTCGCAGATAACCACTTAAGTCAATAGTACCTGAAAAGATTTTGCAAAATGCCGTTCATTGATGCCAAAGATCTGTTTGAACAGTAAATGATAAATCCCCACTCGTCATTGCAAACAGGTATTTCCTACCCGAGCTATGCTGCAGAGATAGCTATTTTTAAACTTGGAAAACCATGTGACCACTTACTTTTATATAGATATCCTGGTAAGCCACTCTGATATAAGCTATTTTTAGCAAAGACCACTATCGCGCTTATTTTAGAGTTGGAAAGACTGAACTTTTAGATTATTCTTGTCACGATCAGTACAGTCTAACAATAAAGTTAGTGTTCAAAATCATCTTTTTAACAACTAAAGTATGGGTTCACGCAAAAAGTATGACCAAATTCCCCAAAGCAGTGATTAGTTATTGGAACGTGTATTTAATATAGGCAAACTGTCAGATACCACTTTTAAAGGTTGAAATTTTTATGGTTGTGTCTGCCAATTGGTTCATATGACCACAAAAAGAAATATTAATGAACTGCCCAAATGCATCATCTGATAATGTGGTAGCGTCGCATACTTTAGTCCTCAAGTGTGAACTCAGCACGCTGCAAATTTGTATCCTTTCTTTTTTTCTTCTTATTTTTGGTGTGTAAAGTAATGATTTTAACTTTTTTTCTTTTCTAAATTACATAACAAAAGTAGATTATTTTGTCTTGCAAAAAGATTATTTAACCACAGTGACTTTAGAAACCACATGATTCAACAAAAATGTGTGTTAAACATCCATTTAATTATCAGTATTTGTCTTATGTAAAATTTTTCGATGCAAGATAATGTTATAAAGCAAATAACTTTGTTATTTTAATGCATTTTTTGCTCTGTTCAAAAATGAATTTTCTTTTTTTTTTTCTTTTTTTTTGCAGACCAGCCAAAGATCTGTATTATGACCAAGATAGAGAAAGAAAAGAAACGGAGAAAGAAGAAGAGAAGAAGAAGCTTCAAGCGCGACAGAGTAAGTAACCAGGAGTTACTACTGTGATGTTGGACACATCTTGAAAATGTTTTCCTTAAATCATGCAATGCATATAACCAAGTTAAATAAAAATAGACTGACCCGCGGACAAACAACAGGGCCAATATCAAATCACTTATTTATTGACAATTTTATTAAATAACTACTTATTGTGTACTTATAACATTTCACATTTAATACCTAGTTAGTTTTTGCATTAATCGAAGTCAAAAATTGCTTGTTTGTGTTTTTGTGAATTCTACAATTTGTAAATATATAACGCATTCGGTTAAATACTACCAATTCATGCCGTGAATGTTTGAAAACTGAGAATATTTTGTTTCATAAATTTATGCAACCTGTTGGCAACTACACATAGACCGAGTTAAAACAAAATGGTTTCCATTTCCTGGAGCTTCTTGCTGAAATATATATCATTTTTTGGCCCTGCCTTATTAGCCAATCAAATTACTTCAGATGCGGGCTTTTTATCTTTATCATTTTTTTGGCCTGGGGCTGAAAAAAGGATATAGATATTGGCACTGTTTTTAAGCAGGCCATCGTGTTATTGAACATGGCAGGTGCTTTTTTGTAGGACTGATAACATATAGTTATTTAATAATAGTAGTTAAACAATTACCTGGTTATAAATATGTTTTGTCAAGCCCCCTTAGGTTTCAAGTTTTTATATCTTTAAAACATCATTTAATGGCATACATTGTCCTTCAGTCCCATCTGTCTGTTAGCAGTTAGTTGTTCAGGTTATTTCTTAACTACCTACTGCAAGAAAAATATATATACATGTATATATGTTTGGATTCGTAGTTGTGAATTAAGGTGAGATAACTTAGGCTGTAATATTTGATCTGGAATTATTGCCCTTGTCATTTTTCTTCATGAATATGTATAGTGTGCACAACTTCTCCTTTATTTGTCATAATTGAATAGATGATTAATGTTGATATGTTGTGCATACACGTGAGGTAATTTAAATTGCATTTTTTGTTCCAGAGTTAATGCCCTTAGTTATTTTTCTTAGCAAATTCTTGTGCAAGCAACACCTCCTTTGTTATTCATTGTAATATTTTAATAGTTGATTTATGTTGATGTGTAGTCGTGCATCGAGGTGGAGAAAATAAGTTTGTATTTTTTTGTCCAGAGTTATTGCCCTTAGTAAAAAAAAATGTTATGCAGACAACTCCACTTACTTGTAACTTGCTTACTCAACCTTGTGATGCTTTTATTTGTTAATGCTGGTAATAAGGTATAGAATTTAAGTGCATACAATTTTACAAACTTATTTTCATTGTAGACATATTAAAAAAATGGGAAAGTACCTTGCTTATTCTCAATATTAAATTAACCATTTCTCCAAAATTTAGCAATAAAGACTGTGAAAATTACCTGATTTCCCCTATAAACTAAATGTACAGCATTTTCTTTTTTACTTTTCAGCATACATTAAGAGAGTGATAGCCCATCCATCCTTCCACAACATAAGTTACAAAGACTGTGAGAAAATATTAGAGAAGATGGACCAGGGAGACAGTATTATCCGACCCAGCAGTAAGGTAGGGCATGGTTATACCCCAAACCTACAAACATTTTAACATATAAATATACATAAAGAATGATGGCATCATAGTTTCCAGAATAAATCAGTTTATCCATAGTTTTTTAAAGACTCTTATCCCTTAATTTGACCTGCATTAAGTTTGTTTGGTCTTCCTTCTTTAAAGGTACCAAGACGTCATTAAAGGAACATAGCTTCTGGCGTGACTTAAGCAAAGCTTGGCGCTCTTGACCTAGTGGGCAGAGTTGCCAATTTGTAACTACTCAAGCTACATATCTTCTTACTGACTTGAAACTCCTCAGCCCCTCATCACGTGGGTTCCTGTCCCGGTCGGGGCAAAAACTTTCATGTGGGGAGGTTTTCCAACTAAACAACTGTGCTTGTGGTTCTACCCAGACATAGGTCTGGGGTCTTCCTCCACCAATAATTGACTGGCCGCAATAGCTCAAGTTGTTGAGCGTCGGCTTGTGGATCCGCAGGTTGCGTGTTCAAACCCCGGCTGGTTAAAATTAAAGTCTTTAAAGTTGTTAGCAATGGCTTCCCTCCTAATGCTCGGCTAAGGGGACAGCAATACGTCTGACTCGTGGGTGTCAGTATAATGGACCTGTCGGGTTCAGTCCCTGGGCATTTCATAAGTGCCCCTGTGCTATAATGATAGAAATGTCGCTGCACAGTATCAGCAAAAATGCCGGTAAATCCCAATCCCACCAATAATTAGCTGGATGTCGCCACTATAACAATAATTGTGTCGGTGCGATGTTACAAAAAAACAAAACAGAACAAACATGGGGAATCGTCATGAAACGATCGTATGTGTACAGTGAGGTGCTATTAAACAGTGTGTGTACTGTGAAAACTTGCAGCACTGCCATTTAATAACAGCTATTTACAGAAGACTCTAAGCCTTGTAACACCATCCCAACTCCTCCATGAACCTGTTTCATGTAATTTGTCCCAGAATGTTAACTGCAAACCAATTTTTAATGCTTTTAAAGGTGGTTTCTAATAGTTGGGACCAAAATATTTTTTCTCAAATAACCAAATAAGGCATTGTTACCTGAAAAGATCTTGCAAAATGCTGTTCATTGATGCCCTAGATCAGTGTGATCAAAGAAACATATGCAATAAAATATCCCTATTTCTTATTACAAAGCGATATTTCCTATCTGAGCCACGCTGCAGAGATAGCTACTTTTAACTATGAAAACCACGTGACAACACACTTTTGAGGTTACATTATATCGTCATCCGGGTTATCTGCTCTGAAGTCGGTATCTATTTTTAGCAGAGATCACTATCGTGCTTATTTATAGATTTGGAATGGTTGAACTTTGGTGTTTTAACAACCTTTAAGAATAGGAAAGTCATGTTGTTGTTTTTATAGTTTTATATTATATATTCATAAAGAACTAACCTATATGTTTGTTATGTGTTTTAACAGGGTGAAGATCACCTAACGGTGACATGGAAAGTGGCTGATGGTATATTACAACACATTGATGTAAAGGAGGAAGGCAAGGAGAATGCATTCAGTCTTGGAAAGTCATTGATCATCAATGGAGATGTAGGTTCTTTGAACAAGGGTATCTTGCTCAATTTTAACTAAAATGTGTATAAAAGTATTTATTGTTTAACAATAGAAAAAGTATTTGCTTATTAATGAAGAGATTATAATGTTTAGTCAGTTGAATAACAATACAGTAGAAACTCGGTATTAAGGCCACTTTTGGGACCGGCAAGAAGTGGCCTTAATTTAAAGTTTGGCCTTAATAGCGAGTTTTGATATAAGCTGTAACAAGTTATGCCCCTTTGACATAATGAACTACATGTGTGTTTATATTCTTTTTATATACGTGTTGTATACTTTATATTTGTGTTTAAACCAATATCATATTTTGTTTTGTTAGTATAATAGTAGTAGTCTTTAAGACAGAGTTCTTTGCGTTTTCTACTCATTGCTACTTCAGTACTTTAACATAAACAGAATGATGTGATTAATAAAGAAGTGCAGAATCAATAAAGCATACGTTTTCAAACCAAACCTTCAAGTATATAAGGACGTTGCGTTTTTCACACCTAACGATTGTCAATTAACCATTCGTATCAATATTAACGACCATTAAAATTACCCAATCAACTTAAAACAGTTTGATTTCGTCATTATCGTACAAAGTGTAATTATGGCGACTAATTAAGCCATAATGACAATGGGGCGAAATATCATAATACGCACCTGCTACGATGAAAAGATCCGCCACTGTTGTTGTTGTTTTTGTAATTAACTGACACATGCCTATGATGTCTGTTAATCCTTTGTGAAATGCAGTCTAAACAAAAGAAAGTGTCAAAATGTCGGCCGCCTCTAAGTAAACACAGACTGGTGTATGATATGCTGATGGATGTCTATGAATAGGCTGCGCTGCATGGTAGTAAAATTCATGCACCCAGTCTGGCAACAGTCGATAAGAGTTATTTCCCTTGGCCGCATTAGTCAGTTTCGTTTATCGCTTAGACGCCAGTTCGGGACCGAAACTCATGGCCGTAATTAGCAATAGCCAGTTGCCCGCATTTTTGAGTTTCAAATATATAGAATCAAATAGTAAACTGTTCGGTACCAAGAAAATTGGCCGTAATATAAAAATGGCCGTATTATCGAGTTGCCCGCATTGTGAGTTTCTACTGTACTTTTGATTACAATTTAATATAAAGGCATCATCAAATGCAATAGCAAGTCTCGCTCTTCTTCCTAGATACATAAAAATTAGTTACAGTAAGGTAACACTAGGTCAGATTGTTGTACATCGGATTGTCACAATCAATCAGTTGACCGTCAAGGTACTTTGAAGCAATTATGTACTTATGTGCATTGCAGATTCGCAAATATGGATGCACCCTCCATGTTTTCACACCTCAGTGGGTGACAGCTGCTTTTTTGTATACAAACTTCTATTAAATTGATAAATTCTTGATAAAAATTGTGTAAGTATATTGAAGATGCACTAATTGTAGACCTTTGATATTGGGGTAACTTCTATCTTAATGATTTCTCCCTGAGAACATAATAAAACTTGCATATTTGCATTCATCATATGATGATGATCTGTCACATATATGCAGTTACCTCTCATCTTTGCAGGTACCAATTTTACTCAGTAAAATAGAACAGTTAGCAGAAGGTTAATTGCCTTGGTAAATAAATTAGTTTCGACTGAAACCATGGACCATTTATTTCAAATTCAAGTCCTACCAGTGGACTGTCCAGCTTGTTATTACAACTTTACAACCCCTCCTGTTGTGCTGTTCAATTTGATAAAAGCCAATAAAGTACAACAAGAATCAAAGCTTTGATTTTGATTTTTTGTGTTTTGTCTGACTTAGAGTCCTTACACAATGAAGAGGCAGTTCAATTGCTCTAATATTAATCTACAACGATATTTCTAACATCAAATTATTTTGTTTTATTCGTTGGTAGACATTGCATCATTCTTTCTTGACCAGCCGCAATAGCTCAATTGGTAGAGCATCGGCTTGCGGATCTGGAGGTCGCGGGTTCAAACACTGGCCGGGTCAAACCAAAGACTTTAAAGTTGGTAGTAGTGGCTTCACTCCAAACGCTCGGGGCTAAGGGGACAACATTACGCCTGACTCGTCAGTGACGATATAATGGACCGGCAGGGTTCAGTCCCTGGGTACCTCATAAGTGCCCCTGTGCTATAATGATAGAAATGTCGCTGCACAGTATCTGGAAAAAGGCCGGCAAATCCCATCTAATCCCATTCTTTCTTACTCAACTGATGGCAAACATCTATGATATCTTAAGACTATATCTTGCACCTTAATACATTTATTTCCTTTACAGGAGTTTGAAGACTTAGATGAAATCATTGCTCGTCATATCCAACCCATGGCTGCCTTCGCTCGGGATATCTTCAACTTCAAGAATTACCGGGACTCCCATGGTGGGAAGAAAGATGTCCTCGAAAAAATTTTGTACGAGGAGAAAAAGAAGGCTCCATCAAGGTAAGCTGGAAGTTGTGCTGTTGTGAAAACTTTGTACCCACAACATGACATCACAAAGAAATGCACATGTTAACTATTATCACATTCAAGTTTACAGTCAGAAACAAGCTTTTACTATAATATTAAAATTCTAATTTAGTAAATTAATCCAATTAGAAAACAATAAAAGACAGAAACTCTTACATTTCAGTTAGTTAATAAATGCAAAAACAACACAATAGAATATTCTAAGTCTTTCAAACCAAGACATCCCATTTCTCCAGCCAATTAGTTAATAAAATCATGTATGTTTTTCAATAATTCAGAATGCCAACAATATCGACCATTCTCTCTTTTTCAGAATACCTTATTACCTAAGTGCCACAAAGCAATATCCAGGCAAGTTCATGCTGAGCTATATGCCTAGGACTAAACCTCAGCACGAATACATCTCTATCACTCCTGAGGGTTATCGCTATCGTAACAAAAACTTCCACTCACTCAACTCATTGATGCGCTGGTTCAAGGAACATTTCCGAGACCCAGTCGCTGGGACGCCCAGTCGGTCCAGGACGCCCATGGTGGGTCAGACGCCTAGTTTCAGTCTACATGGTTAGTGTTTTGATTGTTATTTTTATTCTGAAAAAAATCTTTGAATTACTTGCCTAGAGGGAAAGGCATATTCAGAAAATGGGTACTTTGTAGCTGAAATATTATCATTGGACATTTGTTTATTTTTATCCTCATCCTCATTTATACCTACTGAAATTTATTTTCTAGATTTTGCAATAGATTAAGGTCTGGTCTATCAGTTGGTCATATCCTGAAGAAAGCAAAAATTCAGGAAAACTTTCTACCACTGTAATTGCTGCATTAAGACCTTGTAGCTTTCTCAGCATTCGTCATGATGTTATTTTATATCTTTTTCATTATGAAATTGTTGCCATAGTAACGCAGTAAAAATGAAAATGTAACTTAATGGACAGATCTTTTTAACAAATATTGTTAATGTTACTGATAAAGATAAATGAAATATATTTATAAACAACATTGATGTAACATCAATCCAAGTATTCTTGTGGTTACTTGTTAGCGTCGCATACTCGAGGCCCTTTGTTACAACCCTTCTTGCTATACCATTTTTATTTTCTTTTTTATCTCTGTTTTTTTGTAAATCACGGTTTTAATTTCATTTATTTTATGGACAAAATATACATTGTTGGTAAATGTTTGAAAACTGTTTTAAAAAAAAGACAGACTGAAGGACATGACCTTAAGGAAAGAGAGCAATTTCATAGTACTAGTCAGTAAGTATAAGAATGCCTTCCCACAAGGTAGATAATGTGATACACTTTGATGGACCTGTTAGAGTGAAGTCCCCTTCTTGCACAAACAGAGGGAAGCAATACTAATGGTATAATTTAATTATTTGACTTGTTTAATTATAAAGTGTAAAAAAGTAACTACAGTTGGATTTTTTATAAACATATTTATCACCATCTTTATTTAATTATTATTATTATTTATTCTTAACAGGTGTGGATGCAGCCACCATTCAGCGAGCCGCAGCTGGTCTGCCAAGTAACATCTACAACACCCTTGCCCAGGTGGCAGGTGTGACCCCTGCTGCTGTGACTCCGCGGGTAACCCCTGGGTTTACCCCTGCAGGTTACACGCCCAGGACCGGGTTCACACCCCACCCACAGACTCCCCAGGCAAGCAGCTCATCTAATAACTACAGCGGTTATAATAAGGTATGTGATTATAGCTGTAGGTACATAGTGCAGTCCATAATTACAGTGGTTATAGAAAGGTATGTGATTATAGCTGTAGGTACATCGTTCAGTCCAATAACTACAGTGGTTATAATAAGGTATGTGATTGTAGCTGTAGGTACATAGTGCAGTCCAATAACTACAGTGATTATAATAAGGTATGTGATTATAGCTGTAGGTACATAGTGCAGTTCAATAACTACAGTGGTTATAATAAGGTATGTGATTATAGCTGTAGGTACATAGTGCAGTTCAATAACTACAGTGGTTATAATAAGGTATGTGATTATAGCTGTAGGTACATAGTGCAGTCCAATAACTACAGTGGTTATAATAAGGTATGTGATTATAGCTGTAGGTACATAGTGCAGTTCAATAACTACAGTGGTTATAATAAGGTTTGTGAATATAGCTGTAGGTACATAGTGCAGTCCAATAATTACAGTGGTTATAATAAGGTATGTGATTATAGCTGTAGGTACATAGTGCAGTCCAATAACTACGGTGGTTATAATAAGGTATGTGATTATAGCTGTAGGTACATAGTGCAGTCCAATAACTACGGTGGTTATAATAGGGTATGTGATTATAGCTGTAGGTACATAGTGCAGTCCAATAACTACGGTGGTTATAATAAGGTATGTGATTATAGCTGTAGGTACATAATGCAGTCTAATAACTACGGTGGTTATAATAGGGTATGTGATTATAGCTGTAGGTATATAGTGCAGTCCAATAACTACAGTGGTTATAATAGGGTATGTGATTATAGCTGTAGGTACATAGTGGAGTCCAATAACTACAGTGGTTGTAATAAGGTATGTGATTATAGCTGTAGGTATATAGTGCAGTCCAATAACTACAGTGGTTATAATAGGGTATGTGATTATAGCTGTAGGTATATAGTGCAGTCCAATAACTACAGTGGTTATAATAAGGTATGTGATTATAGCTGTAGGTGCAAAGTGCAGTCCAATAACTACAGTGGTTATAATAAGGTATGTGATTATAGCTGTAGGTATATAGTGCAGTCCAATAACTACGGTGGTTATAATAGGGTATGTGATTATAGCTGTAGGTACATAGTGCAGTTCAATAACTACAGTGGTTATAATAAGGTATGTGATTATAGCTGTAGGTAAATAGTGCAGTCCAATAACTACGGTGGTTATAATAGGGTATGTGATTATAGCTGTAGGTACATAGTGCAGTCCAATAATTACGGTGGTTATAATAGGGTATGTGATTATAGCTGTAGGTACATAGTGCAGTCCAATAACTACGGTGGTTATAATAAGGTATGTGATTATAGCTGTAGGTGCAAAGTGCAGTCCAATAACTACAGTGGTTATAATAAGGTATGTGATTATAGCTGTAGGTACATAGTGCAGTCCAATAATTACGGTGGTTATAATAGGGTATGTGATTATAGCTGTAGGTACATAGTGCAGTCCAATAACTACGGTGGTTATAATAGGGTATGTGATTATAGCTGTAGGTACATAGTGCAGTCCAATAACTACGGTGGTTATAATAGGGTATGTGATTATAGCTGTAGGTACATAGTGCAGTCCAATAACTACAGTGGTTATAATAAGGTATGTGATTATAGCTGTAGGTAAATAGTGCAGTCCAATAACTACAGTGGTTATAATAGGGTATGTGATTATAGTTGTAGGTGCAAAGTGCAGTCCAATAACTACAGTGATTATAATAAGGTATGTGATTATAGCTGTAGGTGCAAAGTGCAGTCCAATAACTACGGTGGTTATAATAGGGTATTTGATTCTAGCTGTAGGTAAATAGTGCAGTCCAATAACTACAGTGGTTATAATAAGGTATGTGATTATAGTTGTAGGTGCAAAGTGCAGTCCAATAACTACAGTGATTATAATAAGGTATGTGATTATAGCTGTAGGTGCAAAGTGCAGTCCAATAACTACGGTGGTTATAATAGGGTATTTGATTCTAGCTGTAGGTAAATAGTGCAGTCCAATAACTACAGTGGTTATAATAAGGTATGTGATTATAGTTGTAGGTGCAAAGTGCAGTCCAATAACTACAGTGGTTATAATAAGGTATGTGATTATAGCTGTAGGTACATAGTGCAGTCCAATAACTACAGTGGTTATAATAAGGTATGTGATTCTAGCTGTAGGTAAATAGTGCAGTCCAATAACTACAGTGATTATAATAAGGTATGTGATTATAGCTGTAGGTGCAAAGTGCAGTCCAATAACTACAGTGGTTATAATAAGGTATGTGATTATAGCTGTAGGTACATAGTGCAGTCCAATAACTACAGTGGTTATAATAAGGTATGTGATTATAGCTGTAGGTGCAAAGTGCAGTCCAATAACTACAGTGGTTATAATAAGGTATGTGATTATAGCTGTTGGTACATAATGCAGTCCAATAATTACAGTCGTTATAATAAGATATTTGATTACAGCTGTAGGTACATAATGCAGTCCAATAATTACAGTGGTTCTAATAAGGTATGTGATTATAGCTGTAGGTAAATAGTGCAGTCCAATAACTACAGTAGTTATAATAAGGTATGTGATTATAGCTGTAGGTAAATAGTGCAGTCCAATAACTACAGTGGTTATAATAGGGTATGTGAATATAGCTGTAGGTACATAGTGCAGTCCAATAACTACAGTGGTTATAATAGGGTATGTGATTATAGCTGTAGGTACATAGTGCAGTCCAATAACTACAGTGGTTATAATAAGGTATGTGATTATAGCTGTAGGTACATAGTGGAGTCCAATAACTACAGTGGTTATAATAAGGTATGTGATTATAGCTGTAGGTTCATAGTTGAGTTAACTGGACTTGGTAGCACAATTGGTAGAGTCGGCTCAATGTATGTGAGGACACAGGTTCAAACCCTGGTCTTTGACTTTGAAGTCATTTAAAATGGTTTTGGTATAAGCTACCTTGTTAAAGCTCAAGCAAATATAAGGGTAGTTCCAGGACTAGAATGCCCGGTATCAGGATAATGTGACTGGGGTGGTATCATGACAGGTTTTACACAGCATGCTATACACAGTCAAGGCAGCACTATATCTGCTTTAATATGATACCATCTACAGACAACTTAGAAGATTGTTGGGCAAATAACTCTGCAAACATCATTATAAAGGAGAAATAGTATTTATGCCAGTAATTATAATAAGGTATTCATTATTTAATTTGGTGAGGTTTGATGTTAGTTTGAATTCTCGCATTATTTATTATTAAAGCCTTTAAATGGTGACAAGGTAAATTAAGGGTTTTAATTACAGTATTGATTATT
This sequence comes from Sinonovacula constricta, assembly GCA_007844125.1. NCBI lineage: Eukaryota > Metazoa > Mollusca > Bivalvia > Cardiida > Solecurtidae > Sinonovacula > Sinonovacula constricta. Next base: position 58,839,924 of record CM017564.1, read on the forward strand.
TCTTCCATTGGGGGCAGAAAGAAATAAAGATATGACTGTTGATTGCTAGTTTTCAATCCTTGTTATTCTGACAGATAACAGTGTCTCCTCTAACTACCAGACATCATTAACTCTAGTTTTATATCTAAATTAAATTTAGTGTATGCTGGTAACATAACAAATGCAATGTTTATATGTTCTTTGTAATAAATGGAGATTTATACAGGCATGAGTATCTAGCCTTAGGATAAGTAAAGATTTTTTTTCTTATCTTCAATGCCTGTTTACACAGATTTCTGATTGGAGGGGTTCAGACTCCTGAGCCAACAACTCGATTTCCATCCTAGCAAGATTTTACTGCACATTGCTATGGACACTTATTACCGGAATACTGGCTCTACCCAGGTAGTGGGAAATCAAGAGAAGGTTAAAAGAACTTGTGTTCCAATTAGATATAAGCAAATAAGTTTAAACTGCTAACACCTTTCATGTTCTCTTTTTTTACCAGGGCCAGACCCCTATGATGACGCCCTCTTACAGTCGGGGTCATAACGCCCCTGGCACCCCCTCCGCCACGCCATCCTACCAGCCAACGCCTAAGACAAGTAACTGGCCAGGCGCCACGCCAAGAACGCCAAGAAGTAGTGGACATAGTGGACAATCAGGTACTTCAATAGGGTCATACATCAATTTGTGGCCCATATTCACCAACCATTCTAATGCCTAAGTCATGACTTAAGCACAAGTCACAATTTTCGCACCAACAAAAAATAAGCTTATTTAAGAGGTTTCAATGTGATTTTAAGCTCTAAGTAGCTAAGTTAAAATTTCATACAAAATACAGACAAGTAGATAAATCCATAATGAAGATATTGTGGATTGAAATCCATGGCTTGAGCAATTCTTACTTAAGAATTGTTGGTGAATACTAGCCTATATTGCACATAATTTAGTGTGGATGAGTATGTGTTTTTGGTTCTCGACAAAACATCATTGTTTGCAGTTTGGCAGATTTCAAACAAAATCTGGATGAACTTCAACACAGATTCTGGCAGAATTAAATCTCCAGAAAAAAATACTGTTCCCTAAATAATGCTGATTTAGTTCCTTTCCTAGCTTGTTATATGGTTTGTTTCCAATTAAATATAAAGCAGCCCATTAAATCAATTATAACATTAAAACATTGAGCTGTCGGTCTTGTATACTTATTTTGTGGTAAAGAAGTTAAAAATAAAAACACTTGTTATTTCAGTTGTATGATAATGACTTGGTGATGTAAATGTTATAGATGTGGTAATTAATATTATTATACATTTATATCAATGTAAATCATTTTGGGAAGCAAGATATTGTGTCATCAGTAATTTGCTTGTGAACACTAGAGGCTACAGTTTTGGTCCAATCACCACCAGACTTATTGAGAATGTTTGTATGCATGAAATATTGGATTAGTACATAACTGAGTCATTTGGGGTCAAAAAGTAGGGCACTAGGTCAAATCCTAGAAAAACTTGGTAATGATGCTCAGGCTACATTTATGGCCCAGTTCTCACTGGAATTCTGTTGGTGGGATGATTAACCCAATAAACAAACCAAATGACATAACATGAACATTAAATCTTGGATGAGTTCATAACCAGGTCATGTGAGGTCAAAAAGAAGGTCACTACATCAAATCATTAAACTATCCTGTAAACACCGTAAAATAGTGTTTTGGACCTTATCATCAGAGAACTTTATTAGAATCTTTGTATGCATGAACTTCATGTTGAGTAAGTGTGTGCGAGGATTTGCTTAACAAATTACTTTTGATCACTAGATGACAAGGCACTGTTCTGTAAATAAAGTCTTGTGATTAGATTTGAAAACATACTGAAAGCTAGGGCCTTGAGGTGAGTGATTCCAGGCCCTGATGTTTTAACTTATGATTGCATAAAAACGCTTTTTGAACATGAAATGACAGTAAATGCATGCGAAAAACATTGTAATTCATAGTGAAGACAAAACAGTCTCATATTTAAAGTTCTATCAAACACTCATTCTTACCTGTTCTATTACTAGGAAGTATTTTCATTGCTATAACTGAAGCAAGAGTTTCTTTCTTTCTTCAGGTAACTGACTTTCATAAAAAAAAGCATTGTTTTGATAAGTGAAAAAATCCAGAATTTAATATTTACCCCTTACTTTAATGCATATTCTTGTGTCACCTTTCTTACCCGTGGCACCTTAGTCAGGGTCAACTTAAAAAATATACCATTTTAACACTGAAGAGGGTCCTTTTTGTTCATCCATTACAGTAGTATTGATTTATTATATGTAACATCTGATGATTCTTCTGTCTCTCCCTACAGCACCCAAGCCGGGATCCAGCGGGGCTGGTACAGACTGGGCCAAAGCTGCTGAGATGTGGGCCAAAAAACGTCTCACCACATCAAGTACCCCTCGAAGGAGTCCCGCTGTCAGACAGTCACCTCGAAAACCCGACCAATCGCCTGCAGGAGATGCTACACCCCTGTTTGATGAGTGATAAATGTAGAAGGGAGATAAATGTAGACAGGGGAGATAAATATACAATGGAGAGATAAATATGAAGAGGAGATATTAATGTGTATGGCTGTGTTTGGTTTTGAATGGTTGTGAATAAATGTACAGGGTACTAATACTGAAGCGCTACACTATTTTATGACTGCTTGGTTCTGAATTGACATGCAAGAGATTTCAATTTAAGTTTTACTAAATCTTATTAATCTGTTTTCTAAAGGATAAATATGCCAGTAGATTAGGAAACAGATGAGATTGAACTTGTACTCTTGAGCTTAGGTTTAAGGTATATATGTACATTGTATTCATCAATACTTATTTTGATTGCGGTATTGTTTTTGAGTGGTTGAATGTTTAGGGAAAATGCATGTAGACAAAGGTAAATTGACATGGGGTTTGCTAGTATCTGTTGTGCTTATAAAATCATACCATTTATTACATTGTTGTCACAAATGGATGTACACGTTGAGCAGAACATTATATTAGGAAAGAAATGTTGAAGATGATGATAATTGCAAGAAAGGAGATGACTAGATGTATTTATGTGTGTATAAGTCTTCAAATATTCTGTAGTTTAGTGTTAATCAATGAAGTGTATTCTACATTCTACTGACATGGTTTTACTTTTCTTGTAGAATTGCTGAGAAAAATCATTAATTACACAGCTGTTTTCTGGAAATCATTGTCACATTTAACTCATCATCATCATTACCATCATCATCATTCCACTTTTGTTTAATTGCAGAATTAAGAAAAATTGATATTGTTGTAATACTTGGCATAGATTTGACTTTTCCCACCAAATTTTCAACTATTTGCCTTCATTTACAGGCTTCATTGTTTTGGATTCACATCTTTTCTTATTGATGTTTCATGTAATCTGTCAAAAATAAATTAATCATTTTAGAATCCATAATTGGATAGTTGGACAGTTATTAGATCTGTTGCCTATTGTCAGCTTTGTTCATTTATTTCACTCATATTCATCTTCATTTCATCCACTGACATGAAAGTCGTACAATGTAACCCTAATTCAGTTCGTGAAGGTAAACAGAATATCATTTAATACATGCACATTATTTTTTTTTATCTCAATTTACATGAATATCGTCATCATCATCATCGGCCATTTAACATAGTGTTTCCGTGTTCCTAATTTGCACAATGTCTTACTGCAGTCCTCTACCCATCTCTGTTGCAACATACTTGAGATCCTCTTTTACAGTGTCTACCCAGGTCTTGGGTTGCCCACAGTTACATTGACTAGACACATCCCACTGTCTACATGATTACTTTACCCAGTTTGTGTTATTTAAGTGACATATAAAGCAGTGTCAAATTTCTGTACAAAGTTCACGGATTTAAAACTAAAATAAGTCGGCTGTAGCCAAATTAAATTTTCTTTTGATAAACTTTGGATCTGATCTATGTAAATATTTTCCTCAAAGCTTACACAAAAATGAAATACAGTGCATCTTTAATGTAACCTATTAACCCTTTTGTGCTTGCTTATGCCATTTTACATTTTTGTAATACCTGCACAGTTATGACTTGGTAGAATCTGCACATATAGGAGGTTTATTTGTTAGATTTGTTTTTCCAAGGATGTATATATATGCTAAGCATACATGTATTAAAAAAATATATTTTATTGTTTCAAAGAAAATAAGTAAAATTAGGTCAATTTTCAAAATCATATATATGTACTATGAATGAATGGGTTAATATTGCTTTGAAACTGAAAATACCATTACTTTTCCCATAGCAGTGCATATTTCATATTTTTCTATCAACTTTTCTGCTGGATTATTTTTTAATTAACTTGTATTATACTAATTATATTATTATACCATTAATCTTCATTTTTGTATGTTTTGTTTAAATTGTTTTTGACATCAATTGAATTAATGATTAGCATGATTTGTTTGTAAGCTTTCACAAAGTGGGAAGTATGAAAGATGTGTTCATTGTAAAATATTGTAAGTAGGTCACTTTAACTAACTTATTTTCTTTGCATTCTCTTTTTCTTCAACCCTATCTAAATAATGCATGATCATAACATGTCAAAAGATATTACAGTCTGTGCCCAATGGATTAATTTCTGATAAGTTTGTGTACATTTTGACTGTCTTGCTGATATTTCTGGCAAAGTTTTAATAAAAAAAAGACATTGATGAAATTTGGTGATTTGTATTAATTTATATGTTCATTGTACTTATTTTTATACTGTCATAGTTTTGGCAAAGCAATGGAGATAATAAATATCAACTATGTTTGTTTTTTCTTGTTGTGTCATTTTATTTTTTCCTTCACGCTACTAATTGTTTTTCTGAAGAGTGTCCTTTTTGTATTTGAATTATGTGTAAGTATTAAAAACAGTTATTTTCTTTGTTCTTTGAAACATAACTCTTGATTTTATGACATGGAATTGTTTTATTGGTTGGTGACTCAATTACAAAATAAACTTCTGTTCTTACTTGAGACTGATCCTTTAAATGTTCTGTCCAAATGATAGGACAACCGGTGGCAATAGCTCAGGTGGCAGAGTGTCGGCTTGTGGATCGGGAGGTCGCTGGGTTCAAACCCTGGCCAGGTCAAACCAAAGACTTTAAAGTTGGATGTAGTGGCTTTCCTCCTAACGCTCGGGGCTAAGGGGAGAGCATTACGCCTAACTCGGTGTAAGTATAATGGATCAGTCGGATTCAGTCCCTAAGCACCTCATAAGTGCCACTGTGCTATAATAATAGAAATGTTGTTGCTCAGTATTGGCAAAAATGCCAGCAAATCCCATCCCATCCCATTCCAATTGACAGGCAAAATAAAATAAATTTGGTGAAACATACTGAGTCATCCATGGCTTGATGTCCTACATCGTATGTGAAAAACAAAGCACAGCAATCCACTTACTTTTAAGATTACATGTATATTACTATTTGGGTCAAGTTCTCTGATGTCAATATCTATTTTTAGCAGAAATCATGATCCTGCTTATTTATAGAATTTGGAAAAAAATAATATTTAAAGTAATTTCTTTTCATGATTTGTATTAACTACCAATTGAGGTGATGTTCAACGTCATGTTCACTTAGGCTAAAGTAAGAGATAATCTAGAAATGCCCGAAACAGGGTTTAGATATTTTCACAAACTATTGAATATCACCGTTAAATGATAAATAATAAATCTGAATGAGCAGCATTCAGGACAAAATGTGTGTACACACATGTTTGATTTACCCCTGTGGGTGTTTCTGCAAACGCTTATTCAAATACACTAGTTTCATTTCATTACTGTCTGGGCGACTTGGCCGAGCGGTTAGTCACTGACTTAAAACTACTCAGCCCCTCACCGCATGGGTTCGAGTCCTTTTTGGGGTGAGAACTTTCATATGGGGAGGTTTTCCAGCTAACCTGCTGTGCGCCGGTGGTTCTACCCAGATATAAGTCTGGGGTCTTCCTCCACTATAATTAGCTAAACATTGCCAGTATGACCATAATTGTGTCGGTGCAATGTAACAAAAAACAAAACAGTAACTAAGAATTTTCAGTTTGAATAGGCAAAGTTACCATTTCACATTCAGCATTCAATATTTGGTGAAAGATGAAATAGGTTATCTTTCTGTACCCAAACACAGCTGTATAATACCAATAAGTGAAAGCTCTGATATCTTCATCACGGAGATAAATCTACCTTGATACAGCTCTCACATGAAATGTAGATAATAAGGACATTTATCAATGAGACATTCTGCTTTATAACCCTAGGTCAGTACATTAATTTTGTCAGGTACCAAAAGTCTAAATAAATTTATCAGTTAAATGTTAATTAGGTAAGCTTAAAACAGACTATGTAAAAACATGTTGAATAAAAAAGAAAGGTGATTAATATTTTGAACATAGACATACATGTGAACTTTCCCATTTTTGGAAGGAGACACTTACTTTTAATGTTCATAATTACTTGAAAATGAGGGGTGTTTTACACATTTTCAGAAATCTCCCTATTCTTTGTTTATATGAATAAAAGAATAAAAAAAATAATAATTAAAAAACTGGATGGTAAATTAGGTTTAAGTTATGCATACAAGTTTTTTTTCAGGCATAAGATTAATGCTTCACTTTTTTCCATTTCACATATTGTCCTTTACTGTTTTAGGAAACTGAAGTGACTTTATCTTATTTAACCAAAATACACAAAATCTTTTCTTGCACAAAAAAAGTTGATTATACTTGGTAACCCAATCAGGTATGCGTTGGTTCCTGCTATGAGAAGCCCCAAGTTTATCGTAACATACCATATTGGTTATCAAGAATTAGTGGCTTATATCCCCTCCCTACACTCAAGTAAATAAAAGAATATTTTCATGGTTGGACCAGTCCAGGATAATGTGAGTGGTGTGGTATCAATTCTGGTGTTCATGTTTACACAGTTACGGCAGCACTTTATCTGCTACAAGTGAACACCATTCAGGATAACTTGAAAGATTGTTTCGGAGATAATAACCCTAATATACAAACATACATGAAACAGTTTTTAAATTTAATTTCTTTGGTATTTTTCAGAAGGTATGACAGGTAACAAGTGGCCCTTATGGGTCAAGAAACGTGTACAAAATTACTGATAATGATGTAAGAATTTGGTGAATGAATAAAGCTTCAGGAACAATTTTCAAAATTAATTTTTAAAATTTAAATTTAACAGAAACATCTTTAATAATTTTCTCCAATGTCTTAATAAGACCAATCAATAGTTTAAATCACATTGATAATATAGCTTTAAAAATACCAACTTGCTAAAACTCTGTTCATCTTCTTAAAAATATATCAATATTAAAACATATATAGTGCTGACACTGTCTCATGAAAATCTATTAACATGTATGAAGTTTAAATAGCAAAAAATAATAATAACCTTTTTTAAAAATACCGAATACTGGTCAATACCCTATATTTAGACGGGACCGCACTTTAGACGCCGCGTTTATAACTTTTCTCAATCGTAAAACTTCGGGTATTTCCGTATGGTTCTTGCATAGCATAAAGGCCGAGGTGATCAGATTGAACTTTTCTGTCAATTGAACTTCCGGTTCATTTTGTGAACTTTGTCTCAACCTGATTAATATTGATAAAAATCGCTTATCATGTAGATTACCGTTTAATATACCACTTTAAAACAAAGCGAGTTCATCAGAGACGAGTATTGTCAGAAATTTGAAGAATGTCAAAGGATTCGACGTCTGTTGGTCTCGACCCGTCTGTGGTTACACCAGGGAGTGAAGCAGACATGGATGTTATGAATTTACCACTCATGAAGGATTTTCCGCCAGGTCCTCTGGACGAGTACAGGAAACGGGCATCGTTTGACTGGAAACAGATGAGACTGTTCATGGATGGAGAGGATGTGATTCGTTTTAAGGTTGGTATGATCCAATGAACTGACGCATGAGTCCTTAAAGTTTAAGTTAAAGATGATAGTTGATAGTATGAGATCAAGTCCCATTCACTGAATGATTCAGGGCAAACAAATACATGTTTGGAGAATATTCAGATAACCTATTTAGTGTGTACTGGCTGCTGATGGAGTTTCTAAAACCTTGTCTTTTGCACTAGTCAGGATGAAAAAAAATGCGCCTATTGTCCCATAAAGCTAATCTGGTTAGGACCTGCTGGCGGCATCACGAAATACGCAAATCTTACTGTAGCAGGACTGGTTGTTTTTATGTTTGTGTTGGCTCACATTTTGAAAGGTATGAGTTATTAATATAGGTGAAAACACATGACGTAAGAACCAGTAAGTTTCAACAGTTTTAATGAACTTATATCTATCAATTGGTATTTTGTAGTTACAAAGATTGTGACACACAGTAGAGCATATCAATTGTAATACCTAAAACTAATAATGATCCATATCTATATATTTGATTTTAGAGATACTGCATAAATTTAGGGTTTAATTTTGAATCCCCGGCCAAAATATAAAAATCCCAATGAAAGGCCTAAAGAGAGAGAGTGGCTCTAGCTCTGACAAAAGGTAAAAACTACCTTGTGAATGTCCGTGAGGCAAAAAAGAGAGAGAAAGGATTTCTCTCCTTTATATACCCATCTACACTCAAATAGCATGAAAAACTCGTGCACAACATGGACACAACTCAAAGTATAATACTAAGTGGATAATAAAGCACCATAGGTAAGACAGTAAATTTACATCATTGAATAAAGCAGGGCTATATATAACCCAAGTGTCGAATGGTCGCTTGCATATTATATCTGCTGATAAGGTTCTGCTTGAATGAACACTGGCTAGTGGTCAGTTATAATGCTATCAGCACGTATGATGGAATTGAAGTGAAAACCATTTCTGCCACATTACCATATCTACCAAATTTAATCAAAATCTACACAAATCTACTTTCTTTTGTGTATTTTATGCCCAAATTAAGCGATTTCTGCAGTTATTACCTCAAAATTATGTAAAAACTAAGTAAAAATGTTTTATATGTGTTACATGGGTACCGGCCACTTCGGTAAATGACCACTTATATAGGGATTAGTCTGGTCGTTTTTGAAAAAAGTAAACATATAGTAAAATAGTTACACACTAGGTGGATTTGATATGGTAAGTTTCTACTCTAACAATTGACCTCTTCCACCAGCTTCATTATTTTAGATCTTCATGTTTAATGTTAGCACAAATAATTTTGTTACTACTTATTATGATTGTCATAACTCATGACTTGAACGAATTTGTTAAATACTTGTTGTTTTTATCTTTTTTTAAGAAAGTGTATCATTGGTTTCAAAATTAAGGAAAATTTCTTTTTAATTTTTTGAAAATAAGAATTTAAAAAATATTTATCATGAATATATTCTTATTATGTGATGTTGTTGATATCCACTTAGCTTTTATGAAACGGTTCACTGAAACATCAATAGTTTACTAATCAACATACTTGTTTCATTTCCGCATTTCACATTTACATTAAATCCATTATGTAAATGTAAACCACTTCAGAAAACCAACCATTTGCTTTAAAATATATACTATTAAACTTAAAGAAGGGACCACAGGGACAGAACAGATGATTTATATAATCAGTAATGTAACAGTTCTAAGTTGATGTTTTCTTAACTGATATATTCTCAATTGAATTGATTGTTTCTTTCCTTTGGTTGCTAATTTAAATTTATATAAAGATAAAATCAATATCTGAGCAGACTGAGCAAAATTCAGAGATATCTACTGTTTGGATGTAGTTAAAAATGTGTTCACAAAGTCAAGCACGTTCATGAAACTATGAGAAGTAAGTATAATTTATCTGTAACATACAGTAATCTGCCAATAGTCAGTGTTTATCTTGGCATGTTTTTTGTGTGTTTTTACTACAGATGAAAAGAGAATGGAATTCTCTCATTAACAAAAGCAACTTTTAAACTTAATTTAAACCTTTTATCCAATTTTCAGTCAAACACAGAAAACACGTGCAGAACTGTGACTTTATTTTGGCATCTTTTGACAATGATAATTTTCTCAAGTGGGAAATCATTAATCAGCCACCTTATATTGGATAATAATAAATTTTATTTTCATACTTTCAGAACAAAATTTGGTCCACGATGGAGAAGGATCCATTGTTTTGCAAGTCCCTAGATACCATTCCCATTGAGAAACAGAGAGAACTAACATTCCTGAGAACCAAGCGCCTGTTTGAGTATGACTTCCTAACAGAGAATGAAGTGTTTGAAAGTCCATTCCGTCATCAGCTGAGAACAGACTGTCTCGGAATGTTTGACTGGGCCATGTCTGCCAAGTCTCTTCTAAACAGAGAGGTGATGTTTAACATTTAATATATAAAAATATACATACCATACGTATTTGAAACTTTTTCAAAATTTAAACTTCAAATAATATTCTTTTACTTCTTAACCTATTTTTACAATGTTGTTATTTGTTCCATAACAAACAATAAAATTGATAAAATTGGGCTGAAATTTTCAGTTTGGGTTTTTCAAGAAAATATTACTCTATTTTTTTACATATTAGTTTTAAAAAATATTTAAGGCAGTAAGCGACGATAGAAAATGCTCTTTTGTAAAATATGTTTTACAGAATACTGAATGTACTTTTTAAAGTGGTTAATATGTGTTTGGACAGACCAGTACTTACCGGTAGATACTTAGTATCTGGAGCAATGTGCAGCAAACAGTCTTGTTCACAGGCTCACATTGATGGTCAATTTTTTTTTATATTTCAGATGTTTGGTGGAACAATTATGGCATCTGGATCTAATAGACATAATGAACTTGTTCAAAAGAATTATGGAATGGAGGTACAATTTGTTTTTAAATACAGCTAGTTTTTGCCATCAGGAATCTCATAAAAGGTGTTCTTTTTATGAAAAATACTCTAAAAGAAAATGTGTTCTTCATTAAGACAAGAATTTTAAAAGTGTTCATTTTCTAAACATCAACGGTTTCATTAATAGAATTTTGGTCCGAACTGCTGGATCCCACCTATAACATGTCTTAATACCTTACACCTTATATGGCCTGATTTGTCATTTTACATGTTTCATGTTTGTAATAATGAATTTGTTTTGAAATTTTCCTATCACATACCATCGTTATATCTATTTTCTGTCTAGAACTTTGGATGCTTTGCGCTGACAGAGTTAAGTCATGGAAGCAACACCAAAGCGATGAGGACAACAGCAACATATGACCCTAAAACACAGGTACAGTACCAACACAAGTATCAACATTACTTAAAGTTCTTTTCCACTTGTTTGTCTTTGTTTTTAACATTTCCCAAAATTTGACTAATATAGAACATATTTATTTTATTTTATTTTACAAAGAAAAAAAGTCTAATTAACACAGTCAATACTGTTATTGAAATTCATAACAAAATACAAATTGTATCAAGTGGGGTTTGAAAAGGGGTCACACAGATGGGAGCCTTGTGTACCCACTACTCTATCATCCAGGCAGATGCTGTTTAGTTAACATTCATAATTATTGTCTGTTAAACCTGACTCAATCGGTGTACCTTGTTTGTTGAAAGAACTGTCCAAGAATTTTTTTTTTATCATTGCTTTGTTACTGACATCATAGTGTTGTCAACCAAAATATTTTATTTATTTGCTGAGTTTATGGTAGTACAAGCAGCAAAAGGCTTAAATAATGAACTAATGATAATGATGATCAAGATAGTCATTTGTTTGTTAAATGATAAATCCAGATTTTTTATATTTTCATTGCATCTGCTGGTTATTTATGTATTTATATGTGTGTGCAGGTTATATAACTGGCAAACATGGTGGTGAGATACACTGGAAGGTTCCTTATGATTGTATAATATTTTTCCATAGGAATTCATCTTGAACACACCAGATTTTGAAGCTTGCAAAATCTGGTCAGGAAACATGGGCAAGAACGCCACCCATGCCATCGTGTATGCCCAGCTCTACACAGCTGATGGTCAGTGTCACGGACTCCACTCGTTTGTGGTGCCAATCCGAGACTCAAACCTCCAAACATTCCCTGGCATTCTACTTGGTGACCAAGGAGAGAAACTAGGCCTGAATGGCTTAGATAATGGGTAAGAAATTTTCATTTTTCTCAAAGCTTTATAAGAATTTAAGGTATAATTCATTTAGTTATATAATATCATCCAAAGCTGCTTTTTTTTCCCATAATCTCAAAATTACTGTCATTGTCATAAACATGCATTTTTGATAAATCATAAAAATCATTAAGATCTTAATATTTTACATTATCATCGTTCTTTTCATTTATTATTACAGTTTCATTACTTCCTGTTTCATGCACTCTACTTAGAATGCAATATGTGTTTGAACGGTTGCTTAAAACCAAGTTTAACTGATGCTACAAGCAATTAAGGATAGCAGCAGCCTTGAATACAGTAATAGTTGATCCTTTCAAACAATTGACCACTTATCTTGGTACCAAGAAGGATATAACTGCTGTATTTCAATACTTGGAATAAGATTAGATATTCATAGTATAGTTATCTTTTGTGGTAGATATATAACATACGAGATATTTTATATATAGGTATATATCTTTTATTAGTAGAATCAGATAAGTTTTAAATAAAACAGAACTAATTTAAGTAAACTAAGTCAATACTTACCAAGAAGTTAAAATCTGCATGTAGGCGAGTGCCTTAAAATTTAGTCATCATAAACAAAAACTGTGTGCTGTATATGTACTGTTGTTACTGACATTTTTCAATGAGAGACATAAATAAATAGTCTCCCCTGAATAATGCCTAAATGCATGTAGGTCCTTTCATTTGTTTTTCTCGGTTTTTATGCTTGTGCTCTTTGGAGTGTATGTTGACTTTTCAGCCTTTCTTATGATACCCAGATTAACCATCATCAATAAACATGTCCATTTCTTTTTAAATAACATATCTCTTTAAGTATTTAAGTTAATTTTCAGCTTATGTTTCTGCAAAAGTAAGAAATTTCACTGTTTGTAATTGCAATATCTACAAAAGAACAGCCGATAAAGTCCAAGAATTTCAACTACAAGGACCTACCTACTGTTTGGAATACGTCAGATATTAAGTAACAAGGGAGACAATTTCCATTTCCCCAATGTACCCGATTGTTACAAAATCCCTAATGGTTTTTGTAGATTAAATATACATAATCATCTTTTTACCATACTATGTTTTGTCTTAGCATCATTTTAAAACAAGGAAATTAGTCAGATATTTTTCACTCATAACTGGATATGCATCAAACAGACACTGGTTTAGCACTTTAACTGAATCCGTTAACAATGGCTCCTTTTCATTGCACACTAGTTTGTCTCATCTCAAGTATCCGCCAGGTGGTGCTCTGCATATTATTACAGCCTCTGGGAATATCGATGAATGGTCGTTTACGTTTACTCTGAGCTGTTGCTGTGGTATGAATGTTCTGTGAACTTATGAAGGAAAACAAATATGTAGCTGCTTAGGGGTTGTTACTTCTCAGAGGATCTTTTTGGAGAGTTTTCACTGTGTTTTAAGTAAGAGTGTTTGACCATTTATAGAGATTGTAACCAGTTAACCTACATGTGAAGAGGTTAACTGTTTGCCATTCCTAAAAGCAATCGCTTATTCATTGCATTCAGTTTTATTAGCATTTCCTTTGAAGGTTCCTGTCATTTCATCAGTACAGAATCCCTCGTGAGAATTTGCTCAACAAGACAGGGGATGTCACTCCAGAGGGAAAATATGTGTCACCTTATAAGGTTAGTTCCCCTGATTTTTTTTATCAAACATCACAACGAAAGTAATCATGGTGGCATCATGCTTTAATTGATGGAGAATTCCATAAGACAAATGTCTGAATAGTAACAAAATGTATAATAACTGAAAAACTTCGATGCATAAAAGTTTTTTGCACTGTGTAGAACTTGCCCCCCTGCATCTCAGTCATAAGTGTCTGCCTGATAAATTATTTTTATGATTTACTTGCCTTCTCCATAGAAAAGAATATGACCTACTATAGATCATAAACAAATTAAAGGATGTAGCTTCATATTTTCTCACTAACTAGACTGGTGGAAAATTTCAGCGCACATGGGTTATCTCTTTTGTTCACTTATTTATTAAAACATGTTTTGTATAACCAACAGCATGACTTAAAAAAAAACACTCATATACATACAAGACTCCTCAATATGATATTAAGGACCTAAATAGCTGAAATATCACACCTATACAAATAAAATGTTTATTTACATCTTGTTCACATGCTCTCTCCTGTGAATTGCCTCCCAGGATCCCAACAAGAGGTTTGGGGCATCACTTGGTGCCCTGTCTGGTGGGCGTGTGGGCATCACTGGGATGTGCACATGTAACATGAAGCTGTGCATGCCCATCGCCATCAGATACTCGGCCGTGAGGAAACAGTTTGGACCAACAGATGAAACTGAAATTCCAGTCTTGGAGTATCAGCTACAGGTGGGTTTATTGGATTAAAAACTGTCTTTTTTTATTTTTTTTTATTTGTAGTTCCACATTCTCAACAAAACAAGTGGAGCTATTGTCTGTGGACAGCTTTTCTTCTTTTATCGATTTTATTCCCCTTTGGTTCTCTTTCAGTTAAATAGAAAGATTGTGTAATTGAACTAGATTAAAGCATTGATTTGCTTCCATACCATTTTTTGAATGGGGATACTAGATAAAGACTGGAGTCATCAGTATTGTCATTTTTTATCAAGCTTTTCAGTATTCAGGCTTGCATGTTTGTCATTAAAAAAAGGCCCATCTCTTCCTGTAATACATATCCCCATTTTCATTTCATCTTTTTCCCAGGTCGACCTATGGAGCAACTACTAACAAATCCCACTCTTTCAAGACTTTCCAATTCTATTCTGCCCAAGGTTTTCTATTCCAGATAGCTCCAGATGCCAAATTCTTTGGACAGGAGTTTTGTTTCCCTAACCCTACAAGCTTTCTTCAATATTTCATCAGAAGGGTCATTTGCTTCCTTTAATTGTTTGTTCTATGCCGTTCTCTTGTCTGCCTGCTTTTACATTTTTAGAAAGGTCTTGTTGGGGCCCATGTATCACATGTGTAAATAAGGCAGTCTTGATACAGGCATTGTATTGCTACATATTCAAATCTCTTCGTTTAGTAAAACATTGTGATGATTAATATTTTGTTTTTAATAAATGAAATACATCATTGCATTGTATAATTATACATTATACATTGTATAATTAAGCTTAGATCCGATATCATTACTGATAAAAAAAAATCTTATCTATACTATACTTTCAGCAATGGCGTCTACTGCCCTACCTTGCAGCCACATACATCCTGGAACATTTCCACTGGGCCTTTTTTATGGACTATGTAGCTATCCGTGCAGGGGCACTGATGGGTGACAAAAGTGAATATCAGGTGGGTTGTTGAGAGATACAGCTCATAGATTGTAGTTAGATTTTTGATCTGTTAGAAATCTGAAAGAAGGCGGACAATAGTTCAAACGGCAAAATTAGTGTTTGGTCATTGAATTTCAGCCACACACAAAAACAAGAATAATTTCTGATAGTACTTGTCTAAAGTCTTGGAAGTATCTATTCCTTAATAATTGTACAATATTAGGGGTTTGCAGGTGGGTGGGTGGGAGTTTTTGAATATAGAAAGCTTGCATGAAGACCTAGCTTGGGATTATATTTGGGGCCAGTTGGATCAAGGTCAAGGTCACTGTTACTAAAAATAGAAAAAAGTTTCCAATCTATAACTTCAGTTCGAATTAACCAATCCTGATGAAACTTCGGATATATCAAGTATGCATGTAGACCTAGCTTGGGATTGGATTGGGGGCTAGTTGGGTCAAGGTCACTGTTACTAAAAATAGAAAAACAGTTTCCACTTAATAATTTGTGTTAAATAGTTGAAAAACTGGTTACGTGGCATGGCCACGTTTCTTGTTTATGCTGTAGGAGTTTTTTTTAAGCAACACACGTTTTTGTGCAACTAGACAAGTGGACCAAAATTTCCTTGAAATATTTAAGCTTTATATCGTAAATTATTATCCTAACCTGTTCAGTTATAACTCCCATTATTGTAACCTTATAGATTTTTATAATTCTACTTTCATATTTTAAAGGCTTCGCCTTAATTTTTTTAACCCCTTGCCACTTATGGCAAGCCACTTGAAAAAGTCACTTGCCTGAAATTAGTTTCACTAGCCCAAAGTTTGCCTCCCAAATCTCAGGTTTTCTGTGTTGACCCCTTTTTTAAGACCAGGTGAAATTTTCAGTAGGTGGCGATCAAAGATTTGTGAAAGTCGCTATATTACTGGTGGATTTCTAAACCGCTGTTTTCCTAATAAGATAATGTGAACTCTGTCCCAATATGTAGTGTGCAAGCCATATGAATGTATAAGCGTAATTTCTATAGAATCAACGGTTTCTACAGCCTATGTGATGGGTTAATTGTTTTTTATGCATTTATGGCTAAATATCCATTAGTAAACACTGAAACAAAATTTCAACTTCAGTCTGCCAGATGCACCGGCTGTAATTTACTTGGTGTGTTTGTGTGTAGACTTGCCTCATTACACAGGTCAAGTTGACTGACTCAGAGATAAGCTGTTCATGTTGATACCGATCTGGGCAGTTTAACAGTGAGGGTGTGAATGATGTGTTTTTATAAGCAGCTGCCGATCACATTTTTCCATGAAATTATTGATTGGTGGCATGTACACAAGGACAATGAACTGTTCTAATCGAGATTTAAGAACATATTAAAGCTAGTAACCTCCAGTAGGTGATTCAAGCGGCGGCATGATATTTATTTCTTTGCCGTCAAGTCTGGCATTTACACGATATACTGGGGCAGGGTGTCTTATGTAACACAGTACACACAGTTTTACTAGGCAAACAGTCACGGTGCTTTAGACTTGTGCTTATTAGCCATCATAGTGTTGCTCGACCTTCCATGCCATCATGATTTTTTTTACTTATATTTCTCAACTGTGTAGGGCTAGGAGAGCCGCGAGAACATTCTGCCTCCTGCGATAGCATGATATAAATTTCTTAAATCTACGCCATCAAGTCCAGCTGTAAGCTCTTCATTTTCATATGTTTCTTAATAAAAACAAAGAATTCCTGCGGAATTTATTTAGGTCTTGTTGTACATCACGCTTATACATGTAAGATGGGCCCCCTTTTTTAAAGGCTATTTTCAAAGGAAAAATCCTGTCTTATAATTGATAATATACGGTAGCTATTTTTAAACTAAGAAAACCATGGGACCACTTATTGTTAAGGTCTAATTGCATCATCATCCTAGTAGAAAGCTCTGTTGCGGGTATCTATTTTTTGCAAAAAAAATCCCCATCAGGCCTATTTATAGATTTGGAAAAATGAACATTTGGAGCAATTTTTTTTTTCTCAATTTTGTACTGTCCAACAGTTTTGAGAAAGAGTATAAAAGGGAGACAACATTGTCATTGGTAGAGATCTATCTTTTCTCAGTATGAATGATAAACATGGCACATACAATAAATACTGTAGCATTAATGCTAGCGGCTTCATTTTTCTTATTTTTCTTCACTGTATGTTGTTGTAAGTCATTATATTTATATTATTATATAATATATTAATATATAATTTATTTATACATCTATTTGTTTAGGCTTTGCTGGGACGAGAGATCCATGCATTGTCTTGTGCCAGTAAACCTCTGGCCAGCTGGCTGGCCCGGGATGCCATACAGGAGTGTCGGGAAGCCTGTGGAGGACATGGATACTTCAAAGGTCTGTGATGGTGTCATCCTTCATATCTGTTGAATCTCATCCTCTTAATATGTAGTAGATTTAACTGTTGTTGTTTTTTAATTTTTTTTTTAAAAAAATAAGAATAAAAATTGGTTTCATTAAAATAAAATTTTCTTCAGTAAGGTGTTAAGGTTCTACAGAGGTGGTATTTCTGATTAAATTCATAATTAACAATTCATGATTGTATTTTCATGTTTGAGCATAAATGATGTCACCGTCAAAAGATTTTGTTTCTGTTTATTTCCTTCTAAACAACACTGTATATTTTCATATATGCAGGTAGATGTGGTGACACTGTCCATTTAAACCCAGTCTATTTTCAATCAAATATTGAACACCAGATCTATTTGGTGTCCGTAAAATGGTGGTTAAGATATTGTACTCCAGATAGAAGGGTCCCAGGTTCGAACCCATAAACCTACCATGGGATGTTGGTCTTCGAGTGATACTGTTTTCTGCACATTGCTTCAGTTACTTAATTCCAGAGTACTGATTTTAAACAGGAAGTGGGAAGTTGAGAGGGATTAATATAAGTTGAAAGAACTTGTTTCCCAATTGACTATAAATAAATAGATGTAACTATAAATAAATAGTTGTAAACCAACAAACTCTACATGAAGACCATTTTCATGTGGTGACTACCTATATTGTCAAACAGTGTAATGTTACTTTCACAATTGAAATTACAGTCAAGTATTCTACATAGCAATTTTACATGACTGGCTTGCATATTTTTAAAAGGTTCACATTTTATCATACAATCGCATACAATAATTAAGCCTTGAAACCTATAATTGTCCTTTTAATTTTGTTAAAACAGACTGAAATCTATTTTGACCAGTTCTACAGTCCCCCCTTTTTCTGATTTTTTAATCTCATACCAGAACATAACTTATATAAATGTGGCCTTGCAACCTATTATTGTCCTTTTAATTTTGTGAAAAAGGCTGGAATTCTCTTGTTTACAGTCCTAATAGTGAATGCCCTTTTCCTGACCTTTGATAATTCAGAGCAAAATGTATGTGGTAATTTGAATACAGTTTAATAATGTAAAATCTACCTCAGAAGGAAAAAACTCGGGGCATCCTTTTATGACCAAAACTGTATTCTCAGTCATGCAAAACATTTAGGTAAATTAATTTAAAATTAAGAAAAAACTGATTTGTCTGTTTTCAGTGAACAGATTGGGAGAACTGCGAGATGATAATGACCCCAACTGCACATACGAGGGTGACAACAATGTTATCCTTCAGCAGACAAGCAATTATCTTCTTGGCCTTCTTGAGGCTAAAACGAAAAAAGGTACTGGTACTCTACATCTAACTGCACATTTTTAGCTTCTTTTGAGAAGAGAACAAATAGTTATTGTCATGACTTACTTCCTGTTGTGGGCATAGGCATTAGTTTAATTTCATTTCATTTCCTGAAACCAGTTAAATATGTTGAATTAGAACTCTGAATATGGAATACTTTTTCACTAACAAAAGCGGAACCCATTTCCAAAGTGTGGGGGGGGGGCGCCAAAGGCCGAGTGCTTAGAGTCACTGACTTGAAAAGCCTCAGCCCCTCACCGCGTGGGTTCGAGTCCAGGTAGGGGCAAGAATTTTCATGTGGGGATGTTTTCCAGGTAACCTGCGGTGCGCCAGTGGTTCAACTCAGACATGAGTCTTGGGTCTTCCTTTACCAATAATTAGCTGGACGTCTCCAATATGACCATAATTGTGTCAGTGTGATGTAACAAAAAATACAAATACAAAATGGTAGGTAACTCTTAAATTAATTATAGCAGAATGATGCCCCCTTTTCGTCTTAAAACTATATTGAGAAAAGTGGGGCAAGCTATTTTTGGACAGCTCTTGTTGATTATTAAATAAATCTTCATACATACATATGGTACATAATTATGGTGTATCGAATTAAATGTTATTGTTGACAGGTACCACAATCAGCTCTCCTCTTCAAAGTGTGGACTTTCTGGACTCCATGGACTCTATACTGAAGAGTCGATTCTCCGCAAGAAGTGTAAAGGACTGCTTTAACCCCAAAGGTATGTACATGGAAGTGTTTCGTGAGGGATTTTCAGCTGGCATTCAGTAAATGTTTATACTTTCTACCATGTTCTTGTTGTGATATTGCTGTTTGTTGGTTCTTTTCTTCTAAAGAAGAATTAAACTTTCCTCATCTCTGTCTGGGGCGCTTATGGCGTAGTGGTAAAGTTGCAGATTTGTAACTCCTCTGACTGATTAGCCTCACACCACCTGGGTTCGAGTCCTGTTTGAGGTGAAGGAATGTAAGAAAGTCTTCCAGCTGACTTGTGGTGCACCATTGGTTCTATCCACACATGTCTGGGGTCTTGCTTCACCAAAAGCTGGATGTTGCTGTAATTGTCATAAATGGTTGCTGCAATGTATTTCAAAATCAAATCAAAATTAAATCATCTCTGCCTTATCAGTTGTGCTGGACACATACAAATGGTTGGTGTGTCGTCTGCTGCTGGACAGTGCCTCCCGCTTACAGAGCCAATCTAAACTGGGCGCCGACACGTTCACTGCCAAGAACAACAGCCAGGTTTATTTTGCACGGAGCCTTTCTCTGGCATACATTGAGGTGAGAGAAGGGGATGTTCGGGATCTGTTATTTTTATTTTGGATCTGTTCTTTATTTTGCATCATAACCTGTTGTTTGTTTATTGGGTTTATCATCCCAACAACAGTGTTTCAGTTATTTGGAGACGATGTCCACTTGAAGCAGTTAAGTGTTGCCTTCACTGTGTATTGCATGCCATGAACACCTGGAATGATACCACACCTAGTCACATTATCCTGACACCGGGCCAACTAGTTGTGGAACTAACCTTATATTTGCTTGAGCGTTAGCAAGGGAGCTATACCACTACCACTTTAGTATGATACGGCCCAGTGTCGAACCTGAGGCCTTCCATACCTGAAGCCAACACACTACCAGTTGCACTACCAGATCCGGTATCATAACCCTTTAATTGCTGGAAATACTTTTCAGCCCTTCAGCATGCCCGTTCCTAATGGTGTTTCCAGCAAGTAAGGGGTTAAGCCAGCCATAAAGTGAAGTAGACAAAGTAGAAATCCTGGAGCCTGTAACTTTAAGATTTTAATTATAACCCAAAGCTTACTGCATTTTGTTAAAAATCCATGCTAAATTCTCAGAATTGTTTGCTTTAATATTATATATGTTACCTGTCAGGTTTGATATACAGTCGAACTTTGCTTATTTGAAGTCGTTGGAACTGCCGCTTTTCTTCGAACAATGCATGGATTGGAATAATCCAAATTGCCTCCACTTACAAAAATTTCCAACTAGGAGTCCGCCATTTAAATTGCTTAATTATCTGCTGTAATGTGCAAAAAGCAATGTATATACCATAATACTTTTCACAGTGAAACATAAGAAAAGTAACTTGTTGAAAAAGAAATCAATGATATAATAAGCGTCCTGTTTTTTTTCTCAATAACATAGAAATGTATGCATATGTATAAAACATTGTCAAGTAGATGTAAACATGTTGTCATTGTCAACAAACTGCAACATACCATATATAATGGGAAGGGATTGGCATTTGCCGGCATTTTTGCAGATACAGGGGCACTTATGAGTTGACCAGGGACTGAACCCGGCCAGTTTATTATACTGACACGAAGCAATTTTAGGAGAAAAACATTCTAAAATCATGAAGCTTGTCCTCCAGATTGCTCAGCTAAGATTTTACCTGTTATGCTTGGCCTTTCTCAGTTTAGATGATGATGACTCGGTCATAATTTATACCTACCCACCATGACAGTTTGCAATGCCACTGGGAGACAAAGCAAATATGAGCCAATCTTAAATTGGATTGTCACAGTTAATTAATGATACATCATAACTGATTGTAAAACAAATCAACATGTTGTGTCCAATAAACAACTTCAAGCTACCAATTAACAAAGCTAAACATCAATGTTAATTGAGTAACCTCTGGTTGCAGTTTGACAGGTGATGATGGCCGACCAGTGACGCGATCAAGTTATGGATAATATGTGTGAAGAAAGCATTAAAACCTTAGGGATCGAAATTGACTTTGAATAATGGTAAAACTATGATTTATGCAAATCAATAATGGGAAGTTTTTTACATAAAATTATATAAGGAAAAAATCCAGACCGATGAATAATTTCAAATGCCTCGACTTCGGACAATCCAAGTTTGAATAACCGAAGTTTGACTGTACTTATAAACAGAGACTGAGAAGCAAATAGTGTAGATCCTAGTCAGACAGCTCCCAGCAAGGAGCCTTAGCCTTATTAATACACAAATAGCAGGCTAATATTAAATAGCTTCTTTCAGTTTGAAATGAGGAATGTTCATTAAGTCTCTTAAAACATAAACCATTTTATCTAATTTATTTTAAGCACAATTGAACCACTATAGCCAAAATAAGACATGATTTATTGCTTTCGTAAACTGTTTTGGTGCACTAGACTCGGGAATCAATTGAAACTGTCAAAAATATCCCTAGTTGTTACAAATTGTGGAATCATCCATTCTTGATAACAAAAAATAACTGTAAAATTGCTGGTGGTATTATAAGTTAAATAGAGCTTTTCTACTTGTGGTTCTAGCATATGAGCTTGGAGGTTTAAATGCCATACTTTTCTCAATATATTCGTGGCTAACTCTTTACTTGTTGGAAAAACCATTAGGGTGGGTTATATTTTCTGTCAAAGGCGAAAGGTGTTTTCCGGCACGTAAAAGGTTAAAGTAATAATTTGTCATTTAGTAAATAATATCCTTGTGTAAACCTGTGTACAACACCTTAATTCTATTTTTGTGACATGCAAAAATTGATGATAGATTCTAGTTAATTTTGTTTTGTTACAGCACTTTGTATTGAGCCGATTCCTCTCCTTGATAGAGGAAGGAAAGGAGGGCAATATGCCATCAGAGCCAATCAAAATGGTCCTTACAAAGATGTTCTGCCTCTTCGGTTTGTGGAGACTGGAAAAATATGTCAGCACATTGTATCAAGGTGAGGTGTAGGTTGTTGGTTCTATTCTAGAAACATCATTTGATGCATATAATACTATGGGTAGTTTTACGTAACAAAACAACAGATGGTCATGTTGAATAGATAGTTCCCACATCAGTAAAGAATACTAAAGATACCTTATTTTGGCAGCCATCTTTGATGGCAACTTCAAGGAATTTTCAGATGAATTGTATAGAAGCGTAAATTTTATTTTCTTGTAATTTCTTCATTTGTGGTCCAAAAATGAAATGCTATACACCATTGGAAAGCTCTTAAAATTCATATTTATAGAAAACAATATTTTTAAAAAATTGATAAATGCACTCAGAATTAATACACAGAAATAAATAAAATTATTGGCTCATCCTTAAATAAAAAAAAACAGTGTATCCTTTTTGGTTGTATTTCTGTTACCTTTTAAATTATCAAAATATAGTTTTGATATTTAAAATACCTCATAAAAGCTGTTAAATTTGATATAAAATTCAGTAAAATTGACTAAAA
The DNA here is from genome assembly GCA_007844125.1 of Sinonovacula constricta. Classification (NCBI taxonomy): domain Eukaryota; kingdom Metazoa; phylum Mollusca; class Bivalvia; order Cardiida; family Solecurtidae; genus Sinonovacula; species Sinonovacula constricta. The sequence continues at coordinate 58,863,294 of CM017564.1, forward strand.
ATAAAAACACAGTGGTGAGTTTAATACAGCACATATTTCAAGATTTCGGCCTGCATTAGCTTCTGCCATCCAAGATGGCTGCCTTAAACTGTCTTATCAGTGCATATGACATCACATGGAAACTATCTATTTATACCACAGGTTAACACGGTGTCAGGATAATATGAATGGGTATGGTATAATGTCAGGTTTTTACAGCATGCCGTATACAGTGAAGGCAGCATATCTGCTTCAAGTGGACACTGTCTCAAAACCTAAAATACTGCTGGTGTAACAATTTACCCTGCGAAAAATCATTTATAAAACCTAACATACAGTCCCATATAAAAAAGGGTCACTAAGTTGTATTACAATCTGCTCTGACCATGATCATTTTAAAGGTATATTGTCAAAGGATCATCACCCCTTTAGTCTGTTATTGCAAAATGATATGTAGTGTAAATGTAAGCAATTTCTGAAATGTTATTTGCATTAATGATGAGGAAATAAAAATTACCCTTTTTCTTAATAAAATGTACAAGTTACCTCCCTTGTAGGAAAGTATTTTCATATTTTTGATGTAAGAATATTCTAGACTTTATTTTCAATTTGCTTAATTTTGAAATTGTGCTAAAGTTTAACTCATTCTTATCTCAAACAATAAGATACAATTACTTGAGCATGTTGCAGACATAAGTGTACTGAAAGTGTAAAATTCTATTTTCTCTTCAGACACTATACCAAATACCTTTCCACAAGGGAGGTAAGAAGGTGGAATTTTAATAGAGTTACATCCCTTTTTTAAAAATTCAGACTCGGATTCAGTGTTGGTATATTCTTAAAAATTCAATTTTACTCATACTGCTTTGCTTCTTATTGTCTTATGTATAGTTAATATGGTGGCAATGGAATGTATGGTGTATGCGTATGGTAAGTTCTGTTGATGATTTTGGTACGACTTGTGGAAATTTGATTCCCCGCCCTCTTATAAAGATTTTTACTTAATTATTTTGTGACTGATTCCAGGTGGTTACATCAGCGGGCCAGAGCCCACCATGTTGATGCAGGAGGCCATTCTAGAGCTGTGCGGGCAGCTTAAGGATGACTCAGTGGCTCTTGTAGATGCCATCGCACCACCAGACTTCATTCTCAACTCACCCATCGGCAAGTCTGATGGACAGGTGGGTGATAGGGCTGTTGATTTTTTCGTTGTTTCCAGAAATTTTAAGAAGTTTCTGGAAATTTTAAAACTCTTTTTTTAAAGAGTTTGATTAAATGGGCAGGTGCGAGTGGAGGATGTTGGGGTTTTCTTTCGTGTTTTTTTTTTCTTTTCTTTTATACATGTTATGTTCAGTGTCCAATTAATGTTAATTTAATGCATCTTTTTTTTTTTTCTTTTTAATAAAACTTTTGTTTTTACGATTTACTTATTTAGGAACCCAGTTGTTGGTGATGTTTGTTATTTTGGATTTGTGTGAGTTTTCTTACACTAACTTTGGTAATCTTAAGTAAAATATTCTGCAAGTTAGAATTGAGTGTCAATTTCTGTAAGTAAAATTTACTCTTATGAATATTTTTTTTTCTTCAGATTTACAAGAACCTGTACGCAGCGATGATTAATGGCAACAAGGCCCTGGAGAGAGCTGATTGGTGGAAAGAGTTTGTTGACAAACCAGTGGTCGGACGTCTACGTCAGTCAAAATTGTAGACTTGTAAATTAGAAACAACATTAACATTGGAGTTTGCTGTTGTTTTCTGTAACTGAAAACAGAATGAAATAAACAGTCAAATCACCATGTCAAAATTGTACAAAATTTGTGCTTATCGGGTCAGGGACAGTGCAAAAATGAAAAACAAAACAAATAATCTGGCCATTTCTGTACAATGTCTTATTGTATTGTTAACACTGAAGAAAATCATTAAAATGTTGCTGTTGAACTTACAATTTGATAACAAATTCTTAATTTTATTTTGACTTTTTAAAAATAAAACAAGCTCAAATTGAGAAAAAAGTTCTTTGGAGAGTGTTTGTTGTGTTTTTGTTAGTAGATCCTCATTGTGCAAATGAAGAAGTATGTAATCAACCAATTAAGTGTACTTTTCTTGTCATGTTTGTTATCTGCCATAAAGTATTAATATTCTTTTGTGTGTAAAGCACCAAAGAAAACTTTTTTTTACAAAAAGTTAATTTTGGTCAGATTTTAATGTATAAAGATGTGACTGTCAGTTTATGAACTATTTATAAAGTTGTGAAAACCTATTTTACATTTTCTCCATTTCACCACTGCACCAATTAGAAAATATAACGCAACATTATTCTTGAAGAAAAAGTAAACTCAAGTCTATGTATATTATTTTTAAATGGGTTAATGCAATGATTGTTGCATAAGCCCTTTTTGTACAAAATAAATTTATTATGTCTATGTTTTTGTTGTTTATAATTTTAAATCATGATTATAATTGTTTATACATTCAGATGTTGTTATTTCTAAATTTCTTCTCTAAATTTCAATTTTTATATATAGTAAGAATATTGTTGAATTATTTACATATATATTCATGTCACCTGCAAATGACTAGACAATCAACTCTTGGTATTATTTTCATCAGAATACATTGTAGTATTTTTAACATAAGGAACATTCAATACGTCTTTGAGGTCTTAAGAAAAAAATAGGCATACACACAAAAAATAGTTGTTTTTTTCATTTTCTGCAATTATGAGCTTGAAAACTTATGTATCATAAAAAATGTGATTTTAAAAAAAATTAAGTCGAAATATTAATAATGTTGATTTGTAAGAAAAATTGGCATTTTATAATTAGAATGACATTTCATTGTTTAATCCGTCAATTAAAATGTCTATATATTTTTACATTCAGATTTCGTGTTAACTTGGTGTAACAGTTTTGTTAATTCACCTAATACAATGCTGAAGTTGTCATACTTGTATGGAAATTACCACAAACGTCCACGGAAATTACTGACGTCAAAATTGCAAAAATCTGACTCAATGTCACAATGGCTTCAAAATTGTTTGACTTGAAATTCCGGACATTTATGAGCACATTGATTTTCTGAAACATTGCAAGGCAGTTTATTTATTCCTAAATGACATATCATAATTTCTTGTCTGTTATTCTGATTCCATTCATTCCATTGGCACAATGAAAAGATTTTATACACAATAATACTCTTTAAATAAGTAGAATGTGGGAGTTATAATTATTTATATTTACTTGCTTTTACAACTTATTTCAGTCTTTTTTATGACTTACTGCCGTCTACACCCTAATGCTAGTAAGTAGATGAAATAGAAAAATGATTATTTTTGTACAGATCAAATAAGTCAATACTTACAAAAAGGTTACAACACCCACATTTAGGAATTATTGCTACTTGCACAAAAAAATGTTACAAATTATTTCTTATTTCAAGTCTAAGTTCCAAGGCTAGTATATTTTTCACTTAAAAATAGTAATTTTATGCAATCCAAACTTGACTACACTGTGATACATCCATTACAACTTTTTTTAATTAAAGCTGGAAATAAAAAATAATTAGATAGGAATACTCCTTGTTGTCATTTTACCTGAAAAGCAATGTAATATTATTTGGCAACAGTAAACATGCACTTACGCATGTTCGCTGGTTTCCATAAACAGTTTAACAACAGTTAAAAATACACTATTTTGGTGCACATGGTTATGCAAGACCGAGCCATCTCCGATGTTTTGCGATTAAATTGTTGAAAACTTACGAGAGCCAGTTCAATGCTGCCATGATATACCTGCTATTAATTTGAAAGGTTATCAAATCAGTTGCATATTTCCAGTTTTGTGTAAGCTTCCTTTAAAATTACTGTTTATATTCACCTTCTACAAACAAAAATAAGGCCAATAAAATCTTGAAATCTTTATTTCAATGTCACTTCTTACATCTGATATTATCTTTGCTATGATATTTATGTAAAAAAAAAAAGAGTAATTTATCTGTAATGATGTAAACTGACAACTATTTTATCTCTTGTTATATTAGTTGACAAACAAAACAAAATTTAGGAGTTATTTGTCAACATCTTCGAGCTGATGTAACAATATGTACTGCCAAAGACTAAAAAGGAAATAGTGTACAGATATATATATATATATATTTAGCTAGAATTGACAAGTACCGACTGCCACTGCTTGATCAATTTGATAAGCAGGCTAAGACTTGAACAACTCATCACGACAAAAAAAATATAACAACTCAAAAATGCTTTGACAGTTCAGTCAAGAACAGCACAAGATGTTGTCACTGTTGTCCCATAACGAGTCCATGCAGGCATACACTAACAATTTCTGTTAAATAAATAAAGCTCCAGAAAAAATAAATTACTTCTCACAATCCTTTCTTTCTTCCAAAAGCTTTACATCTCAGGTACTTATTAGAATCGTCCATAACTCATTGACAATTGCAATGTGTCAACACCACTGTCTTATCTGGCCAACATAGTGCGATGATCATGTTAATGGGTTGAAGGAAGGGAAGTGGATTTGTCTCGGGCTGAAGAGATCTCGGGGAAGGGGTGGGGTCAAAGCTGTTTGTTTTTGAAATATATCACAATGTCCAAATACGGTTATCAAAGTGAACTCCAGCTAAGTGGTGGACAAATGGAGACAATGTCTAGATAGAAACAATGGCACACCACAGACCATCTAGATGACCTATAAAAATAAAATTGAGAATGGGACTTAAACCCATGTGGTGAGAGGCTAAGCGGTAGGAGGAGTTACAAGCCAGAGACTTTATAACTAAGACATGGAAGACCTTGGTGGGGTCAGAAAAATTAGTCTTCAGTTAACACCTGCAGTGCAGTATGCCTGTATGCATGAAGTTTGTTTTACGATCTTCCACAAGTAACATGCCTGTAAACAGTAAACACACTAACTGGTTTATGACCAATTTGCAACAACACTGCCATTGATTCAATAACTTATTAAACATTTTCTTTGATCATAAAATTAATGTAACCAAACCCACAATCCTCCAGTGAGTATTCTTATGCAAAATTCTGAATTTCATTTATAACTTAATCTTACACATGGTTAGATCTAGAATTAACTTTTAATCCTACCAGATTTTCAGAAATTATCAAAAGCTGACTGTTAATAGCAATCACAACTTCTCATTTGCAAACATGCCACTGATTTTTTCTTGTACATAATTTAGCTTCAGCTAATGAGAATACTTTTATGTAATGCTAAATCATTTCTTCTTTAAACAGCATGTTATGAGTTCATTTGTTTTTTGTTAAAATTGCACCGACACAATTATGATCGTATGGTGATGTCCAGCATCCATGACCTATGTCTGGTAGAACCACCGGCGCATAGCAGGTTAGCTGATTGTTAGTTCATTCATTAAAACTATATACTCTGCATTTGGAATGACCTCAAGATGGTTTAATGTCCTTCATCTTTTGTGCATGATCTGTTTGGGCTGTCAATAACTGCATACGTTTCCGCTGATAATGCTGCCAGTGCAGCAACTGCTGATCATCGATGAATTTAGTACACTGAGAGTTAACAAGCTCTTTTCGGAAATGTTCATACTGCAGAAGTTCCAGGAAATGCAAGGCTTGTGGGTACCTTAAACAAAGGAATAGAAGAAGAAAAAAACTAAGTTTGTGTTGGTTTTAATGCTCATATCTTAAGCAAAATAAAAATGAAATAACTAAGGCAAAAAAAAAAAGAAGACTTGCTACGCAGGCCATTTTCCTTAAAATCAGATCATGGGATAATGAGTTTACTGTTAATTTATTTTATATTTATAAAACATAATGTTAATAAAGGTTCCTCAAATAACCAATTATATCTAGTTTTGTTAATATCTGGCATTTAAATTTGTCATTCTGCAGAAACAATGCTTGTCAAAGAATATGCAAACCGATCTTCAAATATTTTCTACATTAATATTATAATCTGTTAAAACTCATGTAATTGGTTATATTGTCTACTGCAGAGATACAAGAAATGCAGATGAACAATGCAGCCCAGAAATATTGATCAGTAACCAAAGGAAAGAATAAAGGAAATGAGAAAAATATTTTTAAAATGAGAGTTCCACTTTTTATTATTTACTAAATCAATTTATTTGTGACATCTATCATGAGGCCTGACTGACTCCTGTGGCACTATACCAAGTTATGACCGACCAAATAATAATTTTTCTATTAAACTATTTGTTTACAGTCAATTTGGAAACAAGTTCTTATATTTTGTAAAAAATCCTCTCGAATGCCCTCTTTCTAGGTAGAGCCAAAGGCCAAAGCAGTCAGAGGTGTTAGAAGTTGGCAACTCAACCATTACACAACGGGCGCAACACACAATAAATAACAAGTCTTGTCCAAGGACTTGTGGTTGGTTTGGGGTTTGAAGCCAGGACCCCTCTATTTCTGAGTCTAGGATTATAACCATGAGCACTAAATCAGAAATAAAAGAAAATTATATTTAGTTAAAGTCTAATAAACACTTACTTTAGAAATTTTGCGTATTTTGGATCTTTCCAATACATCAAGTACTTGAGATAATTGACGAAACACGGATCCTTGAAGTAACCTCTCTGTGCTAAAACTGTGGAGAAAGTTTGTTTATTTGATATAAAACAATGGAATATATAATACAACACCTGAATAGACAAAGTTGAGGCAAATCATTTATCTGATCGACTGCTATCATAAGAATATCTTAGTAAAACAAAAATATACAATGAATAATAAAGTATTAATTTGGAACAAATTAATTTTAAATAAAAACAAGAACAATTAAGTAACAAATCATTTTGAAATCAGAACCCTTTTGAATATACTGCAATGCAAGAAATTCGTAAAAACTGTCCAGAATTTACTAAGTTTTTTACTAGCCCAACTACGTGTAATTACACTGACAGTTTCAGAACTGATTTGTTACACACCAAATATGTTGCATCAATCAAAGAGCCACTTTGCTAATGTTGTTTTGTTTTGGAAATACATTGTGGCAACCAATTAATGGTCATTATAACTATCTCCAGCTATTTTGGTGGAGGAAGACTTCAGACAAATGTCTGGGTAGAACCACTGATGTCCTGCAGGTCAGCTGGAAGACATTTCCAAATAACGTCTCCACCCCAAATGGGACTCAAGCCCACACATTGGGAGGCTAAGTAGTCAGGAGTTACAAGTTGAGAGACTCTACCACTTCACCACGAGTGTCCCAACTCTGCTAATATAGATAGTTTCCACATTTGTTAAGATCTCTTATCTTGGCGGCCAACTTTGATGGCAACTTCATGGGATTTTCTGATGAACTGTATAGAAGCGTAAATTTTCTTGTAATTTCTTCATTTGTGGTCCAAAAATTAAAAGCTGTTTGCCATTAGAAAGCTCTTGAAATTCATATTTTTAAAATACAATATTTTTTTTAATTGATAAATCAAAATACTTTATAAAAGCTGCTAAATTTTATATAAAATTCAGTAAAATAGACTGAAAAATAAAAACACAGTGGTGGGTTTAATACAGCACATATTTCCTGATTTCGGCTTGCATTTGCTTCTGCCTTCAAAGATGGCTGCCTTAAACTGTCTTATCAGTGCCTATGACACCACATGGAAACTATCTGTAGTACAAAATCACTTTACAATAAGACATAGATTACAAATATACATACAGTTAAGATAGTTAGGGTTGGCAAGGCATTGTACAAATTCTAGTTCAGTCTGGAACCGAAGTTTGCACTGCTCCTCTGATTCTGAAAGTAAAATTATATCATTGTGCTGTGAATACAACTAAAATAAATCATTTAAAACATTCAGAAGAGAAAACTGACAGTTATTTACAAAGCATACATTTATTTTGGACAAGTAAAGTCTGCATACTTAATATTTTATTTGTTGATTAAAATTTTATGTATTATTTTTAATTTCAGTGTATAATTATTCAAATTAAAAATACATTTAATTAACCAAAGGAATGTGTCTCTAAGTGGTGAAGATAAAGGGACCATGCCATACAGGTGATCTCTCCCACTTTTGGAGGGAGACTTCCACTTTTAAGGTTCAAAATTCTTTGAAAATGTGGGGTGTTTTACACATTTTCAGAAATCTCCCTATTTGAAAACAGATATGGCCTGGTGCAAATAAGGATTAGTTTAAGTGAAGCAAATACTAAAATTAAAATAATAAAATGTTTATTTGTTAGTTGAACACAGTTTTTATGTGTTGTTATCAAGACAAATAAACCTTCACATGTTCCGAATTTCAGACAAATCTGATATATGGTTCTGAAGATATGGCCGTGTGAAGTTGTTGAAACCCATCAAATTTTACCCATTTTAGCGTGACATGCAAAAAAACTTTTTTTTATTTTAATCCGTGCAAAAAAATAGCAAAAGATTTCAGTAATTTTTATATTGAAATGTTTACATCACACCTTTCTTCTAATAAAAATAAAGCAAAACATAAAACATATGCACTCTTTTAATATTTTTTTTATTTAAAAAAAAATGCCCATTTGAAGCAAATTTAGACTTTTCATACCTGTTCTGTTAACAGTATAATATGTAGGGGAAAAAATATATAAACATGCAAAATCAATGTTATTTTTCATAGATAATAGACTATATTGTCATATTGCATCATTGCCTTTGCCCTTTTCATGTATGTCAGTCTGCTACACAATATCTTTCCAAATGGTATTTTTGTCCCAACAGTAACGGTTTAACAACCTAGTTGTCTAATTTGCTCCCAACATTAACTATCCCCTGCTTTTTAAGACTTAAATTTGCTTCAGCATAGTCCTTAACCCTTGCTTATTGCACTGCATTTCAGGTACAACTTTCTGCTTGTGCTTTTTATGTGTAGGGCCAGCTAAAATTCTGTCCCAACAGTAACGGAATTTGTCCCAACAGTAACGGCCATAATTATTTCACAAGAATTCTATATTAAGAATGTTTTTTAATGAAATTTAGCTTTTAATAGAAACAATTTTCAATAAACTTAAATAAAGTGATAATGTAATTCATATAATATTGGTCATAATGGATTTATTATATATAAAATGCATGTAGCATTAATGAAACTAAAGTGAAAGTGATGTAGCTGTGCTAACTGGGAAACAATTCTTGGAATTACTCTGTTTCCGGTTCAAACCGGATTGAACAAGTGAAATTTGGTTAAATAAAGTTTAAAATCATGTAATACATGTCATTTAGCACAGTTTGCATGAACATAATCCACACCGTTACTGTTGGGACATTTTGCTGTTTTGGATGTTAGTTAACAGATGTGTTTTCCAGGTTCACAATGGAAAAATTTAAGGTAAAGTTTGATTTTCATAAACAATCCAGACACTCTAAAAGGATTTTGACCGAAAATTTAAACACTAATTCCAAAGGAGATGTGACAAAGCCAAGGGACAAAACTAATGCAGAGGGCAAGGACGCTTTAGGGCTAAGCAGGAGAATTGTGAAAAATTAAAGGATAAGAATATTGCAAGTTGTGCTAAATACCGAATGAAAGTTAAAAGCATATGTCAGAAAAATTCACAGCTGGATGAACTTATGAAAAAAAAAAAGGAAAGAGAGAGAAAGGCAGCATATAGAAAAAAGCTAAAATCAAGAGATGGTGCCAAGACAAAACAGCAAGTCCAGATCAAGACAAAACCTTCTTCTATTAAGGCATTAAGAGAACAGCTGAAATAGCAAAAGCAGTTGAACCGCCGACTGCAAGAAAGAAATGAAAAGTTTATGCAAGAGAAGAACCCTTCACATCTTAAAGTAGGCCTTGGAGCAAGCCCAGAAGCCATTCGAAAGCAAGCACAAAGAGTGAAGAATACTCTGCCACAGTCACCAAGAAAATTGGCAAGAACAGTTTCACACATAATTCGTAATGCCTCACCAAGAAAGCAGACTGCATTAAATATCACCAAGACAGAGAAAGGTGGACATAAGCTGGCAGTCAAAAGCTGACATTGGTGTAGTTCTGAGTAGACCACAGCTTGCAGATGGAAGAGGCATACAAATGAAATTCAATCCAAATGAAATTGGGAAGTGCAAACAGCATTTACCAGTACTCAACACGTAACTGCCAAATGATAAAGTTGCAAATTTTGAGGACATGCCTGTCCCAACAGTAACAGTGCTTACTTGTTACAAAATATGAGTTAAACAGTTTAGTAGTTCTTTGTTTCCTGATACAAAGTTTTTTAATGGCAAAGTAGCTGTAGAAAATATTTCTACATTGTTTGTATATTATTACAATATATAATAATATGTTTTGTGAAGTTTATTAAAGCATAGTCACATGTTTCATTTCATGTAAAATCCCTAAAGAAACATAAACTATAATTATTTCATGTTTACAAATGGTATTATGTATGTTTATTTGAAATTTGTTAAAAAGAAAATACCATACAAACTATAAGAGATGGGAAATTTCAGAATGGTGTTCTTGTTGTTGTTGTCCCAACAGTAACGTTTTTTTTTGTATGTGTTTTTCATGCCATTTTTTGTTAAAAAATGATGATATTTGTATAAGTCTATGTGTCAAAAGTCAATGTTATGTTAATTTAAAAAGCTGTTATATACAAAATAGTTTTAGCAATTGCTTTTTTATAACCATCTGTCTGTTAACTGAAATTTTCACAAGAAAATAGGATTTAAATTTACAAAACATGCAAATTTTTTTATACTCAGGTACATATTTAAATCTTCACTATATATTTCAATAAACAAATATTGATGTGATATAAAATATAAATTAAAAACAACATATATATTATCCTTGATTGACGTGTTTTCGAGACTCTAAGCATGCGCAAACAGATAATGTCAACATTTTACAAACCTTAAAAGAAAACGATCGGGTTCCTTTAAATATTATTCAAACAACTTTAATTCCGTCAATATAATATTTTTTTTAATTTAATTCTTCATTCATTAAAATATTTTTAAATACAACACCATCATCATACCGCTTGAACGTATTTATTGACGTATTTTCGATACTCCACAACTGGAGAGTACATGGCTACAGGGTATGCCCAAAAGTATGTAATTATGAAAACAAATAAACACATAGACTGTCTAACAGCAAATGTTGTTAAAAGTTACTTGATTACTCCTCTGTTTGATTAGTTTTGTGACACGGACAATAGAAACTTGTGTTTCTCCTCACAACAGACTGGTCACAGCAGTATTTAAGATGGGTCCAGTGTTTACATGTTGTTATGTCACACTGGGCCCACTTAGTAAATACCACAGAAACACAGTTCTGCAACTGTACTGGCTGAAAAAGATGGCACACACAGCACGTTTCATCTTCACTGAGATCTTCTGTGTCTTCTTCATCACTTATATGCAAAAGTTCTAGCCCAGATGGACCAGGCTGAGGACACACGACTTGTTGCTCTGATGGACCAGGTTGACAACTGACTGGTGGGTTGTTTCTTTGACCTTTGTGTTTCTTTTCACCGCTTGTCTTGATTTGTGAGTGTGGTCTTTTAGATGGAGGCTTCTTGAGTTTAGGGTTTTCACTCACATGCATGATTATTTTATCTTCAACTTCTGGAAGAGTGATACAGGCTCCAGATGTGATTTTGCTAAGAGTGTTAGTGTGTTTTTTTTGTGAATATGTCTGTTTGTCAGAAATCACCTTTTCTGCTGTCTGAAAGAAGATTTCAGGCTGGATAAGTTGCGCTTGAATATCATCTCTGATCTCAGTAGAGGCAATGTATGCTTTGGATGGTGCAACTTGAAAGTCATCAATAACAGCTGGATTGAATGGGAATATTCCCGTTTTCTTGAAGGCCGATCTTAAATTGGTGACCGACAGTGCTGGTGAATAGGCGCTGCATACTAAGGCACAAACATTGAATCTTGTTATTTGTGAAGCTGGACTGTTTCGAAGAAATTTGTGACATTCAGAGTTGTAAATGCGTTGAAGAGGGCCAAAGCATCCCACATCTAACGGCTGGAGTATATGGCTAGTGTGGGCCGGGAGGACGAACAGGACCACATTGTGTTGTTTTGCCCATAAAATAACAGGAACAGTGACATGGGACTTATGACCATCGAAAAGCAGAATAAGAGACTGGTTCTCAGTAGGTCGCTGAACATACTTCAGAAAATGTGTGTCCAGATACTCTAGAAAGACACTGCTGTTTGACCATCCTGTCTCGGATACAGTACCCTGAGCACCAGGAGATTTACCATCAAGTAGTTCATCCTTCATCCTTTGGCCCTTGAAGACAAAGAAAGGTGGAATTTGTGTGCCAAGGGCATTGCCACACCCTAACACTGTAGTGGTGCAAGATCTGTTAGATGTAATGGCAGGCGTCGTGTTTCTGGCGCAAACAACATATGGTGGTGTATGCTCTGTCTGGACTCCCTTTTCATCCACATTATAGATACATTCAGGTTTGTCCATTAAATCATATTTCTTCAACACAGACTCCAGGTTGTTAAAGTACTTGGTGATGCTGGCTTTAGATGTTGCTTCAGCTCTGTAGTTGCTCAGTGCTCTGGGCTTAACAAGTTTCATTTCAGGCCACCTATCCATGAAGTCACGGTACCACCTGTCACTCAGTGGATGATTTTTGTCACGTTTCTGCAGATACACAGCAAAGTTTGTTGCCTGGTCTACCACTTCGCTTCTTGAATAGCCATATCCAAGCTCAGCCATTGTTTTGAGATGGTTAACAAATAACGCCTCTTCTTCCTGTGTAAAAAGAGCATGTGGTCCAGATGACACTGTTTCTGGATCTATCCGACCCATTACCCGATCTCTGAGGGTAGTTTGGGGAACCCCAAATTGTCTTGCTGCTGATTTAACAGCTAGATTCATTGCTCTGACAGCATGATAAGCATTAGTCATGGCTGTTGGTGAGTACATCCTGTATGTAGCCACTGAGTGCATAGGTTTAACCTGTAATGAAAGAAAACAAAATGTAATAAGTTCATAAGACTATAAGCATACGGTGCTTTTTCTACTACAAGTATAGCCAATAAAAAAAAAAACAATAAAAATTCTTAAGGTAGGTATACTTTTAACACACCCTGTATATAATTAATATGCAGCCATGGTCACATGGTGATCATGTGACTTCACGGAGCAGACGATGAAGGACCTTTCCAATAGTATCAAGATATTTTATGATTGAATAAACACAATTTGTATGTTGCTAGGTAAATGTTTAAATAAAGTGTTAAGAAAAATGGTAAATTTCAATAACACAGAAGTAAAATAAGGACTTACTTGCTTTTTACGCATTGTTTACAAATTTTGGCAGACGGCGGAAATCAGTAGAACACCGGTTACGATGTAAACAATGTATGACGTAGTTTCCACTTCCGGTTTAGAACAGATGCGCGTGAAAACGAAAGTATCGAAAACATGTACGTATCGAATTCACGTCAATCGAGGATAATAAATTCTATCACTAAACCAGTATTAATGAAATGTCCCAACAGTAACGGTTAACACCGAAATTACCGTAGGTATAATTTTCAGAATGACATAACTCATCATGTACATTGATTATATGTACCAAACTTTGACAACTTTACCTGAATGTGTATTAATTCACGTTGAAATGTTTGTTTTTTGTTTATATCTTCATATGTCTTGAAAACAAAATTGCAAAATAAGCATTTGACTTTTTGTTTGTTGTTTTGAGGCATTTTGTCATATAATACAGCAAAAAAAACTTTTTATGAACCAAAAAGAATGACAATTTTTCAACAATTATATACACAATTAATAAAAACAAAACTATGAATATAGTGTTTTCATTAATGCATTATTTGTCTTAAAATTGAATCATGTCCTATTTTCAAAAATATGGTTTATTAACATATTGGCATGTAAATATTTGGTATAATGGCTACAAATTTCCACAAAAACAATATATTTCCATAAGGAGCAACATATAAGCTACCAAAAACAGCCATCAAAAAAATTATTTTATTAACTTTTTTTTTGGACAAAATGTCACACCTTATTTGCACCAGGCCATATTTTCCTTTTGAGTTTGTATGAAAATAACAAAATCTTCTACATTGCAAGTGAAAATCTTCCTCTTTTGCTTCAGAGAAACTTTAAATTACAATAAAATAATATAAAATTCAGAAACAAGGGTTTAATTACAATGAATTCTAGCATGGACCACTGTATTATCGTCGTACTTGTTTGACTTAATCTAAACTGGTCGCTATGTATATGATGTGTATGCATTACAGTATCAACTTATAAACTTTGAATTTGTAAAGGACAACTAACCTCTCAAACAAAAATTTACCATAAAATCAACTTTTTTTTAGAAATTTAGGTCAAAGCCATTCTGTGTTGATTTGCACGAGATGCGTCGATAATACAGAGTTCGAGATTCAACATCAAGAAGAAAGAAATAAAGCGACATGCCTTACACAAAGAACTTAAACACATACATACAATTATAAACATATAAAAAACACTTATACTTACCCGGAGCCGGATTTGACTGGGCTTGCGTATGTCGTTGAGCCATTTTGGATTTAAAATGTAACAATAATAAATTTACTCTTTTCTTTTTTTCTAGAAAAATATTTATAGTTGCTTCCCTTGAATTCTAAATTCGGAAGACATCGGGGCGTGCTAGGTGAATCAAAGAGTCGAAGGGATGTGTGGTTTCGAAAGCAAGTACATTGTACATTCAAATAATTAACAGGATCATTACTTTATTTTCATATGGTAGAAATTTATTTTCACGCATTATAGGATAGGTTTTATGTAGATTTATTAGCATTCATGATAAAGACAAAATGCATTCCATAATGGATACAACAAAACAGAATGACTTGATATAAAAACGTATTAATTTTTGGGGATTCTAGTGACAAATTTAACGACATTTCATAAGCTTACAAGAAAGAGCTAGGGTGTGAGACATCCAAGGCGCCGTAGAGAGCATGCGATTTAAACAAGAAGACTATAATGGGAATTAAACTCTCTCTCTCTCTCTCTCTACTCCTATCAATTCCTTTTCTTGTAATTATTTTGTAGTGATTTTTTTGTAATTTGTGGTCCAAAAATAAAAAACTATACACCATTGGAAAGCTCTTGAAATTCATATTTTTAGAATGAAATATTTTTAAAATTGACAAATTCACAAATAATTAATACACAGAAATAAATAAAAATTATTGGCCATAAACTCAATAATAAAAAATAATCAGCCATAAACAAAATGAACAGTGTAACTTCTTTTGATTGTATTTTTTTACCTTTCAAACTTTCAAAATATAGTTTTGATATTTAAAATACTTGATAAAAGCTGTTAAATTTTATATAAAATTCAGTAAAATAGACTAAAAATTAAAAACACTGTGGTGAGTATAATACAGTACATATGTCCTGATTTCGGCCTGTATTAGCTTCTGCCTTCAAAGACAGCTGCCTTAAACTGTCTGATCAGTGCCTATGACATCACATGGAAACTATCTATTAGGGAACAACTCAGCTCCCAGTCTAGCCTATTATTCCAATTATTATGCAATTTAAAATGAAATAAAATGTTGGGGCGATGTTGCTTGCGATACCGTATGGAGTTATGAGAAATGTGTACATGTATGTCTAAGAAGACCAGATGTGAAAATGGTTTCAAACTCATTTTATTTTGGTCAAGTCTGGTAGCATGTATGAACATTTATTTAATACCTACGGTAACTTAAAAGTGTTATTCAACAGTTTGGAACAAAAATATTTTCATTAAACATCTTAATGAGCTATTGTTACCTGAACATATCTCGCAAAATGCTGTTTATTGATGTCCTACACCTGTCTTAAAAGTGTACCATAACAATCGTCATTACAACCATGTATTTCCTATCTGAGCCACGCTGTACAGTTAACTATTTTTATACTAAGGAAATAATGTGACCACTTATGTTTTAGCTCATCCACGTTAGCCGCTGTGATGTCGATGTCTATTTATAGCAGAAATCCCAATCATACTTCATTATAGATTTGGAAAGAGTGAACAACTAAGGTGTTGTTTACTGTTGGAAATTGTCAAAGCTGATACTAAAATATGTTGTTTTTCTACAGAAATTATGCACAAATACCCAAAACGGAGGTCAGATATTGTTACATGTATTAGAAATAGGCAAACTGACGGATGCCACCTTTAAGTTAAATTGCAAAATCATATTGTTGTTGTTAGATACAGCTTCTGCTGCTTAACACAGACATCGTCAGCCGAGTGCCCATCAGTCAACAGGTGTTTCGCCCCTTATCTCGGTACACCCTCGTGATGGCGGGGCTGCAGTGAGGATCAAGCACTGCTTGTCTGTGCTGGCTTCCATGTGGCTTCAATACGTCGGAGCCAGAGCCAACTGGACGCTCTTTCAGCTGCTCTACTAAGAGCTCGTACTGAGCTTTTCCTTGACTTGCCCTTCATGCCTAGAGCTCCCAAGGCTTTCCAAACTGATTGGGCAGGAAAGCCCCTGCATCCTACTTCCACAGGGAAGACCCAGGTGGAGAATCCTTTCTCCCTGCACAAGTCTGCCAGTTCTTGGTATTTCGACCGCTTCCTTTCATTTGCCTCATCCGTTCTTTCTTCCCAAGGGACTGTCAGTTCCATGAGTATCATCATCTTTGGGATTGTAGACCAGATGACTATGTCTGGGTGCAGACTTGTCTGTACGACATCTGGGAAGGTCCACCTTCATCTCCCAATGTCTTGCCTCTTGTAGCAGGCCTGTTTTCTGGACACCCTTTGCCTTTTGTCCTGGTTTTACAAAGTTGATGAACCCTGGTCCCTTGGTCTTCATCTGTCTTTCTTGTCTTCTCTCTTTCTCCAGGAATTGAATGTTTAATAAAATGGTTTCTATTACCAGTATTGGATGTTAGTGACTCTGATGTAACTTTTGTTCCAATGTATAATCTATATTTTAAAAGAGGTGTTCATTTGCTGCTGAAGACCTGCCTGCTTTTCAATTTCCAGTGTCTTGTACATTTGATTTAATTCAGAATAAGTTTGACCATTGTTTTCACACCTGTAATCGCTTACAAGGTCAAACATACACTGCCCAAACAGCGCTTTGATTTAGTTGTGCTTTCATTGTGTATAAAATTCAGCAAAGAAGTATGCTCTTTGAAATCTAGCTGCTCTTAAAATGTGCTGCATTACGCAATCTAAAATATTGAACAAGTACATCGAAATTTGTTAAAATTATCAACAACAGTGAGAAAGGAAAAGTTATATTAATAAATATAAACTTTTGACTCTAAAATCTTAGTATTTTAATGAACACCAGGTATCCATTTAGCTTAAAACATATTAAAAGCCAAAAATCTAAAGAATTGCCTCAAAAGTAGGAAATTTTCTTTCTGTAACACTACCTACATTTGACGTTTTGAAATATTTTGTCTTCTTCGGGTTTTTTTCAAATAAAGTTTAACTGTACTCCTCAGTAACAACATTAAACAGGAAATATCTAAAACACACGTTCAACTTAAAAACAACAACACAAAAACAGTGCTGAATTTAGGACAAGATCAAATTTTGATCCATCGTTCGGGATACGCTTTGGTGCATATCAGCCAGTTAAAAACAAAGGAGGATTGTAATTTTATTTTTTTCCCTATGCAGACTTAGTAAGAATATGAGGATTTTAGATCCAAGTTCTAAGTTCTATAACAGAACATTAGCTTATATTTGCATTGAAAAAAAACAAAAACGATTCCCTCCACTATTGCATTGGACCCTGGTAACGGACACAACAATGTGCATGTGAGCCCATGGTTAAAATAAAGATGCTCAAAATGTTACAGGTAAACTATGAGAGAGTTGGTTGTGTGTACCCTTGGCTTACACCTTATGGTATTTGTTA
Source organism: Sinonovacula constricta (assembly GCA_007844125.1). Classification (NCBI taxonomy): domain Eukaryota; kingdom Metazoa; phylum Mollusca; class Bivalvia; order Cardiida; family Solecurtidae; genus Sinonovacula; species Sinonovacula constricta. Next base: position 58,881,167 of record CM017564.1, read on the forward strand.
TCTGTTGGCCAGTACCTAATTGAGTGATCATTTCGGATTTTTGACGACATGTTTGAACACAATGAATAGATGTTTTAAAAAAGGTTGGTATTGTAATATATGATATTTTGAACTCAATATATATACATGTATATATATATTCCAGATACGAGCTGATTAAATGATTACAAAATCACTTTTCGCATGGAAACACACGGTCCAATGTAAACGTGTATCTGTCCATAGGCTCTGACCTATATCGGCGTGTTTTTTTTCTTCTTGATACCTTGCCCAGAAGTCAAATAGACTTTTCAGAGCAATTTTATAGGATAGTTTTTACTCAACTTATGGGTAAGTAAATATGGTATTTGGTGAGCTAAAAAAACACCACCACCACCACACTATGTAGCTTATAAAAGGCTGTTCCAGATTCGGAGCTGGACTCAGTAACAGCATCATTATAATAACACAGGATGTCGTCAGAGGTAGTATGGTAGATACATTGTTAGGACCCCACATTCTTCATCCCTCCCCATCCCAACCCAACCAATTGTTCTCCCCAAAATACAAGTATAAACCATTTATATCGCATACACACAATTCACAATTACAAACCTCAGCGTACCAAATGTTTTTGATGCTTGCGTTACAAAGGTTTGACTTTTTTAGCGGGGTGGGGGGGTGGTAGAGTTTGCAGAGAGGTGGTGGGGCCAAAAAATCTCTCTCTCTATATATATTTGATAAAGTTTTCAAAGAATGCTGATTAACATAAAAGATAGCTTTCAAGAGAGAGAAAACTGTCTTCTGATGATTCAAAGTTTATTTTTTAGACATGAAAACCAACAAAATATTATCATGTTACAAGTAAAAATGCATATTTTACCAGTGTATACCAATACAAGATTGCCATAAAAATATCACGAGGATGATAAAACATTAAAAAGAATATCACATAGTTATATATTTTACACATATTTTACATTTGTAAAATAAACTAAAAATGTAACGATTTCTTGTACTAGTATGATTAATTAAGAGATATGTTTTATTCCCCCAATATTTTAACAAATACATGTGTATTTTAACTGTTTTGTATTCCAGTTGCTAAAAAGAACTATCTTTATAACTATATACCATGTTTGTTTTGTTTGTTTTTAATATACATTGCAGCGACCTTTTATGATCATTATATCAATGTCCAGATTTTTGGTGGAGGAAGTCCCCAGACAAATGTCTGGGTAGAACAACCGGTGCACCCCAAATCAGCTGGAAGACCTTCTTACATTAAGTCCATCACCCCGAGCGGGACTCCAACCAATGAGAGGCTAAGCAGTCGGAGGAGTTACAAATTGTTTACTTTATCACTACGCCTCGGGCGCCCCTATACACATAGACTTATGATTAATTGATATTTGTATGTATAATTTGCCAATAAATATTCATCTGAATTGTTCTTCCCCTAAATCGCACTTAATACAATGTAAGCAACTTAAATAAGGATTTTGTAAATATCATGAGATAACAATTCTTGGTAAAATGTCACCCAATTTTGCACTGATTTTCAGATCTGCCAATTTGTCTGCTCGAGTTGGTCCAATATTCAAGATGGCTAGAGGCTTGCCTTGATCTTTGGCAGCTGTGACAAATCTGAATCCAGAGTAAACCTGAAATGGAATTAACATAAGGCAGTGAGACAAAAATAATTACTTAAATTAGCAAATCGGAATCAAAATTTTCAAGACATGATTAGTGAAATTAGATACAACATTGCAGGGCTTGAACTTAAAATCCCTAAAACTGAGACAAATCAATACCCTGAGACTACCTTCAATTTGAAAGATTTGTTTGTTTTATTGGGTTTATTGTCTCACCAACAGTTTTTCAGTTATCTGGAGACAGTGTCCACTTGAGGAAGATATAGTGCTGCCTTCACTGTGTATAGCATGCTGTGAACACCTGGCATGATATCACACCCAGTCGCATCATCCTGACACTGGGCCAAACAGTCATGGATCTACCCTTATATTTGTTTCAGTGTTAGAAATGGGCGCTATACCACTACCATTTTTAACAGCTTTGGTTTGTCGTGGCCCGTGATCGAACCCAAGGTCTCCCGTACCTGGAGCTAAACCTCTACTGACTGTGCTACCAGATCCGGTATTCAATGTGAATGAATATACAGGTCTGTGCTTTTAATCAAATAAATATTTTTGCAAAGTAAAAAAACAACAAAAACATAAAATTGGAACAAATCAATACACTGAGACACTGAGAGTACATAAAATATGAGTAAATAAACAAGATCATGCTAAATGACTCAAATTGTTTTTATGGAAAATTGAAACACAAGCACTCTGATTTGTCATAAAAAGTCTAATTATTTTTTTTGCCACCTATCAAATTTATAATCATAAGCATGTGTTTATACTTGTTCTTACAAGAATAAATTTACCTCAGTAATAATTTTTAACCAAAATAAAAAAAGAAAGATTTTACTGGTCAATGCCAATTTTAACTTAGTTTCTAGAATGACACAGAGATTATTTTCTTGAGACCTTCAAAATGCCCCTAGCTCAAATTTAGAATTACACTTATGGTAAGCTAAATTTATTGCTACTGTTGGTTTTATTTATGATGATGGTGATACCGATGAGAATGATGGCCGATAATGATTATGATGACATAATGATGGTTGATGATGATTCCAATGATAATGGTGATTGTGGTGAATGGACAATGATGATGATGATGGTGATGAAAAAAATTCTGTAGATAGCGACAGCAACAACAATGATATCCCATGACATACTTGGAGAGAGGTTCCTACAAGAAGTACACTGTCACATTCTTTTAGGCGGTCATGTACGAAGGTGACAACATTGAGAGCAACATTATCACCAAAGAATGTGATCTCAGGTTTTAGCCTTCCACCGCAGCCAGGACATGGCGGCACCTATAATTAAAATCAAACTGTTGTCATGGTAACAAAAGTAGTCTGAGAGCAACTTCTGAAAGGGCCTTGTGAGCATTATTTTGCTGCATGGAGAAAAGCAACAGTAAAATGAAAATACCATAACAAATAATTATGGTGTTTTGTTTGCAGATCTTCTGTAATAAAAAATGGCAATTTTGTGTTATTTTTAAGGATAACATTAAGACAAAATGATTAAAAAGGAATTTTTTGTGAAAATGAAAGACAATTTACAGCTTCTTCAGAAAAATTTCTATTTTGTACAACTGATAACATGGAAAAAACTTCATCAGTGCATGTAGTGGGCACTTTGCCATCTCAATTATCTTTAGAGAAATGCAGTGCCTGGTTCAACTTAAAGCAAAAGGTTCCACTTGCCTGTCACACATGCATATAATAAAAAGTAACCAAAGACCAGGTCCCACCTGCCTGTCATTCATTTACATAATACAAAGTAACCAAAGACCTGGTTCCACTTGCCTGTCATTCATTTACATAATACAAAGTAACCAAAGACCAGGTCCCACTTGCCTGTCACTCATGTATATAATACAAAGTAACCAAAGACTGGGTCCCACTTGCCTGTCACTCATGTCTTAAATGCAAAGTAACCAATGACCCAGTCCCACTTGCCTGTCACTCATGTATTTAATACAAAGTAACCAAAGACCAAGTCCAACTTGCCTGTGACTCATGTCTAAAATACAAAGAAACCTAAGATTCAGTCCCACTTGCCTGTCACTCATGTGTATAATGCAAAGAAACCAAAGACCAGGTCCCACTTGCAAGTTACTCACATACAAAATAAAAAGAAACCAAAGATTTGGTCCCACTTGCCTATCACTTATAAAATACAAAGTAAATACAAAGTAAACAAAGACCAAGTCTCACTTGCAGAAAATTTTTCTCAGTTTATACTTTGCTTAAGTTCAAACTTTGTTCAAACTTTGTCTCCCAGAATACTTCTTGACAAAATATTGCAATTCCTAATTGATGTACACCACTTACCTGACAAGTTTAAGGTATCACCATATTTGTTTTCAAGCAAACTTTTTAAGAAAATAATGAGCCGTCAAAGTTGGAGCTTGAGCAAAAATCTCAACTAAGCAGCAATTCTTCAAGTGGAGCCTGATGTTACGACAACATACCACAAATCCTTCTGTCTGTTCGGGTGTCAGTTGGACGTCTGCATCAGGCGCCATTACTTCAGACTGGGCGCTCCAGTGTGGGTTGTGGGCTGCAATCAATTCTTGCATCTGGTTTCTGGTCATTGTGTGTTCACAGTCTAGGCACATCACTCTAAGAGCACCCAAATACATATATTGCAATACATGTTTGATTGAAAAAAGAATAGGTAAGGCAGTGTTGGTGCTGATGATGAATATTTACTTGAAAAAGTTAAGTCAGGTGGTGTTGGTGCTGGTGATGTTGCTGATTAAGATGATAAAAAAGGAGGTATCTGATGTAACATTGAGATTTACAAAACCCCTCTTCCAAATAAAGTTATCAGCTCTTAAATTCTACTAGAATAACACAGGTTACTTCCCCTTTCAGTAACAATCCCCTTCAACGCTTTCATAATAACACAGAATACTTCCCCTTGCAGTTACAATCCCCTTCAACGCTTTCATAATAACACAGAATACTTCCCCTTGCAGTTACAATCCCCTTCAACGCTTTCATAATAACACAGAATACTTCCCCTTGCAGTTACAATCCCCTTCAACACTTTCATAATAACACAGGTTACTTCCCCTTACAGTTACAATCCCCTTCAACACTTTCATAATAACACAGGTTACTTCCCCTTACAGTTACAATCCCCTTCAACACTTTCATAATAACACAGGTTACTTCCCCTTGCAGTAACAGTCACTCACATATTGAAATGGGATATTTCAAGCCTGCTTCATCGTCGGATACCCCCGGTTGCTCTATTACGTTGCTCTCCATTCATCACCCGTGGGCAAATTGCTACTCATATCGTCGTTTTGTTTACTATGAAATGCCGCAATCCGATTGGTTCGCTAAGAAAATCCAGCGGATCTGCCAACCAATCAAGTTTACGCTTACATACCACTTCGATAGCACTGTCATCTGACAGACATACTTTACACTTGCGATGCGCTGTACCGGTCGCCATATTTACGTTCTCAGGTCACCGTATTGATCTTCCGATTGAAGAGTATTTAATTTTGTAACCTATCATCTGATTGGATAATGTCTGTTCTGTTCTATTCAAACAAAACGACGAAATGAGTAGCAATTTGCCCACGGGTGATGAATGGAGAGTAACGTAATAGAATCAACCGGGGGTATCCGACGATGAGCCTGCTTTGATTAAAGTCAAAAGTGTACAAATGGTATAAATTACACACTAGGGGTTGTATTCATAAAGAATCTTATTAGCTTCTTTTTCTGCCTTAAATGAAGAAATTTTCTAAAATCTTGAAATCTTTCCTTTGATATATAAGTTGTATTTTTTTTTTGGTAATTTCATTCATAGAAATAGACAGTCTTTGAAATCTATTAGTCATTTTTTTTAAAGTAAGGATATTTTATAGTTTTTGAGAGAAAAAAAAATAGATGAATACGATCCCTGCCCATTGGCTTTTTTTTTTTTTTAAAAAAAGGCACATTTAGCTTTTTCAAAAGTAACACTTCGGTACCAGTATCTTTCAAACTATGCTTGTGTGAATGTCTGCAAGAATCACCTTAGGAACCCTGTTTTCATGTCAAATCTTTGTAACACTGATTGGGTTTGATAGCAAAAGAGATAAGGAACACTTACGATTAGGTTTATTATACCATAATGAATCTAGAACAAAACCATACCTGTGAGCACTGCCATGCAGCTCAGTGACCTTTGAACTCCCTGCCTTGTAATGGAGGGCATCCACATTCTGAGTCACCAGCCAGCCAACTTTCCCACCTGCTTCCCATTTCGCAAGGGCCTTGTGAGCATCATTTGGCAGCATGGAACCAAATCGTGGCCACCCTACATAGTTCCGGGACCAGTACCTGAATAAAGTGCAGACATGTGATATTCCCTTGGTCCCAGAGAGGGAGACTTAGGCTCCCAGAGAGGGAGATTAGGGTGCCAGAGAGGGAGATTTTTGCTGCGGGAATATTTCCACGGAAATAATGCGGCGGAAATAAAAGCGGCAGAAATAATTGTGTTGGAAACTTAATTAATAAGAAACAAATTGTTTTTCAAGCTATTTACATTTAAAATTAGAAGGTGTCTATAATAAATAACAAAACAAGCTTCTAGAGAGAATCAATGCGGATATTGCGTAATCAAATGATCGGGTACTAGCTACTGACTTGGGCAGTTATTAGGGGGAGTGAGATTAAGTCTATCGGGAACATCAAAGCGGGAGAATTGACATGTGAGGCGTGAGACAGACCCCTGATATCGGGTGTCTCCTGGGCAAATCGGGAAATGTCACATGTCTGAAAGTGTTGTTGTTTTTTAAGAATGTCCACGGGGCTTTACTGTGGCCGAGTAGCATGAGTGGTGACTTACTAACTCTTTAATCTCTTGTCACAAGGGTACAAGCCTCAGCTGGGGTGAACATTTCTGTGCAAAGATCTATACTTGTTTTTAATGTATAAAATGACATCAATTTGAAATTATGTTTAGTCTAATGGTTTTTTAGGGGCAATAAAAAGCTCTGGCAAGGTCGACTTTCTTGTTAATAGCTACACACAACTGTCTGAAAGAAATGTGTGTTTAATCTGCATAAGTTGAACATATTTATAAAGAATGTGCTATTTGATAAAGTGTATGAATATAAAAATAAACTTACTTAATTTATACTTGGAAAGTTGAAGATAATTAAAATACTATTTGCCATTTTAGAATTGTTTTTACTTAAATTAGATATGATCCTAATACAGTAATTTTTATGATGATAAAAAAAATAAAAAATACAGCAAAGATGTCATCTAACATGTGGTACATTTATGCTTCTACCATTTATCAATCATGAATTAGAAATAGCAAAAATTACTGTAATTCTGCAAAGTGCACATCAAAAGAAAAAAAAGCATACATTCAATATATGTTATATATCATTATTGAATTTTAAAAAGTCTAGAAAAAACATTTCTTTTGTATTTTACTGGAATAGCCTGACAATGTTCGATTTTTATTTTTGAAATACATCCCAGCAACACAATCATGACCAGTGCAGCGATGGCCATTTATTATTGACAGGAAAAAACAAACAGGCATGTGTTGGGTTAGAGTCACCAAAGCATCACAGATCAACTGGAAGTCCTCCCTACAGTAAAGTTTTCACCAAGACAGGTACTGGAAATCCATTCAGTGAGTGGCCATGAAGTCAAAGGAGTTACAAGCTAGCAGTGGTCATAAGGAACCCTTCCAAACAATGTGCTACTCAGTCCTTTTGGTACAGTAGTTATGGAAATCATAAATAATACATGGTAGCTATTATCACTGTTACGGCACTGGCCATCTATAAGTTTTTAACAATATCGCTCAATGTCGCCATGTTTTACAAATATACCCTTTCCACACATGGGAATTTATGACACTGTCATGGTACTACATGTATACTGTGATCTTGGTGGAGTATTTATCATAATCAAAAGCTATTTTATATGTATTTTCTTTATTTATTTTATTTATAACAACAATTTGACATTTGGTCAGACTATTAGTGTATGTATACCTTTTCCTGATATCGGCACTCTTGACAAAGTCCTGGTACTGTACAGGGCGACTGGTGCTGGTGGCATACAAACCCACACCCTCCGATCTATAGTCAGGTATGCCACTCTCTGTAGATATACCGGCACCTGGAAAAAATACCATATAAAACACAAAACATTCCTTCTACCCATATCTGGGTTTTTAGTTTGGGGAGCTTTTTGTCTCACCAACAATCTTTCTAGTTATCCAGAGACATTGTTAACTTGAAGTAGTAATAATGCTGTTTGCATGCAGTGAACACCTGTCATGATAAACATCTAGTCACATTACGCCGACATCTTGGATGATCAGGCAGGCCCGACATGGAACAATCCTTTATTTACGTGTTAGCAAGGGACCTTTACCACTACCATTTTGTTATGACTTTGGTGAACATGGCACTGGGTTTGAACCCAAGACCTCCAGTAGTCAGATTACAGATTGGGCAACCAGGTTTAGTCCTTTAAAATATTGGCCTATATCTATTTTAATAAAGTCAAGAAATGACAGATAATTTCTTTAGTTTGCTAACATTGTTGTTAGAAGTGTGCAATACAATTATAAACATTTATTGTTCCTAACTAAAACAAATTATTTTTTGCCGCAGCCAGTCGTGGCAGGGGCATAGCTCAGCACAGCCTGATGTATATTCACGGCCGCTGGTAGGCCGATATTACCATGTCTTCAAGCAAAATGTAACGATATGGAAAAAACTAAAATCGCATTCATGCCATTTTGAGAAATTGCTAAAGACAAATAATTCAAGTAGAATAAGTCGAATAGGTAACAAAACCAAGGATGATTTAGTCACACATTGTCTTTTGGATTAATGTCTGTAAGTTGATTTATCTATTTTACAGATTTTGTTCATGATGAAAGTAAGGGCACTAGTCAATCGCAATTAACATATGCCTTATGCCAACTAGAGTAAGATATTTTTGCAGATTTGATCTTTTTATGTTTTCAATCTTTGGGGACAACATATACCCAGCTGCATATTTTGCATACCAAGAGCTTTGCAGATTTGATCTTTTTTATGTTTTCAATTTTGGGGACAACATATGCACAGCTGCATATTTTGCATACAGGGAGCTATGCACCTACCAGGACATGAAACTGCTATCAAGCCAAATGCTCAACAGATTAAACAAATATGCATACATTTGCTTCCATCTATTTTTTTTCACAAGAAAGTGAAGGTTCAGTTTCCTTCTGTCCTTTCCATGATATCTTTTCCTACAATTTAACTTAAAATTAAAATCCAAAATCAAGATCAACCTATTGTAGGGTGTTTCGATAATGTGGTATCCTACAGTTTGCCTATATCAATTACATATAACAATATCGAATCACTGCTTTGGGGAATTTAGGCTTAATTTTTATGTATAAACCTATACTTTAAGTCTTAACAAATACCTTTTTGAAAACAAACTGAATTGTTAGACAGAACTTATTGCAAAAAAAATCACTCAGAATGTGTGTTCTTCCAACCATATAAAAAGCTCAATAGTGGTCTCTGCTAAAAACAGATATCAATGTCAGAGCGAATTAACTGGATGACAATGTAATGCAATATCAAAAGGAAGTTTTCACATGTTTTTCTTAGTTTAAAAATAGCTATCTCTGCAGCATGACTCAGATAGGAAATATCTGTTTGCAATGAGGAGTAGGGGTTTATGTTTCACTGTTCACACTGATCTAGGACATCAATGAACAGCATTTCGCAGGACCTTTTCAGATAACAATAACTATCTCCTTTTTTGAGAAAAAAAACACTTTGGTGCAAACTGTTGGATACCACTTCAAACTAATGAATCAAATTACCTGTTAAAATGAAGAGACTCTTGCTCCTTGATATAAACTCTTGTAAGTGTTGCACGTCTGAGTAAACCAATGGCGAGGATTTTGGTACAAACTTGCTTTCAGTTTTCACATGGTTTAATTTTATTTCTTTTGGTTTATTATAACATTGCTTTAAATTAGAGAATGATATATATCTCACAATGGATAAACTGCTTTGTTCCGTCCCACAAAAACCTAAACGAGTAGCTTTTTGTAGTAGTTTGGATAAGATAATCCCTTCACGAAATGTAACCTGCATCTTCATTATTCATTTACAGAAAACTCTTCTTAAGTTTATCTAGAGAATTTCTCTACCATTCTTCAAAAGATTGTATGACTTCTCTCTGGCTTGAATGGGCGTATAATCTTCGGAACTGAAATTAAATATAAAGACACTTTTAATTATTTTTTATGATTAACCCCTCATCTAACATTATATTTTGTTATATACAAAACAATGGCATGCACCAATCTGAGGTTGGGTTTGAACATAAAGCTTAACATCCAACAACCCTATTACCATATGTGATCAGTTGGCAACAATAGAGGTTGTTTAATTTAGGTACATGCAATTTGTTCTGATAATAGCTAGGACACGCAGAGGTAGGTAAAAAAAGTTTTATTGAATATTAAGCTTTTTCAAATGAATAAGCCAAGAAGTATAAATTGTTAAAAAAAAAATGAGTAAAATGTGAAGCATATATTTTTATACGTAACTCTATGTATTGGCCTTCTCTATCGAGATAAAATGCACAGAATATGGACCAGAATTACAAAGTTACAGCATAGTTCAGTGGTAGAATGTCCCTTTGCAAATTGGAAAGCTGCTGGTTCAATTTCCAGTCGGGTCACACCAAAGTCTTTAAAATGAGAAGTGTTAGCCCTTGTCCTTGCTGTTGGGTGATTTCAGGGTTAGCATTATGACTTTTGAGCGTCAATGTCAGGATAATTTGACAGGCCAGGTGCAGACCCTGGTGAACCTCATACATGCTATTGCCTGCAATACTGTAATAAAAGGTATTGGCAGTAACAACAGAAGAATAAATCAAAACCACTAAATAAAGAATAATAGACATGCTACATCAAAACAAACAGAAGGTATTTTTTCAAAATTAATTTCATGTTTTTACATAAATCTTCTGATTTAAAAGACCATTTAGAAAGGTAGCTGCTGTAGCAAATACTCCCTACCCAGAGCTGGGTATGTCAATTTGTATAGTATGTTGCTGACTGCAATGTGTCTAGGAACTGTGATCAAAATAGAAGCTTAAAAAACGGCCCGTTCGCATTCTCAATGCTACTGTTACGTAACTCTTAACCTTTTTGCCGACATGTTCTACCTTATTCGACAGAATGTATCGAAACTAAAAAAAAAATGGAACAATGTCACAAAACATAATGTCATGTTTCGATGAATGTCGATTTCCCGACGATAATTACCTTTAAAATTCACATACGTTATTTCTATACAGACAAAATAACATGGTCGACATTGCCAGGGGCGAAAGGCACGGATTCGGAAAAGCACCACGTCCGGCTTTTCTGATACGTACTCAGTAAAAAATAAATTAAGTTATTGATGGTTTTTGTGTTTGTTGTTTTACATCACATCGACAGCAATACTGTCAAATTGGCAAAGTCCAGCTAATTATCAATGTCTGCCTGTATCCCATCACCACTATCACCTCCATAACTTTATCCATCATTTTCAAAAGTTTATTTTCTTTCAAAATGTATAAGTCTCATAAGTACACATGCATTGTGGCAACTTACATAATAAACTGCCGTAGCAGTCAAACAAATAATAAACCAACTGTAGTTTTCTTCATCTTTGGTCATCATCTACAGGACCACCATAACTATAGATAGTTTCCATGTGATGTCATCGATATTGATAAGACAGTTTAAGGCAGCCATCTTTGTGGGCTGAAGCAAATGCAGGCCGAAATCGGGAAATATGTGCTGTATTAAACTCACCACTGTGTTTTTATTTTTCAGTCTATTTTACTGAATGTTATATCTAATTTAAAAGCTTTTATAAAGTATTTTAAATATCAAAACTATATTTTGATAGTTTAAAAGGTTAAAGATATACAACCGAAAATGATACACTGTTCATTTTGTTTTAAGTATGAGCCAATAGTTTTATTTATTTCTGTGTATTATTTCTGTGTGCATTTATCAATTTCAAAAATATTGTTTTCTAAAAATATGAATTTCAAGAGCTTTCCAATGGTGTATAGCTTTTAATATTCGGACCACAAACGAAGAAATTACAAGAAAATAAATTTTACCCTTCTATACAATTCATATGAAAATCCCTTGAAGTTACCATCAAAGATGGCTGCCAAGATAAGGGATTTTCACTGATGTGGAAACTATCTATTCCAGCCAGTATTACTAATACAATTATCATCATCTTTGGTGTTATCATCCCCACCACCATGTGACAGAATAACTTTATATGAACATCTCTTCTGGTAGTTAGTATTTTTCATTATATTCCTCCTCCTCTTTATCATTGATTATTATCATCCTCGTCAATGATAATCTACAGGTTTTATAATCATCACCACCATCATCATTATTAACAGCATCATCATTCACTATCATTTATCATTACCATCATCATCATTGGTCCGCATCACTATTCACATAATAATACATCATCAGAGCTGTCATCATTGCATTGGCTGTACACATCATCTTGCCAATCTAGTCAATATATTGGAATAAAAGATAACAAAGAGATGCATATCAGTTAGATTTTGTTATTTATTTAAACAAGAGAATAATGAAGTAACAATTATCAAAGAATCAACCTAATTATAAGTCAATTATTTAATACAATTTTCAATGTGTATAATCAGAGATTTATTCTTAAGTGTTGTGTAAATAAAAAAGAACAGACAAAAGAAACCCAACAACATAAAAATATTAAAGAGTTTGAAAACAAAAGAATTTAATCACAGACATATGCTACAAACATATGAACAATTATTAATTATTTCTTAATGACACATGTTTTCAAGACAAGAATTCAAACAAGAACACAAACTGAATACAGTTTGAAAAAAAAAAAGAAATAAACATAATAAATGTAAATTAAACATAAACCATTTTTCTTTTTGTTCACATTTTTGTAGATTTTTTAAGGATTATATTAAATTTAATTGTCTATGATACATTGTCTGGTTATCTGGAGTCTGAATATATTGCTGTAGTTTCACCACAGTTTGTTTGCTTTTGTTTTTTGGGTTTTACGGCACACCGACACTTGAAAGGTCATACGGCGCCGAATCACCACAGTTTACTATAAGATTTAGCAAAATAAGGTAAAAAATAATAAAAACAAAGTATTCCCTCGTTAAATCGAAGCCATGCGAGATCTAGTAAAAGAAAATGGATACATTGCTATGACTGTTGAAGTTTAAGCTTGCAAAGACGAAATGAATATATAATTAAAAAAGAAAATAGTTTATGTACTATCAACTATTGAGTTTGCAACATACTGTTAAAACTTAAAATGGGGATTTAAACTGTTAAAACTGAATATCTGTCATCAATGGAACAGGATCATATGAAACAGTTGTCATTATTTGTTAGTTATGGATTAAGGCAAGTATTCACCAGCCATTACATAAACTCAAATGGCCCTTGACTGAAAAAATAAACCTTTTTTTTTTACATAGTTCAGTTGCGATTTTCACTTAAAAATAGCCCAGTTGAAGTCCAATTTGTTGGGTTTATAGTGTGACCAACAGCATTTCAGTTTTTCAAAGACAGTGTCCATTTAAAGCAGATATAGTGCCTTTAGTCTGTTTAGTATGCCATGAACACATAGCATGATACCACATCTAACTACATTATCCTAACAAGGGTTGGACAAGTCATGGATCTGCCCTTTTATTTACTTATGCCTTAGCAAGGTTTCTATACCACTAACATTTTTAACATCTTTGGTATTTTTTTTGACTGAGATCGAACCTGATTAATATCCAATCTGGAGCTGATGCTCTACTAATTATGCTACTATGTCTGGTATTAATGAAAGACTTCAAACTCGTATCCTTAATCACATTAAAGATTATCATCTCTTGAAATTCATGTCTTGAGCAATTCTTACATAAGTGGTTGATGAATACAAGTCTTAGTGTCCAGATAACTATGTGTGTTTTTTTTTTCCACCCTGTGACAGTTATTGGATTAAAAAGTCATTTTTTTTATCTAAACAATAAAAACGTAACATAAAAGAATTAAAATATTTCTACAGAAAATGCTTGCTTCCACTGCCGTGCTGTTTATGAATGGATAATTTGTATTTTGTATTTTGGGTTTTACGGCATACCGACACTTGATAGGTCATACAGGGCCAATATGAATGGATAAATAACAGTGAATGAAATTTGAATTTAATAAAAACTATCACCATTTATGTACCATTTACCTTTTCTTGATCACCCAGCTTAAGAACATATAAATAAGATTTAGTCTCACACAGAGAGAAAAATATATGCAAGCATTTTATCAATGAAATGAAAATAAATCCACCATTATTTCCCCATTGGAATTTAAATAAACCAAGCATTCCTAACTTTCATAAAACAAAATTAACAAGAAACAACATTGTATTGTCAGTCAGGATTGAGTAACCAAATTACCATGAAGGTTGTGTACAGTTCCGACTTATCCCCATCAACACATACTTCACAGATCTGTTTGACTTTAGAAAAAAAATTTCAAAGATATAAATATTCTCCCATACATGCTTTTTAACAACTTCAAAGTTTTTGTGTGTTTTTATCGATTCTTGTCATTCTACTGTAGATTCCTCCTTTGCTTAATTATGTCAGTTTACAGTTAAAATGCATATTCTCAGAAATAAGTTGGTAAAAATAAAAGTGTATCAACCAAAATCCAAACCTAAAGCAATGAACATAATCATCAATACCAAAAAAGCACAATATATAACACAATGAACCTCGAGTTAATATTGGAAAGAGAATTTAATCAGTGTAGATGCAGATTTTAGTTACACAAATCCAAACACCAATGCTAAGCTGTATGTTCCAATTTGGATCGAAAACTGGGGCCGAGGTAATAAAGCTTTGAGCTCAAGTGAAAAATAATTTCAAAGCATCTGACTGGCTTAATTTAAACTAAATTTTGAACTTTTGGATCTGACCAATCACAATGTCTACAACATGTCATGATCAGATTGGCCATATTTGAGAAAACTGTAAAATCTGACCAATGACAATATTTAAAACCTCTTGTGATCATTAGCTAGATCTTGAATAAACTTAAGAATCTGACTTATCACTAAGTCTAAAACATCTCATAATTTGATTGGCCAGATTTTGAGTAAATATTTAAATCTGACTAATCACAATGTCTAAAACATCTCATGATCTGATTGGCCTGATTTTGAGCAAACATTTAAAATAGGCTAATCAGATGTTTGGAAATCTTTTCTCACTTGAACTCAACAATTTTATAACCTTGCTTACATATCCAGTTTCTTTTTGGTGTTTTAATAGTTTTTAAGTTTAAGAACTAATAATTTCCTTTGTTGTGTCTTCTGGCCACATCGATAAACATAATAACATAATATTACATAACACATAACATAATGTTATGTCTATGCACATTAAGTTATTGGCTACATTATCCATAAGTAATTTTCTCTGTTGTTGTGTCAACTGTTTTCATGCCACAAATGTAAGGATAATAATCATCAATGCCATGTTGATGCACATATTCTTCATCGCTGTGGGTGCTTTTAATTCTGCAGTGGTTGTGTCTTCAATGTTAACGGTTAAGACAGTCCATACTGAAATTGTCAACATATAAAAGATGCCATGTCGTTGCTCGATCAGTTGGAGGCAGCTGTGACAGTCGAGTATTCACCTATGCCGTTCTCCATCTCAATGATAGATTTTGAGAGAAGCATGGTGACCTTGTTGTAGCACGCCTGGCACACTCGCTCCTGTGTATGAATCATCTGGTGAGGCAATGGCATGGTCTCCTTACAGCAGGCATGGCAGAATATCAGGCCACAGTTCCTGAAATAGACAAATATACAATGTATGGAGGTCCGTTGTTTATTTTTCTTTTCTTTTTCTTTTTTTTTGCAGGGGGTGGGGGGGAAGGGGGAGGCTTCTGTTGGTGGGGTTTGAATTCACCAGCACCTGTGGTTATTTCTATGATGTTAAAGACCCAAAAGTAGAGAAACAAACCAAGTCTGTTTGTTTGGTTTATCGTTCTTGCCAACAATCTTTCAGTTATACAGAGATACTTTAGGAAGATATAGTGCTGCCTTCAGTCTTTAAAGCATACCATGAACACCTGACATGACACCACACCCAGTCACGTTATTCTGACATTGGGCCTACAAGTCGTGGAACTACCATTTTATTCCCCTAAGTGATAGCTAGGAAGCTATATCAATATCAAGATTAAAAGACTGCTATGATACGCCTCAGGTTTAAACCAGGGGTCTTCCATACCAATTGCACTACCAGGTCTGGTGAAACACACCAGTACTTGACTAGGTAGAAACACTTTCAGTGAGCAATAAAATGGTAGTAACAGTTTTCTTAAGTGCAGAAATGCAAGTTGGTGTACAATCTAAAACTGAGTGATAAGGAACTGAAAGTCACTGACTAACGAGTTCATCACAGGTGCCCTAGTTTTCAGTCTGACCAATCCTTAAAAGCACAAAACAAAAGAAATAAAAAAAAATGCTTTTGCGAGTTTAGTTTTACATTTAAATAAGGCATAAAATGAAAATACTGAATGTTTATAACAATAAGAATGCAATAAATTATTCCCTAACGAAATTTTAAAGTGTTTAACAAGTACTGAATCTGAGATCAGATACCGGACAAAGATACCGAGAGGCATCAGGAGCTGGGTGGTAATAGTAAATAAAATTCTAACCATATAGGCCTTCATCTCATAGGTTTGTGTTTCTGCTGGGATGTTTAATGTGAGGAGGTCCAGCCAGTAAAAATGTAATTCCTTAGGTACCATTTACTAAAATCAAAACCAAATAAAATAAAGAAAGCTTACAGTGATACATGATAAGTTTATGAAGTTAATCAATTTTAAATCAATGTTTGGCAAGACCTACCGACAGTGGTGCTTTCTTCGGATCATGCCAAACTCGCTTTCACAGCTGGCACACTGCGTTACAGTATGGTCTGGAACCCAGCGTGTCAACTGCACCTCTGGATCATCCATCTGGTCCCAGCTTGCATCAGATGCAGCGTTACTATGGTTACTGTGCATTGACTGCATGTCACAGCTTCCCGGGGACTCCTGCAAAAGGAAGGGGAAAAAGTGAATCTTTAACCAAATATGCACAGCTTAAAACACCAGGGCAACTTTCTATGAAGTAAGGAAAGAGGCCATAGCTGGAAAAAGATTTTAACCTTTATTTAAGCTCAATATAGTGTTTGTATTTGACATTTTGGGTCATTATGTGAGTTCCAGCAATAACTGGTTGAAGGAGCAACATGAATATATCATGACAATTTGGGACTTTAGCTAACATGAATAAGTCAACAATTTTAATTGCTTAGCCATAAATGGCCTCATCTAAATGATTTACAGGATGTATCAGTTTCAATTTAAATCCATATAAAAGGCATGATCATATTTACAATTCCAATGACTGTAATATCCATGGAACAAAGCCTTTTTCTATGACCCTGCTAACAAAACACCATTCTGTTTGTTTATTTATTTATTTATAGTGTTTATCAACCCACCAACAATATTTCAGTAATACCTGGGGACGGTGTCCACTTGAAGCAGATACAGTACTGCCTTCACTGTGTACAGCATGCCCTGAACACCTGGCATGATACCACACCCAGTCACATTATCCTGACACCGGGCCAACCAGTAGTGGAACTACCCTTATATTTGCTCAAGCGTTAGCAAGGGAGCTTTACCACTTCCATTTTTAACAACTTTGGAACGTCGCGGAAGCTGGCATTCTACCGATTGCGCTACCTGGTCTGGTGCACCATTCTGTATCTTTGTTTATTGTTATTATCTGCTTAAAAGCTTCTAATGGAGATGGTTAACAAATGGCAAACTACACCAGTACACCACAGCTGGACAGTCTGTAAGTCTTTTTCTACCAATATGAAATGTTTTGTGGCATTACATTGTATACACTATGGGAAACCCTATTAATGTGTAACTATTATAATAGGTATTTAGACCTGTTTCTTCAGGATTCAACACGTTCAGTGCAGCATATAATTTGTATGCTGGAAGCTACCTTTAAGATTTTCCTTGTTGCACATTTTTATCGGGTGAATAAATAGCCACTTTAAGATTGGTTAAAGTCTGCTGACTCAGAACGGTCCATTCCAATGCAATTTATATCTACTTGTCCAGTGTCATGTTTTTGGGGGATTTTGGTCTCCAAATAGGAGGGTCCCAGGTTCGCACCCCAAACATTTACACATTATGAATCTCCTTGGGTAAGAATATTAACTACTACACTGTACTACCTAACGGAAAAGTAGGCAGTTGAGAAAGAAAAATCCTAATTTGAATGACATACATATACGCATGTAAGTTTACAAACACAATACTGACGATAAAGAGTCTACACTGACTTACATTTCCAATTCCATTGATATCCAGTGAGCAAAGCCCATCACCATTACAGGGTGACATGTGTTGACTCAGCTGCCGTACTCTCTCTGAGAGAAGACTGATCTTCTGTTCGCAGGTGGCCAACTGTTGCTCATACCTTGCCTTAATAATGGCAATCTGTTTCTGGGCAGGATCCTTGAACTTTGTCAGTCCGTCAGCATCAAGATGTCTGCCAAGACCACTTTGATGGCGAGGAATGCGTGATTCCAGGGACTGCGATGGGAAGGAGATAAAATAATTAATTTTTTTACTCTTTTTTTTTATTACAAAATTCCACTTAAAATGAAAGAAATGTTTGAGTCAAGGGACAAATGGAACAAATTAATGTTAATTACTGTCAGTTTTTACATTGATTATGAAGTTACAATTAAACTGAGTTTATTTCCATTTTTGAGAGCTGAGCTTTTGACTTTGTAAGGTAATCAACTGCAATGGTTTTTCGAGTTTCTTGCAATTCATTTTGTTAGACAACATGTCACCATTATATTGCATCTTTTCTTTGATAAGTTAAACAAAGGCAAACTATACTGGGAAAAGTGATCTTTTAAATGTTAAATGGCTACATATATAGAATACTGTATTACACTTATTTATTTTGACACAACATGGCAGCCAAGATAATTGTAGGTTTACAAGGTAAATTCTCTGATAAATTTTGTTTCTGTATTTTTTGTTTATATACATTTCTTAGTTTGGCAGATGATCTACATATTATGTTACCTTGGTGTATCAATATTCTACATGTACCACAAGTGATTATTTACCTTGCTATCACAGGTGCCTGGTGTCGGTGGACACGTTGATGTTCTTGACTGGGGACTGATGGGAGTATGGTAGACAGATGGAGTCATACTCGTATCTACAGTAACGCCCCGACAAGTCCCATTGGTTCCATTACACAGGCTATTCTGACCCCAAAAGCACTGAAGCTTCAAATTTGCTCTGACCGACTCATCAGCATTAAGTAGCCGCTCATGGGAGAGATTTCCCATATTTCCTTTTTCACCTACTCTAGAGTCAGTTAGATCACTAGTACTAGTACTAATACTGTTTCTACTATCACCAGTTTTTAATGATTGTTTGTTTTGCACTCTATCACATAAAGCCTTTAGTGGGGCAACTTGCCCCATATCTCGATCTTCTCTGATAGTCGGGACAAGGGTATGGCTACTTGATTCACTGCTGGACTGTTCACCCGTTACAGTGTCAGTGGAACTTTCCAACGACACTTCATAGCGATCACTATTAGGAATAAGATTTTTTTGTCTCATTTTCATGGAAATACTTGCACCATTTATAGTGCTAGAGCTTGAACTGGCAGATGGTTGCTTCTGGTGATAGAGAGAATTGTGGCCATTTTCAATACCATTTTCATATGGACTGGTACTAGATTCAAAGCTTCCCTCTCCACCATCACCTGTAGAAGTATCATCTGAATCAGATATAGTTTCAATAGAATTTTCACTGTCATGCCGATTGTCTCGATTGTTTACACAGCTATTTTTTCCACTGATGCTGTGGCCATTGACTCTACATGCACTATCACCATTTGGAATTTCTCTAATAATTTCTTCACTCATAATTGCACCATTAGAATTAACAAAATTTTCTGTCGGTTTTTCAACTTTATTATGATCTCCTATGCCATTGCTTAATGGCAGTGTCTCTGTGTTTGACACAATCCCATTACCATTCGTCTCTCTTAAAAATCCATTTTCACATTTTTCCTCAACACCAACACCTTTTTCGTCAATATTCCCTCCGTTTCTTTCCCCTTCTGTACAAACACCATTCAAACTGGGTTCTTCTGAAAGCAAACCTACAGCTTGGCTATTTTCCGCATTTTCAGACAATTCCTCTCCATCATTTAGTGAGTTATCAAACCCATTTGCGTTTATTGTTGGACTTTCACTCATCGATGCATTATTCTCGGAACTTTTCACAGATTCGCTACTTGAGCAGCTAGTGTCTCCACCCATAGCGTCTTTCAGCAATTTCTGCGTCTGTTGCTCACAATGTTCCGTGGCAATGTTAGGATCACTCTTCCGGCGGCTGAGACTAGAATTGAGTTCGTTCATGCAGAGGTTTTCACACGATCGAGTTTTCTGCAGACATCCTGGCTCTAGTGGGTCTGCTGCTAATACTTGCTGAATGTTGTTTTCTTCCGGTCCAGCGAACGAGGAGTTGTTGGAAAGGTATATTGATGACCACAGCCGAAGGTTTTGTACATGGCTTGCTGGATACAAAACCTGTGAAAGCAGTAAAATACGCTGGTGAATTAGACTTTTGGTAAATATCTATTGAAGTGGTACAACTACAGTCAGTTGGTAATAGGTAGTTGGTAATAGGTAGTTAGTAATAGGTAGTTGGTAATAGGTAGTTAGTAATAGGTAGTGGGTAATAGGTAGCTGGTAATAGGTAGGTATCTGGTAATAGGTAGTTAGTAATAGGTAGTTGGTAATAGGTAGCTGGTAATAGGTAGTTAGTAATAGGTAGTTGGTAATAGGTAGCTTGTAATAAGTAGCTGTTAATAGGTAGTTAGTAATAGTTAGCTGGTTATAGGTAGCTGGTAATAGGTAGGTAGTAATAGGTAGCTGGTAATAGGTAGTGGGTAATAGGTAGCTGGTTATAGGTAGCTGGTAATAGGTAGTTAGTAATAGTTAGCTAGTTATAGGTAGCTGGTAATAGGTAGTTAGTAATAGGTAGCTGGTAATAGGTAGTTAGTAATAGGTAGCTGGTTATAGGTAGCTGGTAATAGGTAGTTAGTAATAGTTAGCTGGTTATAAGTAGCTGGTAATAGGTAGTTAGTAATAGGTAGCTGGTAAAAGGTAGCTGGTAATACGTAGTTAGTAATAGGTAGCTGGTAATAGGTAGCTGGTAATAGGTTCTACAAAATAGCTCCCCACTTTAAAGGTCTTGCCACCCAAGACACGAACCCATGCAATGAGGGGCTGAGGAGTTACAAGTCGGTGACGCAAGCCGCTCGGCCAGAATCGCCCCTTATAAAAGATTAACTGCAAAATTAAACTGCTGTTTTGTTACAAACCTCATGATCCGCAGAAGGTTCATAGAGATGGTTGATAAATGCTTTATCTTTGAGCAGGCTCCAAAGTGATACGGTGTGTTGATCCAGCGACTCGGCCAGTCTCTCACGGGCAGTGTTACAAAGGAATGTTCCGAACAGACACGAGTAGGTGTGTTGCACCAACTTCACCTACAGAAAAAAATAAAATGAAGTTATTTAGACGAAAAAAAGATTTGTGAATCAGGCTGCACCATTAATCATCTTTGGGCTATATCTTTATACCCTAAAACTAATTAAAACAATGCAAAAACAATGTAATATTTGAAGATTGTGTTGCAAATTCCTATAAAAGAAATATTTCAGCTTTATAACAAAGTTAATTGTTGATTTTAGTTGATTTTAGGGAAAAACGACATGCTAAACTGGTCCTTAACCTCAAGGCTTAGTTATGTTTTACTTCCAATATACGGCACATTCAAGGCTTAGTTATGTTTTACTTCTGATATACAGCACATTCAATGTTTTGTTATGTTTTACTTCTGATATACAGCACATTCAATGCTTAGTTATGTTTTACGTCTGATATACAGCATATTCAATGCTTAGTTATGTTTTATGTCTGATATACAGCATATTCAATGCTTAGTTATGTTTTACGTCTGATATAAAAACATTCAATGCTTAGTTATGTTTTACTTCTGATATACAGCATATGAGGTGAAACTTTAAAGTAAAATCATGAGCACACACCAGGAAGGCTTCATTAAACTGGAACTGGCATGGGAACTGAGAATGGAGTTGGTAGACACACTCAAGCCACTGTAGAAACACCGGACATCTCTCATTCACGTCTTCGTCATGTTCTCCATTGCCACAGCGATCAGCGAACTTGTGACCAAAGTGTAACCACTCACGCTCAACCAACACTTGGAAGCCCTGGAATTGTCCAAAATTTGTAAGAATGTGTTAAGCCAGGTTAATTATGGTATATTTATAAGATATTTGTTTGTTGGGTTTATCATCCCACTAACAGTGTTTCAGTTATCTGGAGACGGTGTCCACTTGAAGCAGACATAGTGCTGCCTTCACTGTGTATAGCATGTCGTGAACACCTGGCATGATACCACATTCAGTCACATCATCCTGACACTGGACTAACCAGTTGTGGAACTATCCTTCTATTTGCTTGAGCAGTAGCAAGGTAGCCACTACCATTTTTACAACTATGGTATGTCGTGGCCCGCGTTCAAACCAGGGACCTTCTGTACATGGAGCCGCTTGCTCTACCTATTGCACTACCAGGTTCGGTCATATTTATAAGGTATTTAGTTTTTCTAAAATTAAATATAAATAAAAAATATAATAAATGATCACACTTGTATATTGTTATATCTTCTCATGGAATGTTTACATAATCCATTCAAGCCTTTTTTCAAATAAAAAACAAACTTTTCTTTTCTAATTTAATAGGTTCAGCAATCAACATATTATACATTACTTATCTTAACAAAAACACATCTACAATACACCTTTCACCAAGTTATGTGACCATTCTGCTGTTAACTTTTTAAATAATTAAAAACAATTCACAAGAAATGACTAGAAATGACATAATTTCATATTCTCTACATGAGCATCAATAATAACTTCATTGATTCTGCTGTTCACAATTAATAAATTTATATGAATTCATATCACAATTTAAAGACTATTCTGTTTTAAATACTCACCTCCACAGTCCGGTAGAAGGGATCTAGCATGAGTTCAGCAAGGGAGATAATCTGAGCTGTCCTATCCCAGCCATCTGAGCAGTGCACTAAGACTGGTCTCCCCTCTTTCTCATTGGCACTCACAACCAAGATGGCTGCCTTCAGAAGGCTAGCCATGTTATGTAGCCATTTAGTGTTCTCCAGCCCCGACAGCCAGCTGACAAAAGGAAAGAAGTTGTTTTTTTATTTTTGTTTAATGACTAATGGTTTGAAACAGATTTTCATAGGCAGAATTTGGTAGTTCTTTTAGATATTTTAAATCATTCTAATGTTGGGTTATTAGGCAAATACCAGCTTTTGATGATAAACCAAAAAAAGAACTTGCCAAAGTGAACTACTCCCAAACAGAAAGTTGGCTTCTTGAGGTTTAAGGACCTTAAACA
This sequence comes from Sinonovacula constricta, assembly GCA_007844125.1. Lineage (NCBI taxonomy): Eukaryota > Metazoa > Mollusca > Bivalvia > Cardiida > Solecurtidae > Sinonovacula > Sinonovacula constricta. The sequence goes on from CM017564.1 coordinate 58,904,535, forward strand.
ATAGGTTATGTATTCTTATAACCTAATAATCCCTTTCCCGTGTTAGATGTTGTATGTAAAGATCATTTGTTAATAATGCAATTTACTTTGTTTTTTGAGATACATCTAGATGACATAATTATTGTCATGATGCCCAGCTATTATTGATGCAGAAAGACATCAACACGTCTGGGTAGAAGCACATGGACACTGCAGGTCAGCTGGAAGACCTCGCCATGTGAAAGTTCTCAGTGACCGGGACTCGTACCCACACCGTGAGAGGACAGGATGTCAAATAAACAACTACTCATACCATGCCTGGTCCACGCCAGAGCTACACAGGGTTCTGAGGGCAAGGAAACTCTTCCTGATAGAATGGATGTTGGCCAGATTCATGAACTGTATTTCACAGCTCTGGTAGTACTCTGAAACATAGTTTATAAAAATATATATATGGACTGAAATTAAAGTTGATGCATGGAAGGAATTTGGAAATAGGTAAATACATCAATGCCAGGCATTATCATTCTGAAAAAAGAATAACTTCAATTAAGGATATAATAAATCTTTTGAAAAAGTCTGCAAAAATACAATTTTAAATTACTCTAAAAAAATCTTTTGCTGAGACATAAACCTGATAACCAGATAGTTAATTTATTGTCAGGTAACATATTATCATTACATCTTACAAAATAGGCTCTAATGAAATCAAATACAACAAGAACAAGTCAAACAACAACAAAAAACATTTATTCCACTGTCTGACTCACATAAAACTTTATTTTCTTTAGTAACAGTGACCTTGACCCTACAAAAAATTTAATAATTGTATTCTTCATTTTTCTCAGGTTACCCACTGATCTGAAAATCAATCCCAACCTTCCTCTTGCCATAAAGTAACATACCCATTAAAATTGATCATCCTGCAATCAATCTTTAATAAATGATTTGGTGCAAACAAAATATTGATTAATAGTTACAGTGACATTAACCCCCTCATACAATTCTGGATAATGCACACTGGGCACCGGATGACAAACATACTCAAAGTTGGTTTAGGAACATAGGAGAAGTTGTGCTTGGAAAAAAACATTTGATGACCCCTCCCCACCCACCCCTATTCCCACATGCATACACCAATGCAAGATTTTCATTTTAGACAACCTGGTTAATAAAACAACATCTATTATTATTTTTTTATAAAGCCCTGCATTGATTTCTTATTCATAGCATGCATGTTCATTAAATACTATTAAACAATGTTTGTTTATGTTTATTGGGTTAATCGTCCCACCAACAGTATTTCAGTTATCTGGAGATGGTATTCATTTGAAGCAGATATAGTGCAGCCTTCACTGTGTATAGCATGCCATGAACACCTGGCATGGTACCACAACCAGTCACATTATCCTGACACCAGCCCAACCAGTTGTGGAACTACCCTTATATGTGCTTGAGTGTTAGCAAGGGAGCTATACCGCTACCAATTTTAACGACACTCTACCGATTGAGCTAACAGATCTGGTCATATTAAATAATATAAATATATAAATATAAATAATATATAGATAATAAAATGATCACTACATACCTGGACATTCCACCCCTCCTCCCTTTGCCCTGTTAGCAAAGGCTGCACCATAGGACCTGCAGTCAATGATCAACATCTTCTTGGGTTCCGTCAAACAATCCATACCATTCTCAACCACTGAGGAATCTGGGGTAAAAAAAGAAGGGAAATTGGTCTCGATGTACAGATAATAAAGATGAATTATACGAAAATCGGTAGGGGAGGGGGGTATTATAAAAATGAATATTATCATAAAAAAATAAAGTTAAGTTACAAACTTTCAAGTATAATTCACAGTTATGAATACATCAAATTTACCATGTCATATATCCAAGGTTGCATTTTTTTCAAATTGACTTATATTTTGCATATTTAATCAATTATTGCTTCAGTTATCTCCTTAATTCCAACAGCAACCCATCTTTCACTATAACTGTCATTGTTTTCCTTCTTCTCCATCTCTTTCTCCTCATGAACACCACAGAACAGAACCTTACCATCAGAGCTGAGATCTGAACCACTGCTATCTTCCCTGGGTGTGTGTTTGTTTTTCACCCCCGGGTTCAAGGCACAAGCCTGAGGAATGGCGCTGAGTAGATTTTCATCATCTGTGTTCCGCCAGCCGAAGAACCCCATCTCCGGCTGGCTAGAGCGAACCAGCACTGCACCATTACGACAGTTCCTGAAAGATTTGCATAGAAATACTTTAGTTTGTAAATTCAATTAAGGTGTAATTCAATTTAAGTATAAGATATGTTAAGTATAAGATAAGAAAATAAGCCTACTGAATTAAAATATTGGAAATTTTGCTGTGAATGTACAGCTTCTTTTGGAAGCCATCTGATCAATATTTGCCGATGGAGTCTCTAAGTATGCCCAGGCAGCTATGCATGTTCAAGTTGAAAGATTACTTAGAATTCAAGCAGGTTATGAAACTAATACAGCAGAATACCAATCAAGAAGACACCCATGTTGTATTATAAGTGATGTTCCAGCATAATTGTTAGACATTTGGTTTGACATTTTGGTAACACATTTTGGCTAGACGTTATGGTAAGGCATGCTGGTTAGACATTTTGGTTAAAGGACTGGGAGTGTAACACTTCTGAAAAGTTGAAACAATACAAAATCTTTAATTAAGTAAATAATTTTATGCTAAAATTGGCAACTTTACTTTTTAAATTAAAGTTAATCTTGAGGTAATCTAAATTAAGTAGAACTTAGAAATACAGTAAGTCCTCGAATTTTAACATCTACTTTTCGGTACTGTAAGGATATATTGATTGTTTAACCACTTAGTTTATCAACTGACGGTTTATGACAATATAAATATTTCAGTATTTCAGAAACTGACAGAAAATTAAAGCTATCATACAGAAATCCATCCCCTTTTCCACAGTAGAAATGAAAAGTTTTATGGTTATTTTGAAGGTGCACTTACCAAACCTTCTATGAACATTGTATGCTTGATTCAAAGTAAACCTTAACTGCATCTAAGGCCCATATTCACTAACTATTCTTAAGCCTAAGTCATAACTTAAGCCTGAGTCACAATTTTCATATGAACATAAATAAGCTTATTTAAGAAGTTTGAATGGGAATTTAAGCTCTAAGTAGCAAAGTTAAATTTTTATACAAAAATACAGACATGTAGTTAAATACATAATGAAGACTGAAATCCATGACTTGAGCAAATCTTACTTAACAGTAGTTGGTGATTACTGGCCTACGTTTTTTTAAGCTTACCTCTATTTAGAACCCCATAATTGTATATGTGTTACTGATGTTATTTTAAGATTTATTGGACATGTTCTTGATAAGTCAAATACTTGGTCTAAGGTACATTTATACATCGAAATAACATAATTATATTATTCATATCAGCAATGTCCAGCCTTTTCAGTGTAGAAAGTCCGCAGATAAAAGTCAGGTAGAACTACTAGCTTACTGCAGGTCAGAAGGAAGACCTCACCACATGAAAGTTCTCACCCTGACCAGGACTCGAGACCATGCAGTGAGGGGCCGAGGAATTACAATTTGAGGACTCCAACCACCCAACCTTGGGAGCAAATAATGATTCTATGTAACATCTCACCTCCAGACAACCGATGGAAACCTTCGAAGGGCTCTGAAACCTGCCACTTTCGCAAGGTTCTCATCCGAGACACTTTTTGGCACGATATGTTCTGACGGGTATGAGCTGCACAGCCTGAAATCAAACCAATTAGTTTAATTCTATTAGTTGAATTAACATAATGATCAATTGCACTAATTAGCATATGGTTCAATTTCAAAAAGAAAGTAAATTGCTATTGCTGCTGATATTTGATTATGGTAAACAGTATACATGTATCCTCATTGACAGATCCTTTTAAAAGAGCAATTAAGGTAGGTTTATTTTTTAGATCAATAACATCAATAAGCATATCAATTTTGTTCATAAGTTAAAAATTGTGTTGACTGTTGCTTATTTTTGATAGAGGCAAAAAAAAAAAGCAATATTACAAAGAATTAACTAATGAATAGTCTCCCCTGAATAATCCACAAATGCAAGTAGTCCTTACATTTGTTTTACTAGATTTTATGATTGTGCTCTTTAGAGTGTATCAGATATTAACTAACCTGGGAGACCATTTCCATTTCACCAATGTACCCCATTAATTCATAATAGCCTTTACTTAAGTGAAGTTGATTTGAAATCTTAGAACAAGACATAAACAGTAGTATTAGGTAGACTGTTGATGGCCAAAGCCAAAATAAATAGAAGAAAAACATAAAAATACAATGCAGTAGGTACAAAGTAATTGAACAAAGGAAGTAAATGGCACAAAGGACTGACTAAAACGATTGCAATTGGTCCGACAAATAAGCACAGTATATATCAATATAGAGATGGATTGTTATGCAAAAGGTGCCAGGTTCGAATCCGACCAAAAAATCAAAAATTCATTTTGCTTCTTTACATTTTCTTTCTTTCTTTTTTTTAATGTTTAGCTAATTACTAATATGTATTTTTATTCTATTTATTTTAACCCTGCACCATATAAAACCTTTATTTGGAAATTCATGGCAAGGGTTGGTTTCATTTTAAATACATGTAATTTAAATGAATAATTTAGAACAGCGATTAAGGACTACATTATGTATATATTTTATATAAAAAAAAAAATCAATTTTTCAGAACACTGACCTTATACATCCTATTTTATCAGATATTTTAATCTCAGTCTATAGGTAACAAAATTCAAAACTTACTCAAATGATTTGTTGATCTCTGTATATCTCCAGGCCTTTCCCAAGTCAAACTTGAGCCTAACAAGCTCTCGGGTGAAGCTGTAGGGATTGCTCTTATCTGAAAACAAACATAAAAAGAAAGTGAACATCCATGGAAAAACATTATTGAAACAAATGACTCATATCTTTGCAAAACCACATTTGACTTTTTAATTCTGCAAGAATTGTAGAAACAGACACATCAACCCATGCTCTTGCACACCGACTTCCATTTCATTCACTTTTGTGATTGGCTCAGAAAGTAGTGCGGTACAGTGTGGGTTAAAGATCGTTTGTCCATTTTGACAAGATTCTTGTTATTGAGCTCATAGCAGTGGTGTTATAGTGAGGTACAAACGACAACTCTGCTTGGAGACTGACATCAACTCAACTTTTTATCAGTACAAATATATATCTAAAAGTTAACACTCTATCAAACTAATCAACATTCATCTTTTTTACAAAATTGTGCTCAAACATTCATTACAAGACCCTGTCTGTTATTATTGAGTTTTTATGAGTAAAAATATTAACAACACAGAAAACACAAAGCAAAAAGCAAAACAATTTACTGTGCTTCAGATAGCACAGGAAAGTAAATTGGGAGTTCTTTGAATAGTGGTGAAACTGAGACAATGCTAATGACTGCAAACAATACAAAATTTGTCTGTCAAAAACCAAAAGAATTCATTCCTTCTATTTAAACAACTGCCATAACCCTTTACTTGCTGGAAATATCATTCACTCCATTAACACAGCTAATCAATTGGTGTTTCCAGCAAAGTAAAAGGTTTGAAATTGTTAAAGCCATACCTAGCGGAGAGAACTGGTACCCCTCTTCTGTCGTGGAGTCCGAGCTGATTCCCTGGTCCACACACCAGGCGTGGAAGGCAAACGCAAACACGTCGCTATTCTTACAGCATGGCGCCGTTCTCAAACACAGGCGCTTGAACCAATCCTGGCATGTCTCATTGGTTTGGAAGGCACACCTGTAACAGAAATGATGCGGCAAAATGAGGAAATAGTTAAAGGTGAATAAACATTTGGTTGGTTCGGACTATCATATGTCAGGATCCAAGGTTAAAAAAATGTTAAACCTTACATCTCATTGTAAACTGCATAATGAAGGCAGCTTTTTTATCTTCTTTCTTAATCTTTTTTTTTTCAAGTGAAAACATTTTGTGTTTGCTGCATGCTAGGGTTAGAGGTTATAAAACCTTGAGTCAAGAGTCTCAGACAATACTCAATTATCCTATTGGTTGGATTCAAATAAAATTTTACCAATCAGATGCTTGACTATTGTCTTAGATCAAATCTCAAAGTTATATAGCCTCCAACCCAGGTGTCTTGAATCACCCTCAAGAATCAGATCGAACTTTGATATGTTTCTGGCTTTTTCATCCCCCAACACTCTTTCATTTATATTTAGAAAAAGATCTTGAAAGAGATGCATATTTATATATGCCTTGAATTACACCTGCTTACATATCCTAACATTGGATCAGGCAGCCTTTAAATCAGCTTTATAAATTCTGAGTACAAGCAAAGCTATAACCAAAGCATTGTTCACAAAGCTTTCAAAAGGTGCAGCTTTTCAATGAACCCACAACAATGATTTCCCACACCCATATGTGAGCACTTGAGCATTCAGTGGGCCAACTTATCATGTTCTTTTCACCTGAGTTATGATCAAAAAGGGTAAACAATGAAATGATTAATCAAACCTTCACATTTATGAGGCTAAGAATTGACCATTCCCCCTCCCTAACCATCCCTCTTGTTGAGCAGACATGCAATCCCTATGACTCCTCTTACCAAGTCAGTTCAAATCTGGGTCTGGGTGGAGAACTCCATATGGGGAAGTCTTTCACCTGACTAGCAGTATGTCACTGGTTCTTCCCAGACATTCAACTGAGGTCTTCATCTATCTCAGACATTCCACTGAGGTCTTTCTCAATCTCAGACATTCCACTGAGGTCTTCCTCAATCTCAGACTTTCCAATGAGGTCTTCCTCCACCTCAGACATTCAACTGAGATCTTACTCCACCTCAGACATTCCACTGAGTCTTCCTCTACCACAGACATTCAACTGAGGTCTTCATCCACCTCAGACATTCCACTGAGTCTTCCTCTACCTCAGACATTCAACTGAGGTCTTTCTCCACCTCAAACATTCAACTGAGGTCTTCCTCTACCTCAGACATTCAACTGAGGTCTTCCTCTACCTCAGACATTCAACTGAGGTCTTCCTCTACCACAGACATTCAACTGAGGTCTTCCTCTACCTCAGACATTCAACTGAGGTCTTCCTCTACCTCAGACATTCAACTGAGGTCTTCCTCTACCACAGACATTCAACTGAGGTCTTCATCCACCTCAGACATTCCACTGAGTCTTCCTCTACCTCAGACATTCAACTGAGGTCTTTCTCCACCTCAAACATTCAACTGAGGTCTTCCTCTACCTCAGACATTCCACTGAGGTCTTCCTCTACCACAGACATTCAACTGAGGTCTTCCTCTACCTCAGACATTCAACTGAGGTCTTCCTCTACCTCAGACATTCAACTGAGGTCTTCCTCTACCTCAGACATTCAACTAAGGTCTTCCTCTACCTCAGACATTCAACTGAGGTCTTTCTCTACCTCAGACATTCAACTAAGGTCTTCCTCTACCTCAGACATTCAACTGAGGTCTTCCTCTACCTCAGACATTCAACTGAGGTCTTCCTCTACCTCAGACATTCAACTGAGGTCTTCCTCCACCTAGACCTCTACCTCAGACATTCAACTGAGGTCTTCCTCTACCTCAGACATTCAACTGAGGTCTTCCTCTACCACAGACATTCAACTGAGGTCTTCCTCTACCTCAGACATTCAACTGAGGTCTTCCTCTACCTCAGACATTCAACTGAGGTCTTCCTCTACCTCAGACATTCAACTGAGGTCTTCCTGTACCTCAGACATTCAACTGAGGTCTTCCTCCACCTCCAGACATTCTGATCATACCTTATAATTGTTGCATCTATTCTCTAGATATGTACACAGAATAGATCTCTATTCATACCTTATAATTGTTGGATCTTTTCTGTAGATATGTACATAGTAAGAATATCTCTATGCATACCTTATACCGTATTTTCTCACTTATAAGACGGGGATTTTTCCTTTTAAGTTCATGTTCAAAGTGTGGGGCTCGTCTTATAGGCGGGGCCTAGCGACCTGGCAAAAGGTTTTCACATTGTTTTAAGGCAAAAACATACCACATAAAACTTTTTAGCGGTTATGCAATGACCCGATGAGCCGTCATTATCGACAGCCGATAATTTACCTTAATTGAACTTTGAATTCTGTCCGTCAACGATTAACTGTCTCACATTCAATTTCCCTTTGTTCTGCATGAAACACGGCTTATTATCTGTCAGTAAACACTGAAACAAACTTTCAACTTCAGTCTGCCAAATACAACAAGCTGTAATTTACTCGTGTAGACTTGCCTCATTACACAGGTCAAGTGGCTGACTCTGAGATAAGCTGTTGTCAATGTGATATCGATCTGAGCAGTTTGACAGTGAGGAAGTGAACAATTTGTTTTTATAAGCAGCTGCCGATTACATTTCTCCATGATATTATTGATTGGCTGCATGTACTCAAGGACAGTGCACTGTCCCCCGATATATATCGTGTACTGTCATACCAGACTTGATGACGTAGATCAAAGAAATTAATGTCATGCCGCCACGCGCTACAGGACAGCAGTGCAGCTGAGACTAGATACATCCCGCAACATTACCAATTAACCCTTTTGTTGAGACAGCATGACTGGTCGACGCTCCTATTCATTTTTTCGACTCGTCTTGTAAGCGGGTCGAAGCAGAAACCGGCAATTTCACAGGTGAAGAAGGGGGGTCGTCTTATAAGCGAATAGTCTTATAAGTGAGTAAGTACGGTAATTGTTGCATCATTTCTGTAGATATGTACATAGAATATATCTCTAATCACACCTTATAACTATTGCATTTCTTCAGTATATTTGTATATAGAATATGTTTCTGAATCTCTCACCTTATAACTGTTGCATCCTTGCAGTAAATATGCAAAAAGAAGATGTCTCTCATCTCCACTGTCTCAACCAATCCCAGCGCCACATTAATGAACGTCTCCTTGTAGCGAAGCAGCAGACGGAAATTAGACATGACAATGATTCCATCTGCAGTGCGGCCAATAAACTCCGCAGCCTCCCCATTGAGGAGCGGAAATGGAATGCGGAGGTTAGTGTCTTCAGAAACAAGCATTTTCTTCGGGAAGACATCGGACCGTCGCACATTTACAAGGCTGGTTGGCTCTTGGTCCAGCCCATTCTGAAAAGGAACAAAGACAGCATTCATTTTATGCAGTTTTATAATGCACCTGTTTGACAACAAATATTTGTTTTTTACTTTTTAGGAATCCATGAGCTGAAGTTCAATTCAGGTTATGATAATTTTCACTAAAATATTTATTGCTGAAATTAAATGTAATATACAAACGATATTAATGATAAGCTTAAAATAACCTGTAAATAGTATTTTTATGACAATTTGATTTTCTGCTCATGTACATTGACAATGTGAAATGTTGACTTTTATACGTTTTCTCGTCACTTTAACATTGTCAAAAGAATGCTTTTGAAAGATCACTGCAAAATCCATAAAAAAAGTCTTCTTGCTCTCTTAGTGAAGGGTAACTTATAGTCTGGCATGCCGTGTAGCAATTTCATTTCTTGGAAAAAAATGCAACAGTATTTTCAATTTCATTATGTGGAATATAATTCAAAGTTATTTGTGATTTCACTGGTGGAACATAATAAAATGCAATGGTAGTTGTAATTTTATTGGGTGGAACATAACACAATAGTACTTGTAATTTTATTTGGTGGAACATAATGTAATGGTAGGTGTAATTTCATTGGGTGGAACATAATACAATAGTACTTGTAATTTTATTTGGTGGAACATAATGTAATGGTAGTTGTGATTTTATTGGGTGGAACATAATGTAATGGTAGTTGTGATTTTATTGGGTGGAACATAATGCAATGGTAGTTGTAATTTCATTGGGTGGAACATAATGCAATAGTACTTGTAATTTCATTGGGTGGAACATAATACAATAGTACTTGTAATTTTATTTGGTGGAACATAATGTAATGGTAGTTGTGATTTTATTGGGTGGAACATAATGTAATGGTAGTTGTGATTTTATTGGGTGGAACATAATGCAATGGTAGTTGTAATTTCATTGGGTGGAACATAATGCAATAGTACTTGTAATTTCATTGGGTGGAACATAATACAATAGTACTTGTAATTTTATTTGGTGGAACATAATGTAATGGTAGTTGTGATTTTATTGGGTGGAACATAATGTAATGGTAGTTGTGATTTTATTGGGTGGAACATAATGCAATGGTAGTTGTAATTACATTGTGGGAACATAATGCAATGGTAGGTGTAATTTCAATGGGTGGAACATAATGGAATGGCACTTGTAATTTCATTGGGTGGAGCATAATGCAATGGTATTTAACAGTTGTTGTTGTTTTCATCATATTATTAAGACCCACAGGTAAATAAGTATAACCCAACTGTGAAGTCCAATTAAATCATTAACTCTATAAAATAAAAAAAAAGTCCAAATAGATTAACAAAACACTGACAAGGTAAATACATGAAACATTATCAACAACCATAATACATGTACATGTATCCAATTGCATCACTAGATACGTCGTTCACAAAATGAAAAAACTCCTAAAATTTTAACCCAGTGTGGTACATTTATAATAAGGAAAATATTAAAAACATAATACACTACCATCGTAGAGTCGCTCCATTTGTCTAAAAACCACATACTATCCAAAACACTGTCCGTCCACCATTTTAACTGGTTTAAAAACATTCTACATGGATCTGAGATAACACTGACCCTCTATCTTTGTTGATAGACCAACGTAAACATGGTTATATACGATTAATGTACAAAAGATACGCTTCTTCATATGTTGTCATCTCACTTAAGATAACAACCGACAATAGTAACAGGAAGCAGGCATTTTAATGGCCAGGAACAATAGTTAGTATAACTCTTCATGTATTTCATCTGATGATGTAGTATAAACAATATACTGTGACTCATATAAATGAAGAAGCACTATTTTTACATACTACAATAATCCGTGTAATGACAATTTTATTAACCCTTTCGCTGCTAAGCCATTTTGTACGCCCCATGCTGAGTTATTCTCTATCAATTTCTTGGCACCGTATGACCTATCAAGTGTCGGTATGCCATAAAACAAAAAAACAAAACAAAAAAAACTATCAATTTCCTAAGAAAATGCTAAATTGCTTATAATTTTGGATAGGTAAAACTATATATCATTAGAAAGGTAACTGAATATGGATTCTGAATAATATAAAATTTAATCATGTGATATAAAAATGTTAAAGACTTTCAAAAGTAGGAAAGAAAGTTGAAAAAATCCAGAACTTTTACTTTTTTCTTTTGAATTTCACTCCTACACCTTCAAAAATATTAATATTTCTAAGAAAAAAAACAACACTGTAAGTTACTTTTAAGTGGAGTAACTCTGGTCATACTTTTATAGGAAATAAGCAATGCTGTAAAAACTCAAAAATAATAGTAAACAGGACGTATGGTGTATGTACCGGTACACGAGTATTGCTAGTGGTTAGAAAATAGACGTACGCTGTACGTCAGGCAGCAATGAAAGGGGTTAACAATTGTGAATTATGAATTAGAATAACAACCATAATGCCTAGGTTACGAGATGTATCTATACAGAATAAATAGCAATTATTCTGATATGACAGCACCTAGCGGGAACTGATTTATCTGTATCTACACTATTTTTCTCAATCTGACCTATTTAATCTTAACAGGATAAGAGTTAATCAATAAAAACTAACCCAAACTATTACATCATGAACACTTCCTGGGATTTCAGAAAGTTTGTGCGCACACAATTGTACTAAATTAAGTCTTTCCTTGATAATTATGTACATTCATTTGGCTGAGGGTTAATATTGATTGTATTCAGTGGTGAAGCCTTACTTGTACAAGATATAATATATCTATTTAATTCCGCGTAAACAGCGTATATGTCTATTTGCACTAAAAAGAAAATTAATTTTTTGTTCATAGCAATACAGTTAATGTCAGTGATGTTCAGCATAACAGGTAGAGAATACCTCCAGACAAATCTCTGGGTGGAAACAGCAGTATCTGCAGCTGTGCTGGATGAACTTCTCACATAATATCCTGGCCCCAACCAGGATTCCTATCCAAGAGATGATAGAAGAGACATCAGAGAAATTACAAGTCTCAGACTTAGCCCCTAAACCATGCATTCCCCCCATCTCTGAAGAGAGGCACATTTAGGTCAACTAAAAGTTCCATGTTCTATCAACTATCATAGAGAGGCATATTTAGGCCAACTAAAAGCTTCATGTTCTATCAACTATCATAGAGAGGCACATTTAGACCAACTAAAAGCTCCATGTTCTATCAACTATCATAGAGAAGCACATTTAGACCAACTAAAAGCTCCATGCTCTATCAACTATCATAGAGAGGCACAATTAGGCCAACTAAAAGCTCTATGTTCTATCAACTATCATAGAGAGGCACATTTAGGCCAACTAAAAGCTTCATGTTCTATCAACTATCATAGAGAGGCACATTTAGGCCAACTAAAAGCTTCATGTTCTATCAACTATCATAGAGAAGCACATTTAGGCCAACTAAAAGCTCCATGTTCTATCAACTATCATAGAGAGGCACATTTAGGCCTACTAAAAGCTCCATGTTCTATCAACTATCATAGAGAGGCACATTTAGGCCAACAAAAAGCTCCATGTTCAATCAACTATCATAGAGAGGCATATTTAGGCCAACTTAAAGCTTCATGTTCTATCAACTATCATAGAGAGGCACATTTAGGCCAACTAAAAGCTCCATGTTCTATTAACTATCATAGAGAGGCACATTTAGGCCAACAAAAAGCTCCATGTTCTATCAACTATCATAGAGAGGCACATTTAGGCCAACAAAAAGCTCCATGTTCTATCAACTATCATAGAGAGGCACATTTAGGCCAACTTAAAGCTTCATGTTCTATCAACTATCATAGAGAAGCACATTTAGGCCAACTAAAAGCTCCATGTTCTATTAACTATCATAGAGAGGGACATTTAGACCAACTAAAAGCTCCATGTTCTATCAACTATCATAGAGAGGCACATTTAGGCCAACAAAAAGCTCCATGTTCTATCAATTATCATAGAGAGGCATATTTAGGCCAACTAAAAGCTCCATGTTCTATCAACTATCATAGAGAGGCACATTTAGGCCAACTAAAAGCTCCATGTTCTATCAACTATCATAGAGAGGCATATTTAGGCCAACTAAATGCTCCATGTTCTATCAACTATCATAGAGAGGCACATTTAGACCAACTAAAAGCTCCATGTTCTATCAACTATCATAGAGAGGCACATTTAGGCCAACTAAAAGTTCCATGTTCTATCAACTATCATAGAGAGGCACATTTAGACCAACTAAACGTTCCATGTTCTATCAACTATCATAGAGAGGCACATTTAGACCAACTAAAAGCTCCATGTTCTATCAACTATCATAGAGAGGCACATTTAGGCCTACTAAAAGCTCCATGTTCTATCAACTATCATAGAGAGGCACATTTAGACCAACTAAAAGCTCCATGTTCTATTAACTATCATAGAGAGGCACATTTAGGCCAACTCAAAGCTTCATGTTCTATCAACTATCATAGAGAGGCACATTTAGACCAACTAAAAGCTCCATGTTCTATCAACTATCATAGAGAGGCACATTCAGACCAACTAAAAGCTCCATGTTCTATCAACTATCATAGAGAAGCACATTTAGACCAACTAAACGTTCCATGTTCTATCAACTATCATAGAGAAGCACATTTAGACCAACTAAAAGCTCCATGTTCTATCAACTATCATAGAGAGGCACGTTTTGGCCAACTAAAAGCTTCATGTTCTATCAACTATGCCGTGAACACCTGGCATGATACCACACCCAGTCACATTATCCTGACACAGGGCGTACCAGTCGTGAAACTACATATACTTATACATAAACTACATATATCATAATTTCTTGAGAACTAGCAAGGAAGCTGTACCACTACAATTTTTAACGACTTTGGTATTTCGCAGCGCGGGATCGAACCTGTGTTATCCGTACCTAAAGTTAACGCTCTACTGATTGCGCTACCAAGTCAAACTATCATTTGAGTCATCATTTGAAGAGGTTTTCAAGTGAGGCAAAAGTCATAATCAGTGGTTCAACCCAAACATTTTCAAAAGCAAACAGCACAGACCCAGGTAGAATTTTATAACTTCTTCAACAATCCCTGAAAGACAAACAAAAATGAGAAAATGATTCATTACTGCTCTATTCGTGAAGATGTTAAAACACATCTATTTTATGCAATTGACAAACAAACAAAAAGGAACAAGAGGCACTATGTTTTACTATGTTCTTACATTTGTAAAAAGATCTTTTACATATCAAATATTTGCAGAAGACTTAGCAATAAATGATTCAGCCCATTTGCAAACCAGTCCAATAAATTTTATATAATTTATCACATATATGACATATTGATCCTAGTTTGAATTTATGGCATGATGCAAGGTCGAAGTAAATGTGCAACTCAGCATGTAGCACTTACTACAGACTGGTGTTTACCTTTGGCTCAGCTTATCTGTCAATATAGCTAACTCAGCAAGCAAAAAAAAAGAGGACAACGTGATTAGCTGAATGTACAAAAAAAAAGAAATGGAAAATGTAAACACTCTTTACACTTTGAATTTTTATTTGTCAGCCTATCCTATGTCCCTGGCCCCATGAAGTGTGTGTTTGTCAGTAAAAGCTTTTAATCTCACCTGGGTAGTATTACAAAACAGAAGAATTCAATATTAAACCCAACCACATAAGTATTGAGAATACCCTATCTAAATTAAAATCCTAATACAAGTTTCGTTTTAAAAAGATTTAAATTAAAAGTGTATTTCTGAAGCTAAATTTTTAATTTTCCCTATAAAAATAATACACACCGGGCACTCATGAAAATCGTTTCAATAAGAAATTCGGAATGAGCACCAACAATGAACAGTTTGACAGAGATGTATGGGTTATACTACATGTATAATAATAATAATAAAAATAATAATAATATCACTGCGCATAGCCAGATTTCGTAGTATGGAGTTCCATATTTAATTTACTGCAATTGACTGAGTATCATGCAGACTCATTTTAACTCTCTTTTCAATCTAAAAACCTAGTAAGGGCACAAGAGTTACAATAATTTTTAAATTTTGTTTTTCCATGCCAATTGTATCATGCAATGGCTATCTGGATATATAAATATGAGATATTTAAAATATTTAGTACAAAGTCTTTACAAATCAAAATTACAGAGTAATCTGATTATCCACACATCCCTATACCAAAATTGTAGCTACATGTTTGTGCAGCTTACAATGTACAAGCAAATATTAAAAATCACTTTGTCATTTCCAATAACTAAATTAATTTAACACAGACATCAAACTTAACTAAAACCCACTGCAAATACTGGAAACCACCACGAAATTATCAGTAATATTAAATCATCTTTAATCCTTGTAAATCAAAAAAGCACACCAACATTATCCTGATCAATATTTCAATCAATAATTCAAATCAATAATTCCGTCATGTTGATTGCTATCGGCATGGTTTTCTAAACTAAGTTCAAGGATTTCTACAAATGAATCATGAATCTTGGAACATTTTACACTCAAGTTGATAAGAAATCCCCCTGCGAAAGATTGTCACCTACACACATGCTCATAAACATGCATACAGCCAAACAACTGTTTTGTTGTGGGGTTTTTACTGTTTGTTTTTTGTTGTTGTTGTGGTGTTGTTGGTTTCTCTTTTTTTTTTTTTTGGGGGGGGGGGGGGGGCTATGGGATTCTAAGGGGGGGCCTAGATGGTTTATCTTTGTTTTTTTGTTCTTAAAATACATTACAGTGACCAACTATGATCATTATAGTGACGTCCAGCTACTTTGATCGTGGAAGACCCCAGACAAATGTCTGGGTAGAGCCAAGGGCGCACTGCAGGTTAGCTAGAGAATCATTCCATTAAGTCCATTGCCTAAAACAGGACTCGAAGCAACAGGCTGAGAGGCTAAGCAGTCAGAGGAGTTACAAATCTGTGACTCTAGCACTATGCAACTGGCATTACAGTCCCACCATAAGTGTTTAAAAAAAGGACAATAGTCTGTGCAAACATCAATTGAGATAAGTTCTGTCCTTAACCCAATACTTGTTTTTGTATTGCATCTGAACGATGTTAGACAATTTATACCATGAACTTTGTATTTGTGTATAAGAGCAAGAGTCCATGTCTTTAAAGGGGGTATCCGACAGTTTGCCTACATCTAATATATGTAACAATATCTGAACTCTGTTAGGGTGTATTTGTGCATAATTTCTGTATAAAAACATCATACTTTAGGCTAAGCTTTAACAATATTCAACAGTATCTCAATTTTGGGGCAGTTAAATGCATTATTCAACACTTAAAATGTTCATTCTTTTCAAATCTACAAATAAGAACAATTGGGATTTCTGTTAAAAGTAGACATCAACGTCACAGCAAAACATGGAAAATCTAAAACATAAGTGGTCATGTAGTTTTCTTGGTTTAAAAATAGCCAACAGTGCAGCGTGGCTCAGATAGGAAATACATGTTTGTAATGACAACTGGCCTTATGGTACACATTTCAGACAGGTGTAGGATACAATAAACAGCATTTTGTGAGATCTCTGTTAAGATAACAATAGTTTATGAAGATGTTAAATGAAAATATTTTTGGCAGAAACTGTCGGATACAACCCTTAAGCCCACACAAATAGCAGGTTTATATACCCGAAGTCTTTCAGTGTACTGACCAAAGCGCAAGTGAAATCCTAGCTAAAAAAATAAATCTTCCATAAAAAATATCCTGGTGCAGTGCATAGTACATAAAAAGTCAAAAACAACATGTATAATTTAGTAAACCCAGCCATGAAATAGTATCTCATTGTTATATCAATTTTGAGTGATTCAGTAAAAAATGTTTCCACTTTGGGTTTTAATACTAACAATGACACATACACATACAAGTATAAACTACAGAGTTACCTGATCTTGAACTGTTGCTTTTATATTATTTTTATTTTTTGCTATTGTTGTGCATTTCGTTTTGTTTTTTGTTGTTCTTTTTGCTGTGTTTTTTTGTTTGTTTTGTAGCTTGGTTTTGTTGTTATTGTTGTTTTTGTTCTTGTTGTTTTTCTTTTAGGGTTGGGGGAGAATCCAGTACAACGAAAAATATCCACTCTTGTTTAGATTCTACCAAGCATGGGATGGGATTGGGATTGGCAGGCATTTTTGCCGATACTGTGCAGCGACATTTCTATCATTATAGCACAGGGGCACTTATGAGGTGCCCAGGGACTGAACCCGGCAGGCTTATTATACTGACACGACATGATAACTTTCATCAGAATAAAATCGTTACATTAGAGACAAGAGAAAGAAGATATTTCATTATTTTTGGCCATTATTATTCCAGAAGCTACTACTAAAGTTAACAACTTGGTGTTGACACTTAACCTTGAGTCATATATATAAAATGTAGCACGGACTAAAATGATACAATTAAAAATTACTAAACTCTTCTATTTTTATATTTGTGCCAAGCATGTTATTTGAAATATGTGAACTCTGATATAAGATAGATATTTCAATTCACACCAAGCAACCCTATATACCGGTAAATAGTGAGTCAAGATTACCTCCCCTATACGTGACATTCATGGATCTTAATCTGTGTCACATGCTGAGCTTCAACAATAATCTCATTATAAGACAATTAGGACAACAAAGGCTCATAGAACAAAGGGGAAACAATGGTATCTTTGATCACTTAGCAGTTACCCATGGTGGGTTGTTTTTTTCCACCAAAGCAGTGACATCAATTTAACCCTCCAATGGTAGCTGCCAACTCTGTTTGTCAATTTTCAACAGTAATACTGGTACACATTTTTGTTGCAATTATTTTTATTATCATACATCATCAAATAAATAATCCATTTTCAGGCAATTGTATTTTAAATCTTAAGCATTAAAACAGAGTTTATCCTTCAGAAATTAACAAGGTGTTGCTCTTCGTTTAATCCATGCCTATACCATTTTAAGTACATTTTATCACGTTACAAAATGGATCAGGTAGAGAGAAGACTCCAGCTTCAGAAAGCCCCAGGGTATTATCTTAGCCCTTAGCTTGCTACATTTTATTTAAAACCCTTGCTAAACACTCTGTTGTTGATTTTTGCTTTAATATTATATATGGTACATGTCACATATAAACAGAGACTGAGCAGCAAATAGAGAAGATCCTGATCAGACATATAAGGCAGCACAAAATATCCTTCAAGTAAACAACAAACATTGATAATGATATTAAGTTATTTACAATATCATGCCCAATCAATAACATACCAATCAATACCATACCAAATCATTATCATACAAAATCAATATCAGACCAAAACTGAGACAAAAATTTGAAAGAAAAGAATATAATGGATTTTGAATAGTACATAAAACAGTGTATATTTTACTTAGCAAACCATAAAAAACATGAAAAATACCACTCCCAGTCACATTATCCAGGTACTGTGTCAAACGTCATCATCGGTATTTTGAAATGATTGGTATTTTTAACTCTAAGTGGGAAAATTTTTCTCTTAACATAAAATAAATAAAAAAACATTATTGATATCTTCTGAACCCCTGGAAGGACATTCTATCACAATGCTATTAAGGAGCGGTTGTATTCAGTTTTTTGACCCTGTAGTGACACTCTTGGAATCAATGAAGACTGCTATACAATGTCTGCACATGAAGCGGCATTTAGCATGGCCTGAATCTCCGATATCTTCGTCTGATAACAGTTCAAAATAATCAGGCATCAGCAAATAGTGTAGCTTCAAGATCAGTCAGGATCGACTAGGAGCTGTCTGATCAGGATCTGCCCCATTTACTGTTAGGTTTTATGGAAGATATTTTCAATGTACCAGAATTGTTTCAGGGACAAGTTTGAATGGGCTATCAACATATGCAGCAGAACAGGGGCCTTGAGGAGTTATATAGAAGCCGTCTGCTCACGACCAAGATTAACATGTAGATATTGATCTATTAAAGACTATTTTAGGATGTGGAGAAGATCAAAATAGGATAGTCTTTAGACAGAACAGCAGATTTTTTTGGCTTCTCATTTTGTTTGTCTCAAAGGTAGGGTAGATTTCTACTGACTGGCTAAGGGCAAGTACTTATAGGGTAAGGGAGCATTTTTGTATGCTATTTAGATGGAAGGAAACTGAAGGTAATGAAAGTCTCATTGAATTTTTTTTTATCTGATATTCTTAAAAAATGTTTTATCTCATATTCTTCACCCCATGGGTTTGTTTGTTTCTTTTTTTATTGGGTTTATCGTCCTGCCATCTGGAGACGGTGTTCACTTGAAACAGATATAGTGCTGCCTTCAATGTGAAGAACATGCCAAGAACACCTGACATGATACCACAAACAGTGTTTATTGGGTTTATCGTTCAACCAACAGTTATCTAGAGACGGTGTTCACTTGAAGCAGATATAGTGCTGCCTTCACTGTGTATAGCATGCCGTGAACACCTGGCATGATACCACACCCAGTTACATTATCCTGACACCGGGCCAACTAATCAAGGAACAACCCTTATATTTGCTTGAGCATTAGCAAGGGTGCTATACCACTACCATTTTTTTACAACTTTGGTGTGTCACAGCCCAGGATCAAACCCTGGGCCTCCCGCACCAGGAGCCGATGCTCCCCATGAGTTTTAAATTCTCATCGGGATGATTTTTTTTTTATCAAAAATCTTTCAATTTTCCTTTCATATGACCACATTTGTGCTCTGGTTCTACCCTTTGTATTTCTCTACCAGTAATTCTTTGAAGCTTTCATTACATTGTACAGTAATAAAAAATAGATATTTTGTCATGTTCATAGGGTGTACAGTTACATTCACTATAAAAAAATGGACATTCTAATGTAAATTTCTTTGCACTTTAGTTTTTAGCATTTGGAGATATTTTTGCTATTTTTTAAGAAAAAAAAAAAGGTTAGGATATTTTAATGAGTTCCAAGAATATATTACTATTTGAGAATTGTTTCAACATATACAAGTTTCAAGATGATTTATGTACAAGAAATTAGTACCCAACTTTACAAGAAAAAAAAGTCCGGCTTGATAAAAATATGCAATAACTCACGGAATTGTAGGACAAATCTTTACAATGCGTCATCCATTCCTACTCCATGGCCATTCCAGCATATACACGACCACATGTTCACGAGGCTTACTCTTAACCTGCTAAGCACAAATTCCTCAGACTTGTGCAAATAGTATAGACTAACATCAGCCAGCACATGCTAGGAGCCATCTGATCAGGAGCTGCAAGTCTTGCTGCTGATTCATAGTAATGTACCAGTATTTTATGAATATTAAGTAACTAACAAAGATTTAGTATATTCATAAACAAATGTAGCACAATCAGGACCAACATACCTGACATTGTGATGAAGCTACAGCGAATCAATATGGTCATAAAATACAAGATCATTACAAGGCTGATAAAGTGATCACATGCATATCATTATGGCCACCATCCATCATCCATTCTTGAGTTAGTTGTGCTTAAAATGTAATGACCGGCCCAGCTAACCAAGTGTTTGCCCTGAGTCTTGTTCAAAGTGACCGGCCCTGCTAGCCAAGTGTCGGCGCTGGATTTAGTCCTAAGTGACCAGCTCTGCTAGGCAAGTGTCAGTCCTGGGTTTAGTCCTAAGTTAACAGTCTGGCTAGGCAAGTGTCGGCCCTGGGTTTAGTCCTAAGTGAGCGGCCCTGCTAGCCAAGTATCAGCCCTGGGTTTAGTCCTAAGTAAGCGGCCTGGCTAGGCAAGTGTTGGTCTTGGGTTTAGTCCCAAGTGAGCAGCCCTGCTAGCCAGGTGTCGGCCCTAGGTTTAGTCCTAAGTGAGTGGCCCTGCTAGTCAAGTGTCCGTCCTGGGTTTAGTCCTAAGTGAGCAGCCCTGCTAGCCAAGTGTCGGCCCTGGGTTTAGTCCTAAGCGAGTGGCCCTGCTAGCCAAGTGTCAGTCCAGGGTTTAGTCCTAAGTGAGTGGCCCTGCTAGCCAAGTGTCAGTCCAGGGTTTAGTCCTAAGTGAGCGGCCCTGCTAGCCAAGTGTCAGTCCTGGGTTTAGTCCTAAGTGAGCCGCCCTGCTAGCCAAGTGTTGGCCCTAGGTTTAGTCCTAAGTGAGTGGCCCTGCTAGCCAAGTATCAGCCCTGGGTTTAGTCCTAAGTAAGCGGCCTGGCTAGGCAAGTGTTGGTCTTGGGTTTAGTCCCAAGTGAGCAGCCCTGCTAACCAGGTGTCGGCCCTAGGTTAAGTCCTAAGTGAGTGGCCCTGCTAGTCAAGTGTCCGTCCTGGGTTTAGTCCTAAGTGAGCAGCCCTGCTAGCCAAGTGTCGGCCCTGGGTTTAGTCCTAAGCGAGTGGCCCTGCTAGCCAAGTGTCAGTCCAGGGTTTAGTCCTAAGTGAGTGGCCCTGCTAGCCAAGTGTCAGTCCAGGGTTTAGTCCTAAGTGAGCGGCCCTGCTAGCCAAGTGTCAGTCCTGGGTTTAGACCTAAGTGAGTGGCCCTGCTAGTCAAGTGTCCATCCTGGGTTTAGTCCTAAGTGAGTGGCCCTGCTAGCCAAGTGTTGGCCCTGGGTTTAGTCCTAAGTGAGTGGCCCTGCTAGCCAAGTGTTGGCCCTGGGTTTAGTCCTAAGTGAGTGGCCCTGCTAGCCAAGTGTTGGCCCTGGGATTAGTCCTAAGTGAGTGGCCCTGCTAGCCAAGTGTTGGCCCTGGGTTTAGTCCTAAGTAAGTGGCCTGGCTAGGCAAGTGTCAGCCCTGGTTTTAGTCCTAAGTGAGCTGCCCAGCTAGGCAGTGTCAGTCTTAGGTTTAGTCCTAAGTAAGCGGACTTGCTAGTCAAGCATCAGCCCTGGGTTTAGTCCTAAGTAAATGGCCCTGCTAGTCAAGTGTCGGTCTTGGGTTTTGTCCTAAGTGAGCAACCCTGCTTGTAAAGTGTCAGCCCTAGGTTTAGTTCTATGTGAGCATCCCTTCTAATCAAGTGTCAGTCCTGGGTTTAGTCCTAAGCGAGCGGCACTGCTAGGCGAGTGTCAGGTCAACCCTGGGGTTAAGTCCCAAGTGTCAGCACTGCTAGCCAAGTGTCAGCCTTGGTTTTAGTCCTAAGCGAGCGGCCCTGCTAGGCGAGTGTCAGGTCAACCCTGGGGTTAAGTCCCATGTGTCAGCACTGCTAGCCAAGTGTCAGCCTTGGTTTTAGTCCTAAGCGAGCGGCCCTGCTAGGCGAGTGTCAAGTCAACCCTGGGGTTAAGTCCTATGTGTCAGCACTGCTAGCCAAGTGTCAGCCTTGGTTTTAGTCTTAAGCTAAGACCGGTTTGGTTTGTTTTTTTTAATTTTGGAGAAAGGTGACAGGGTCTTAAGGAGAGAAAAGTACCTCATGTAAAAGACATTTAGGGAAACTTTTTACAATTTGTATACAATACTTTAAGTCTTTCAATGTGTTTTACATATTTTCTAGACTTTGTAGCTTCATTTCTATTTGTTTTAACTGCATATAATCAGTTTATGACATTGTCATAGTTAATAACATTGTTAAAACATATAAATACTTTTCATTTTTTCTCCAGATTTTGGTTGAAAAATTAGTCAATGTGGAGTGCAGGCACCCGCAAATCTTAACCTAAGTTGCTAAAAACAAATTTATACGACTTAAGAAAATAGTGTTAATCAAGATGTGATGGCCACCAGCAGGGAGCTGGCTGATCTGGATCTACACTATCTGTCAAAATGTCATCATTTTGTGCTTTTCAGGCTAAGGCTAATGAAGAATTATTTTACTTTGTAGCCACGGTATGTCAATTCTCACAATATTTACATTACAACTGAGAATTTAAGCTAACTATCCATGTTTACTTTGAAACCAGGTAAACATTGTTGTGTTTACTCAAATGTTATGGATTTAAATATTAAATATCCAATAAACAAATTTACAATGAGTCTGATTTTGTTTGGTTAACAAGTTTATGTCCCATTATCAAGATTTGATTAACAAACAAAAAAATTTTTTTCTGTGATACAAGGGGTTGAAAAACTTGATTCTTTAAAAGCAAGATAGTTAACAGAAACAATTATATAAAGGGAAAATAAAGGGCAGAAAATGTCATAATAAAACAATGCTACTTACAAAAGATATAGAGCACAGGCAAATCTTAGATTTTACCTTAGATGGAGCATGATTTTTATTGATGTTATTTATTCAAAATAAAAAGTTTGATGACCTTAGTATATACTTCCTGAATGTTGGAGATGCCTTGTGGCATGTATCTGGCCCAACGATGATACTACTTAACAGTTTATTTAACTGAATATTTAAAATATATTTTATTGATGGTTCGTATGCTAGGGGGCATGCCCAAGGTTCGCCCCTATCCAAATCCTCCCCTGTAAGACTACTGTTTCTATCACAGAAACCTTTGCTGCCAAAAAGAATCTAAGTGCTCAGAAGAGTTGTTTGGGCAATTTAAGTCTGACCCTGTTAAATCAATTACATATGAGCAAATAATGGGCAAAATAAATACATAGTAAATCAATTTGTTTAAAGCATTTGAAATTGAAAAGGAGGCAAGTCTACAGTTGCAAATAAACACCTCTTCATAAATAAAGATTATACATTGGGACAAAAGTTACATCAGAGTTACTAACATCCAATAATAGAAACCATTTAATTAA
The DNA here is from genome assembly GCA_007844125.1 of Sinonovacula constricta. Classification (NCBI taxonomy): domain Eukaryota; kingdom Metazoa; phylum Mollusca; class Bivalvia; order Cardiida; family Solecurtidae; genus Sinonovacula; species Sinonovacula constricta. The sequence continues at coordinate 58,928,393 of CM017564.1, forward strand.
ACAGCCAATACTTTCAATATGATTTTGCATTTTATTTTATGCTAGGTCTAAAATAATTGCTTATACATGCCACCGCATTCAACCAAAATAAACTGAGTTTAAAATTAACTACTCATACGCCTGTGATCAAAATCTAAAAATCCCACGCGTGCCACTTCTCACCGGACAAATGTGATACCTACAGACTGAGATGCTGAGATGATACGAATGACCAATGACATTACATAACCTGGTTCAGAACTGCAGAAGGAAGTGAGACACCGCGCGGGACATCACAAATATCTTGGCCTAGTATATAATGCATAGGCAGTGGAACACGTGTTCTATTAGTTTCTCCCCATTTCGGTCCTTTCCTCTAGTCAAGGATTGATATTTGTGCGTGGCATTCTTCATTCATAAATTTGCATTTCATGTATATCAAAATAACACTATATAATGAACTTCCAGTTTAAACAGATAACAATATTCATGTCAATATATGAAACATGCCTGGACACAATTTATGCTTCTAGTTTTGCAAGACATACATATTTGCTCTGTACATGCATTACTTCTTCCCAGGCATGAATAAGTGACCACAAGCAGCCAAGGTCATGCAGGGTCTATGCTATGTGCTTCCGAAATCCAGCTTTCTCATAACTCTGGAAAGTATCGCTTGCCGGCGCATGAAGGAGATTTGAGTGAGACTATTATATGCTAATATAGCTGGATTTTTTTTTTTAAAATAGTATACCATTATAGTTTTTTTCTCACAATAACATTTAAGGAATGTTAACAATTTAAATAGTAAATTCTCATGATTTTATTACACCAAAATCATATAGAACATTTTTGCATCGACAATAGCACCGATATTGATTTATTCAAGCAAGATATTCACTATGGTCACTTGCTTTTCAATACAGTAGTAAATTTAGCACAGCATAATATAAGTGGTGTGTGAAGTGTGGCTAAAAGATACACATCAACATCCAGAAACAGTATCTGAAAGAAAATTAAGTGCTTCATTTTTACCTGTCAGGACCACAAGTAAACATAGAAATAACGATACAAATTGAAACCACAAATCAATACCCAGAATCAGCACATACTCTTAGAACCAAGAAATGGCACATACTCTCAGAACACCCAGAATTAGCACATACTCTCATAATAAACACCCAGAATTAGCACAAACTCTAAGACCTCAGAAACGACACATACTCTCAGAACAAACACATAAAAAAGGCATATACTCTCAGAAATCACCACCAGAACAAGCACATACTCTCAAAATCAATGCCCAAAATAAGCAAATATTCTCAGAATCGACACCCAGAATAAGCACACACTCTCAGAATCAACACCCAGAATCAGCACATACTACTAAAAAAGATGCTGTAATATCACATTTTTTCTTCAAGAAACATCATTTCAGGACATGTAGTACAGCACTTTTGTAATTAATTAATTAATTAGAAAGCCTAAATAACGGTACTAAACTCCAGGGTAAAGCCACAAAAGTAGAAAAAAAGTACAAGCATCAAATCTAATTATGTACCAGCCAGCTGTTTCCAGACATAATCAATTATGTTACGGCATTCACTGGAATGTTGTCCATTGCTATACAAGCCCTGTATAAGTACTGAACAGCTTCACAGTTAACTAACCATGTTTCATCATACAAACACTTCATGTATTTATCAAGCACTGAGTCTTTAATAGTTTCTTTATATCCACCCTATTTTTGTATGAACTAAATGATGAATTCAACAACATATACCTTACTTTGTTTGAAAAAAAAACATTACTTTTATATTAAGATTTTAGGCCATAAAAGGATCTTAAGTAATACACTTAACACAAACTTGAACAACAGTTTGAGCATTTTGTGTCCTTACCTTAGTTTGAAAAACAACTTTTAGATTTAGATTTTAGGTCATCATTTAGGATCTTAAGCAATAAAGTTAACACGAAGTTGAACAACAGTTTTAACAATTTATGTGGAAAGTCATCTATTATTCACTCTATGTATTTGGACACACTATGTTTTTGGATATTCTTATTTTCTATCAAAATAATTATTTTTCACACCTTTACGTTTTGATTTTGTTTTTGAAATACATTGCAGCGACCAATTATGATCCTTACAGGGACATTACAGGTCAGTTGGAAGAATTTCCTTCATTAAGTCATTCACCCCAAATGGGACTCGAACCTACATGGTGGGAGGCTAAGCAGTCAGCGCCTCTATGTTTAGTGACACATTTTGAACAAGTATTTTATTCTTACATTTTAATTTGGTACACTCAAGTTGGATTGAAAAATATGGTTATTGTTTGTTTATTGGGCTTATCATCCCACCAACAGTTTCACTTATCTGGAGATGGTGTCCACTTGAAGCAGGTATAGTGCTGCCTTCACTGTATATATCATGCTGTGAACACCTGGCATAATACTACACTCAATCACATTATCCTGACAACGGGCCAACCAGTTGTGGAACTACCCTTATATTTGCTTGAGAGTTAGCAAGGGAGTTATACCACTACCATTTTTAGCAACTATGGTAAGTCGTGGCCTGGGATTGAACCCCTGGCCTCCCGTACCTGGAGCCGACGATCTCCTGATTGCGCTACCAGGTCTGGTTTAAGGTTATTAAACTTAATGTAAGTAACGTCAAGTACAGCTATAACATCCTGTGACATTTCATTATGCATGTCTGGGTGGACAGATGATATGTTGCAGTGATGCCACTGATGTTGTATTTTACTGTAATAAAACACATTGGCATTTAAAGTTGACTAGACTTGGTCTGTTGAATGAGAATGCGCCCGGTTGAAAGAGTATGCCACGGGGTTATTTTTGTACCAGTACATGAAAACATTTTGAAATACTTCCAATCAGCTCAAGGTCGTCGTGGTGGCTAGATTACTTCTAGAGAGCTCCAGATTAGGGGGTCACATGACTTAGTGTAGTAGTTTAATTTACAAGCAGTTTAATTTACAAGCTAATTTTGTCCATCTTTGCAATGGTAGTCAAAATTTTATTTTTTAAAAATTCCTTTTAAAGAAAATGATTATTCTAATGCATTCTGGGAATGTATTACATTTAACTTTTTACTAGGAATGGTAACTGTAACCCAGTTAAATGTGTCTTATGTGGATTAACTGGTAACAAACTCTGTAACCATTTTTTTTAACAAATATTTAGAAGATTTTCATGCTTGTTTTGATAGATTAAGTAAAATTTGCTTTACCATGCCCTTTCAAATTTACCTTAAATCATGTTACTTCCTGCTGAAGTAATTTGCTATAACTTAATCCTTTACTTGCTGGAACCATCATTCAGCCCATAAAACATACCCCCGTCTAATGGTGTTTCCAAGTGTGCAGGGTCCATATTAAATCAAAGGACCTGTTGAAATTCTGATGGTTCTATTGACTCAGCAAGTAACAGGCCCTGTTGATATTCTGAACATTGTGTTAGCTTAGCAAGTAATAAGTCCTGTTGAAATTCTGCAAGTTCTGTTGACTAGGTAAGTAACATGACCTGCTGAAATTCTGAGGGTTCTGTTGACTTAGTAAGTAACAGGTTCTGTTGAAATTCTAAACGTTCTCATGGCTTAGCAAGTAATAAGTCCTGTTGAAATTCTGCAAGTTCTGTTGACTTAGTAAGTAACATGACCTGCTGAAATTCTGAGTGTTCTGTTGACTTAGTAAGTAACAGGTTCTGTTGAAATTCTAAACGTTCTCATGGCTTAGCAAGTAATAAGTCCTGTTGAAATTCTGCAAGTTCTGTTGACTTAGTAAGTAACATGACCTGCTGAAATTCTGAGGGTTCTGTTGACTTAGTAAGTAACAGGTTCTGTTGAAATTCTAAACGTTCTCATGGCTTAGCAAGTAATGAGTCCTGTTGAAATTCTGCAAGTTCTGTTGACTTAGTAAGTAACATGAACTGCTGAAATTCTGAGGGTTCTGTTGACTTAGTAAGTAACAGGTCCTGTTGAAATTCAGAAGGTTCTGTTGACTTAGCAAGTAACAGGTCCTGTTGAAATTCTGCAGGTTCTGTTGACTTAGCAAGTAACAGGTCCTGTTGAAATTCAGAAGTTTCTGTTGACTTAGCAAGTAACAGGTCCTGTTGAAATTCTGCAGGTTCTGTTGACTTAGCAAGTAACAGGTCCTGTTGAAATTCTGCAGGTTCTGTTGACTTAGCAAGTAACAGGTCCTGTTGAAATTCTGCAAGTTCTGTTGACTTAGCAAGTAACAGGTCCTGTTGAAATTCTGCAGGTTCTGTTGACTTAGCAAGTAACAGGTCCTGTTGAAATTCTGAAGGTTCTGTTGGCTTAGCAAGTAACAGGTCCTGTTGAAATTCTGAAGGTTCTGTTGACTTAGCAAGTAATAAGTCCCGTTGAAATTCTGAACATTCTCATGGCTTAGCAAATAGCAGGTCCTGTTGAAATTCTGAACGTTCTGTTGGCTTAGCAAGTAACAGGACCTGCTGATATTCTGAAGGTTCTGTTGGCTTAGTAAGTAACAGGCCCTGTTGACCATTATGAAATTTATTAGATTTTTAGCCAATACCCCTGTTTACATAATAATTAAGAAATACAGATGAAAAATCACTCCTCTTGTCTTGTTTGTTCTGGCTTTAAGATAAATTACATCAACATAAATTGATGATTACCACCTGAGTAATGTCCAGTATTATTAGTGGATTATTGTCTGGATAGGAACAATGGCGCACCACAGGTCAGATAGAAAACGTCCAGACATAAACATTCTTGCCCCAACCAGGACAAGAACCAGAAGGACAAGAACGACTTTTACATATCCTCCATGCCTTCAAACAATTGTATCTCAATTCTGTATCTTAATTCTGAAAGTCTGAAAACATATATAGAGAAAAAACATAATATATATTCAGTGTTCTGAATGAGTGAATGTTGAACAAAATAAATTCTTCTAAAAAAATTTTTTTTTTCTCCATTTCATGAACAACTTTCTTGTAAAAAACTGATTTAATTTATTGCATCTCATTTACCATATTCTAATTAAACCTTTCACTGAAACTCAACTAATTTACATTTTTACTCCTTAAAGGTTAGAAAATTACTTCCACTTTGCATGTTAATTATTACCTGTGCAACATTAATTCATACTTTATACACCTCTAACGGCAGATTAAAAACCGGCTCTCTTTTTCCAGGTCAAAAGATTTCAAGGTCCAGTAAGCAAGAATGTAAGTGCAAGGTTGTAGATGTAATAAAAATATGTATGCTATGTCCCTTAGCCTGCTTCTCCTTCTTTGAATAGGACTGGTAAAGGGACCTGTTCACAATAAGACATTAATGATTAGTCTCCCCTGAATGATCCCTAAATGTAAGTATGTTCTTTCATTTTACTCAGTTTTTATGCTTGTGCTCTATGGAGTGTATGCTGACTTTTCTGCCTTTCTTGTGATACCCTGGTTAACCATCACCAACAAAGACTTCCATATTCTTTTTTAAATAACATATCTCTATAAGTATTTAAATTAATTTTAAGCTAATGTTTATGCAAAACTAAGAAATTTCACTGTTTGTAGTTGCAATATTTACAAAAGAACAGGCGATAAAGTCCAAGAATTCCAACTAAAAGGACCTACCTACTGTACGGATATTAACTAACAAGGGAGACAATTTCCATTTCAGCAATGTACCCCATTCAGCATGGACCTGCTCTTGACAGACCTGCTCCCATCTTGAAAGTGGTATCCAAAAGTTTGCCATTATAGAATACATATAATAATATCAAACCATTTCTTTGGGTAGTTTGGGCATAATTTTGGTTTAAATGTATACTTTAGTCTAAACAAAAAGATTTTGAACCCGAACTGAATTGTTAGACAGAACTAATCGTTAAATAAATCACTATGGGTATTCTTTCCATATGTATAGAAAGCTTGATAGTGGTTTTTACTGGACGTTTAACATTTACAAAAAATGTTAATTTTCAACCAAATTTTCTTATAAGTCCGTTCTTTTTAACTTTAATTGTCATCACAATCTCTTTACATACCACTGTCACGCAATATAAATGGGTGCAATTTAACTTAAGTTTACTCCAAAATATAAAACTTCAAAACAGCTTCCAAGGGCAACTGAAATTTTCGACTGTTTGAAGGTGATATAGTATGAACAAATAAGGGGTATCAAGGAGAAATAGGAATGCTAAACATTTATTCTAATTTTTCTAACATGAACAATTGTCAAAGCAGTATTTATAAGTACTACAATCACCTTACTGTTATTTAAAATTCATACTTTTCATGGTGACACCACTTTTTCACAATTTACATAATTTCATGACATGAAAATTCACGAATCGGTCGGGAACCAGTCCGTTCCACAAAAGGGTGAAACAATGCTGACTTGAGACCAATTCTTATTCATTTTCTGACACTGACATACACAGGTGCCTCTACATGGAGATTCAGCAGTAAATAGTGCAGATTCTGATCAGACAGCTGATCTCAGACTCAGGGAGCCATGCTACTTGTCATAGCGTTATAAATACATGCTGAGCTAGCTATGGTATGGGATAACAACAACAGAGCGGTAGGGCTTTTGTTGTTGTTTTGTTTTAAATGCATTACAGCCACCAATTATGATCATTATAGCAACATTCAGCTTTCTGGTGGAGGAAGACCCCAGACAAATGTTTTGGTACAAGCACCAGCGCACCGCAAGTCAGCTTGAAGACCTTCCCATATTAAGTCCTTCGTGAGGAACGGGACTCGAACCCATGCGGTGGTATGCTAAGAAGTTGGAGGAGTTACAAATTGACGACTCTACCATCACATCACGGGCACCCCGTAGGGTATTTTAAAAATAACATCAATTGAGAAATGTTTGAAGGGTTAATAACTGGTTAGGACCTGATTGGTAAAAAAAATTAACAGAAAATACTCTTGAATCAAATAATGTGCTGCCCTCAATGTAACAGCATACTTTCAAACATATGACACTTAAAATTATCCTTACACATTCAGGAAAATTTGCTCAGACATCGATGTCTATTTTAAGCAGAAATTACAATCAAGCTTATTTACTGTTTTTGAAAGAATGGGCATGTAGAGTGATTTAGTTTATGGTTTCTACCATCACAATTAAGACAGTGTTCAAAATCGTCTTTTGCAAGACTCAGGTTAGAATTTTTGCAGAAATAGTGTCCTAATTCCCCCAATTGTGGTTTATGTGTATTTGAGGAAGACAAACTGTTGGATACCACTTTTAAAGGTGAAGCTGGCTTATAGTTTAAGATATCTTGTCAACTTACCTTATTTTCATGCATCTCTGCACTGTATGTGTAGTATTCACTCCCAAATATGGCTCTTTTCAATTAGATGACAGTGACCCAAATGTTGCTACACTAGTTTCTTCTTCTTACAGAAGACAGGAACTGAACTTTGTCGTGTCCACAGTGAATGAACCATTTTTAAAGTTTTAAATGGCTGCAATAGCTGTGTAGTTTACAAGTACAACACTTTTATCACCTTAGAGAAAAAAACTGTGTTAAATTTGCAAACAGTCACAGTCCTTCACTTCCAGGAACTTAACTTCTCTCCAGAAAGTACATATATGATTTTAAACATCCTGGTGTTAAGATGGGGTGGTAGCTCACTTTTTTGACACCTTAACCAATTTATTTGAGTTAATTCTTTCATCAAAACACATATGCACAAAATTTAACACTGCATATAAAAGTGCTTATCTTTCAATAATGCTAATTTATTCACCTGTTTTAATTCACATGCATACAACCACCGAGTTTTAAGATTCACACTTTATTAGTCTGTAATTCAAGAAATATATTTAGATTACCAGTCTAAATGCCAGTCTGCACAATATTTTCATGCTACATAGGTCCATTCAGCTCACAAAACTTACACCAGTCCAGATAAAATAATGTTTAAATAGTCCACAGTTCAAGGGTCTGTAATTTTTAGGTTGATACAAGTTCACATAGCCTTGAAAAAAAAAAGTGCTTACGTTTATCACATTTGAGAGTCTGTACTCAAGGTATCAACACTTCAGAAGTGGAGAGCCTGAACTATGGGGGTCAAGGCCTCATTTCCTTGCTGGGTTGATGATGTACACATAAATAATGTACATCAACCATAACACAGCTTACACTAGACAGCATAATAGTATAACAGTGTCTGGTATCCAATTTGTCAGTACAATTACCCACAATTCAGCACCAGTAAAATTACCAACAATTCAGCACTGACAGAAAATGAGTTTACATATATTTTGTAAAAATATCCAGATCTGACTGATGGGAATACTGACTTTGCACTTTTTCTAATGATTCTTTCTTGATACGACAACTTACACAGACACTTTGATTTAAATCCGCATTATAAACACTACCAATAATATTTATTGGAAATTGTGAATGTTTTTTTACCTAAGTAACTTATCTTCAGATAACAGATGTTAAATTATTTTTTTTTCATTCACCACATACAATTTTACCAAGTTATGGTAAAAACAACTGCATAAGACAATTTTGTCACACTATACAACTAGACGACAGGCACAAAATTCCCTAGATATTGTGGTGTTTATAAGACAGCGAGCAGGAACATTTTCCGGATGATGACATCTGACGTCGAACCTTCGTTCACCCTTGATGATTCACTGGGAAGAACGATGGAACAATTATTCCCGTCTTGTCCTCAACACTTTAGGAGGGGACCCTGTAAGCAATAAGCATACAATTAGTGCCTTGGGCATATCATTTAGCATGTTATAACAGGACCCTGCCCCACTTGCAGATTTTTTGGCAGTTGAGAATCAAGCTCAAATATTGACCCCAAGAAAACTTATAACAGAGACACAATGTTACAATTTCTTATTTTCCTTTACCATCAAATAAGAAAGTATATAACAGAAGGATATTAAAACGAAAGACTGAACATACAAAAAGTAAATTATGCGCATAATGTAAATTTGAGTTTGAGCAACATCTCAAGTGAGAAAATTTTTGCAAGTGGGGCCTTGTCTGAAAATGATTAGCATACAATTAGTTGTAGATGTCTGAAGATCATTAAACATCTGTGCTAATGACTCCTTTAAAGGTGGTATCTGGCAGTTTGCCAATATCTAATATATGTAACGATACCTGATCTCTGTTTGGGGTATTTGTACATAATCTCTGTAGAAAGACATGATACATTCATACAGAGCTTTGACTATTTTCAGCAGTATCTCAATTTTGAAGCATGAAAACACTTAAAATGACTATTCTTTTCAAATTGATAAATAAGAGCGAATGTGATTTCTGCTAAAAATAGACATCAATGTCACAGCCGATGATGTGGATGAGTTAAACATAAGTGATCATGTGGTTGTCTTAGTTACAAAATATCTAACTGTGCGCAGTGGCTCAGATAGGAAACTCGTTGTTACGACTTTGGTAGAGTCGATATTCTCGATGTGTACATGTTAGTTATGATGATTGTGGCGTTATGGTTTACTTTCTAGACAGGTGTAGGACATCAATAAACAGCGTTTTGTGAGGTCTGTTCTAGTAACAAAAGTTTATGTACATGTTTAATGAATACAATTTTGGTCCAAACTGTCAGGTACCACCTTTGATAATAAGCATAAAATTAGTAACTTATGAATATAAGCAGTTTCATTAGGCAAATGTCTATCAGTCATAGGGGCAATCAGAGAGCGACCACCTTATAACTTAGAAGGGAAATCTTTCCTACAATTTAAGCCACAGACTTATATCCCCATGGACCATAAATGCCATGTAGAGGATTGTATCTGACAGTTTAGACCATTTTTTCTCTCTCTCAAATGACCAAATTAATTATTGTTCCTGAAAAGATCCTGCAGCATGCTGTTTAGTGATGTCCTATGTGATGATAAAGTAAAGCATAACATTCCATTTGTCACTACAAACACATGTTTATCATCTGAGCCATGTTGTAGGTGGATTTTTTTTAACTACAATTTTAAACTACAAAAAGAAACATATGACAGCTTACTTCAGATCAGTTATCTTATCATCCAGGTTAATCACACTGACATATATATTTTTTTTTAGCAGAAAACCTCATTGTGCTTATTTGAAAAAATGTCTGGTACTCAATTATTAGATATTGGATCTGACAAGAGATCATCCTTTAATACTAACATTTACTTAACAAGTTCAGGAAAAGTTATAGTAAGCGAGCCCATAGCAAGCTTACTGCCATTTTTCCTGGACGAGTTTAATAAATGATTTTATCAAATGACAATGACTGTCACATTCTTTTTATAACATGATTTTAGTTGCCAATATATGATTTTATGAAAGAGTAACAACAATTAATGAAATGATGGTATGAGATAATCAGCATTATGATGACGTTGAGGACATCGAAAAGATTTATTACATTAGTATAATGTAACAGAATATGTAATAGGTGTACTTACTGAAAATCATGTGATTTTTTGGAATTGCAAAAAATTAACCTTATTAAATTAGGGTTACTTTAGCTTCAAAGTTAAGTTTTCTTCTCATTTTTTGTTCTGTTTTTGTCACAAAATTCAGTTTGTCATTCTTTCTTGTAAAAGTTTTATCACTTTTATCATTCTTCTATATGAAAAAAAAATACACAAAAACATAACTAACTTCAATTGAAATATATAACTGAACAAACAAAACACTGTCAATCATCCAACATATGAGTAATTGACACAACATTTAAAGACAATCCCTCAAAATGAATACAAGACTTCTTTTCAATCAGTTAAAATCAGTTTCACAAAACTGACTGAACATTTTTTAGTAGTTCATGATAATAATAATAATAATAATAATAATAATTATTTTTATTATTATTATTATTATTATAATTATAATAATAGTAATGGCAATAACAACTTTAATGAGGCTACACAGTCGGATAAATTATATTTTCTCTTAGGGCCTCAGCACAATACATGTACATATATAAAATACAAATGTTTTATTAAATTACTGCTTGTAACATGTGTTCCATACATCTTCATTCAAATATTTACCAGTTGAAGGGACATTCAGATGTCTACTTTTGACTCTTTTTAGTAACTTGACATAATTTGGGTTTTAAATAATGGATTTTGCACACATTCACTAAATTTACTTTTTTCATGGAAGTGATTTTAAACAGTTGACTTAATGTTAACAAAAATTCTCCTCAGTTATTAAAGAAATGTCTTTGATGATTGGAATTGAATATTGCAACAAAAACTGTTTTATTTTGCCAAATGTGACTATATGAATTTTATTTATCATAAATTATCACAACTGCATGTGAAACACGAAAAATATTAAAGTCATGTTGCAGTAATTGCTTTTATACAGTTTTTGCCCCCCAAATCTCCACCAATTCAAGTAATGTTTAGTGGAATTTTTGCTAGTTACATGTTTTTATAAATCTCCCAGTTGACTGAACACAATTTGGTTTAATTAATTATTAACACAACTACTACATTAACTGATTACAACACATTCATTGAATAAACAGACAGACTTGGGGGGGTGGAGGGTGGGGAAGCTCGAAGGCTATCCAGACATCAATTTAGCAAGCTAGCTTAGCCTTGAGGTGCGTTAATTGTCTGACGGATTTTTCCAGTCACGTCCAGTATACGACAGACAAAATCTATGATGGTAATCAGTCATTCAAGACTATAACCTGTCAACTACTAAATACTGTTCAATTAAAATACTCCCTGGAATACTTAAGTACAAACAGGTGAGATGTGTTGCGGAGAAGAATTTGTAAATATTTCGAAGCAATCAATTATGGTCATTATTGTGATGTCCAGCTATTTTTGTGGCAAAAGACACCATACAAATGTTTCGGTTGAACCATGGGCTCATGGCAGGTCAGCTGAAATAGACTTTCCCTAGATAAAATTCTTCGCCCTGAACAGGACTCGAACCCACGCAGCGAGAGGCTAAGCTGTCAGAAGTGTTACAAATCAGCGATTCTAAAACTACACTACAGGTGCCCTACCACTAGGTTCAATTATTTATGAAAAACAATCTTTTCTAAACAACAAAAGATATGATGACATTAAAATGAATAAAATCATATTTTCAGCAGAAGTTCAGAAAGTCAACATGGCAGAAAGTGTTTTTTCTTCTTTATTTGTGTGTTTGTTTTTATTTTAGCAGCACAATGTAATGATGGTCATACTGGGAATGTCCAGCTAATTATTGGTAGAGGAAGACCCCAGATATATGTCTGAATAGAACCACTGGCACACCACAGAACACAAAGGGACGCGAAACTATGCTGCGAGGGGCTGAGGAGTTACAAGTCGGTGACTCAGCGCCATGGGCGCCATCTCCAGGAGAGATCTAGGAGAGTAATGACTAACACACAGGGAGCAGTTATTTTCAATATCGTTCAAATATTCCTTCGACAAACTTTCAGTCAAAATACCACAATACCAATGTGTGCTGATAAGACAATTAAATTATATCTCTAACATTTAACAGAAATAGAGCTATAATGCAACTCACATGATCGTCTCAAAATTCAAAAGAGAGGTCACTGTCATTGTTAAAATGACCTTGACCTATAAAAAAAAAGTATTTTGCCTATAGTGCTGAGCATTGTAATTCTAGAAAGTATTCAAAGTCAGTAATTTTTAATATTTCTTCTCAAATTTTTGATTATTTAATTTTCCTATTTTAAGCAAGGATAAAATGGATTCAGATGGCACACAAATAAATGTTAACTCGGACTGTTTTTCTTTCCTGTTTTCCTCTTAATCAGGTGTTGTGTTATGCCTTCACTTCAACTGACAGAGAGTTAAATAATAACAAGGCAATGCCATTGCTTCATCAACAGGCACACACAAAAAATAAACGAGAAAAGATAAATGTAAGTTAATCTGAAAAAAAAAAATTAAGTCTAAGACTTCTGTAATTCATGGATCAATTTACTGGCTAGATGCTTACATACGTAAGTTTGAATGTCATTTTGTTGACATTCACACTTTATGAGGCTATAAAGACTATCAGTATGCTATAACCTGTCAAATGCTTGACATTACTTGATTAATGCAACGCTCTGCATACTGCACACTGCATTCATAACCTTTGTCATGATATGTGTGAGAGTTGGTAATAAACAATTTTTAAAAAATGTGTGCTTTGTTTTCTAATGTTGTACCGATGTGCAAGTATACAATTATGGTCAATTATGGTATCTTAAAAACTTAAACATAACATCAGAACTACCTATGCTTCTAAAGTCAGCTGGAAGACATCTGAATAGAAAGTTATGGGTGCAATATAAAGTGTTCTTAAAGAGACTTGTGTAGCCGGGTGATAGTGAGAGAATGTGTAAGCGGTCCTGTTACTTCAGTCGGAAGAGCATTCGCCCTGTTAGCGAAGGGTCCTGGGTTTGAGTCCAAGACTGGCTGCACATCTTTCTCCCTATGTTACAATGCCGCACAACGTAAATGACCTGCGGTCGTTAAGGTACAAGTCCTTGAGAAGTGCTTGTGAGTTGTATGTAGAGTACAGTCTGCGGAAATTCGAGGGTGTATGTAGCCAGGTGATAGTAAGAGAATGTGTAAGCGGTCCGTTTAGCTCAGTTCTCCCTATGTTACAATGGCGCACAACGTAAATGACCTGCGGTCGTTAAGGTACAAGTCCTGGAGAAGTGCTTGTGAGTTGTATGTAGAGTACAGTCTGCGGAAATTCGAGGGTGTATGTAGCCAGGTGATAGTAAGAGAATGTGTAAGCGGTCCGTTTAGCTCAGTTCTCCCTATGTTACAATGGCGCACAACGTAAATGACCTGCGGTCGTTAAGGTACAAGTCCTTGAGAAGTGCTTGAGAGTTGTATGTAGAGTCGAATTCGAGGGAGTATGTAGCCAGGTGATAGTGAGAGAATGTGTAAGCGGTCTGTTTAGCTTAGTCGGAAATGCATTCACCCTGTTAGCGAAGGGTCCCAGGTTCCAGTCCCAGACTGGCTTCACATTATTCTCCCTATGTTACACTTGGTCACCAGCTTGTGGGGTGCTTGTGTCATAGTAGTCGCAAACTAGTTGCTCTTCTGACCACTTAGCCTCTCACCATGTTGGTTCAAGACCCATTCAGGGCAAAGGACTTAATGTAGAAAAGCCTTCCAGCTGACCTGAAGTGCACAAGTGGTTCTAACGAGACATTTGGCATCTTCCTCCACCAAAATAATTGGATGTTCCTAAAATGATCATACTTGGTCACTGCAATGTATTTCAAAAACAAAACACATCAACAGCTGGTCAAGTTAGCAGTTTTGTTTTTACACACAAAAAAAGAACAAAACTTGGTTAAATTTAAGTTAATTATGCAGTTAATATATAGAATTATACTTATAGCTGTCTTTTCATAATTGTGTTGTCATCAGGTTGGGAGAATTTAGGGCACTGCAATGCTTTTCAACTATTTACAGGGGCAGATCCAGACCCTAAATTTGACCTATTCACAGTTACAGTGGGGAATCATGTAGCCAGTCCTTGGTCCCATTTAAGTATAAAAAAATGTTTCATTGTAAAAAAACACAACTACTGTTCAAATGACATACATGTGCCTTTAAATATGTTTAGCAGTGGTTGTGGTCAGGGCGTGAAACCAATTATTTGGGGCCTTTGAAAAATTATCCTCAGGATTTTTTATCGTTTCACGTGAAACGGTGTGAACCGGTATGGATCCATAGCTGATTTATATACGTTTACTGACATTACCATGGCATATCTCCTTACTGTGCATGCAGTTATACAGGTCATGTATATATGTAAGACTAAACATTAAATTCCTCAACAGAAATGCAATAACTTATATACATACGAAATGTGGACTGAATGCTTCAATCTGTCATGTACTTGTGTACAACTGTGTGAGCAACTCTATCTGCCAAGCCATGGGTCCACCAATAAAATAAAATTTAAAGGATCTTTTTTTATTTGTTCTCAGTTAGTCTTCTTTGTGGTAGCCTCCAGGTAGTTTTAATCCAAAAAATTTGATCCAATTTTTTTTGCCCAAGCACTCTATAAGGTAGGATTTTCACCATAAAACCACCAAGAGACACACAATCCTGGCAAGAATTTTTGTAAATATTAAAAATGCTTAGCTGACATTATTTGATATCAAGGTATAGCAATAAAGTTGTAAATCCATATTTTATGAGCAAATTTTATAAATGGCGGAAAACTATTGCCTTTAAAGCATTTTACAATGAATTGCTTATCAAAACAAAACAAGAAGTTAGGCTTAAAAGGTGAAATGTTTTAAAAATGAAACAATATACATGAATTCATGAAAAATTTACAATGTACAATCTTTCTCATGTATTTATTTTATCTTACTTCCTGATGAAACAGGAAATTATACACAGAACACACCTTGAACAAAATTATTAACCTTTACAAAACTAGTTTAAGGTCCTATTGTGCTGACTGATTGTTCCTAGGCAGTAGCTGTTGGGTTTGCTCTTTTTGTTAAATGATTCATCACAGATTTGTTCTTACTTCTACATTTGGCTTGCATGTGAATACTTTTAATCTGTGTCTTTTCGGGGTTTGGTATATGTTGCAATGCTCATAGGACTTTGTCATATATTCTTATTTCCAATCCCCTCTGTGACGTCAGTATCTATTTTTAACATCATGCTTATTTATAGATTTAGAATGAATGACCATTTAGAGCGATTTTATTGCGATAAGTACAGTCCAACAATATAGGTAGTGTTCAAAATCGTCATCATTACACTGAAGTATTTTTTATGCAGAAAATTATGCCGAAATTTCCAAAAGCACTGGTAAGAGATATTGTTACATGCATTTGATAAAGGCAAAGTATCGCCGAATACCACCTTTAACACTTTAATCCTGTCACTTGCTTAAAGGTGGTATCCGACAGTCGGCCTATATATAATACATTTAACAACATCTTAAGCCTGCTCTGTGGAATTTGTGCAAAATTGCTTTAAAAACTTAAATTTACGATTAAATGCAGTTTATAACATCCCCCCAATTGCTAGATAGTACAAATATACCAATGGAAAAAAAACAAAAAACACTAAAATATAATAAAACCAACAAGAAAAATCAATTGGAATGTGTAGGATTCGTTAAAATGTCAATTATTTCTAAATCTATAAATAGGCAGGATGGGAATTTGAGCTAAAAATAGATATCTACATCAGGGCTTATTACCCAGACGTTTATGTAATCTCAAAAGAAAGTGATCGCATGGTTTTCTTAGTTTAAAATAGCTAATTGTTTTCTTAGTTTAAAATAGCTAACTGTTCATCCTGGCTCAGATAGGAAATACATTTATGTAATGACAAGTAAGGTGTTATGCTCTACCTTACACATGGCTAAAGCACCAATTTACAGCATTTCGCAGGATTGTTTCAGGATGCATTTAGTTAAATAGATGTGAGAAAAAAAATCCCAACTGTTGGATACCACCTTTACAGCAATATTATCAATACTGCTGTTTGTAAGTGCACACATTTCTAAGACTCTTAATCTCACTATAACACTGAACTTACTTGAAAGCCACTATAACAAAAACATTGTTTTGGCCTATCTGCCCTTATGCAAACCTATGACATCTCAAACATCCATGCCTTTGAGCAATGATACTGTTTTACATGTCATTAACTTGGTTACACAACTGTACAAATTGTTTACTTTGAGATCACACATGCCTTACAGTCATTTAATTGCAGTATCTGTTTTAATTTTGATACTCACCAAACGATTTTTTAAAGATCTTTTACAATCAACAAGTGTCGGCAAGTTGCCTTACTGCCTAAGAGACAAAAACAAACCCAAATACCCTTGCCGGGCAATAACTGACAGCACCATAAGCATTGCCTTTGTATTTGGTGGAAAGAAAAAAATGATCAAACAACAGCTGAAACGAAGCCAATGACCTTTGTGATGCAATTAAAAATATTACAACTATTGGCCTGCTAAGCACAACTGATCAGGTAAGTAGTCAAGATCCAAGTCAGCCCGCTCCGGCTGTTATGGTCAGGACCCTCACTATTTGTACTGTATTTGTATTTTCGGTTTTACAATGAAGTTTAACGTAAAAAAGGGTAAAATCTGGTTGAAATTCAAATAGGTAAGTAGAAATATAAAAATCTATCTGGTTAAAAATGTGAAATATAAGTGAAAACAGGTAAACATATCAAATAGTTAAAAAATGTATAACGTTAGTTTAAGAAACCGTTAAAAATTTTATAACGAGCTTTGAATCAGATATCGTCTTAAATAGTTTGTACATATCATTGACATTAAAATACTTAAACCAAATATAGTCAGTGTCAATACAATTTATTAAAATATAAAAAACCATCAGTGGTTCCTGGCAAGGAATGCATTCAGGTTGCATTTTTTTTTCTTCATTATTTGCTTTAGGGCCTCTAACAATATGTAGTGTTATCTTTGCATGCAGTTTGTACAGAAATTTCCGAGCTTTTTGTTTTATTATCAATAAATGTACCATGGTAAGGATTTTAACCTTTAACAAGGAGACCACTTACTTTTGAGATTATGTTATATCGTCAATTGGGTAATCCATCCTGACATCTGTATCTTTTTTATCATAGACCACAATGGCATTTTTTAAAGAGTTGGAAAGAATAACATTTACAGTGTTTTTTCTGACAAGTATTTTCTTACAATATAGTGAGAGTTATGAATCAAGACTCAAGTATGTTTTTATTTGTTTTGTTTTTGAAATACATTACAGCGACCATTTATGATCATTATAGCAACATCCAGCATTTTGGTGGAGGAAGACCCCAGACAGCTGTCTGGGAAGAACCACCAGCGCACCACAAGTCAGCTGGAAGACCTTCCCATATTAAGTCCTTCCCCTGAATGGGACTCGAACCCACGTGTTAAGAGGCTAAGCAGTCAGAGAAACTGAAGTATGAATTTATGCAAACCTTTTATACCAACCAAAAAAATGAAATGGTTACTGTTACATATATTTGATATCGGGAAACTATCTATAACACGTTTGAAGTCTTTATCCGTACATCTTCTAACATTTGCATGAAACTTAAAGCAAGTATTTCATGTGTTACCAGTATTAACTCTTAGCCTGATATTTGTCAATTTAAAAGGCCTATGCAAAGAGGGTAGATCCAGATCAGCCAGCTCCTTGCTGGGAGCTATCTGTTCAGGATCTACACTATTTGCTGCTCAGTCTGTTTATAAGTATATCAACCTTGAGGTGTAACATGTATAATATTACAGAAATAAGCCCTGAGAATTTAGTACGGGGTTTTAACAAAATGTAGCAAGCTAAGGGTTAACAAATAAAGTATATAGGTAGAAATGTATATATACCCCAATTCTTACATAAATGAGTGGGCTCTCTGGAAAATGGCCTCAACTAATACACATTACCACAACATGACCGAGTCGAGGTGAAGTAACGGTCAGCAGCTATTGTAGGGAGGACATTCACCCCTTCCCATTCACCAATGACTCCAGCACAACTAAGGCAGTTATAAACCTAGTAGGAGTTTTATACAGGGAAAACTATGGCCTTTAGTCAGAAGAGCGTGAATGTATTTGGCTTAGACAAATGGTGCAGATGCAGATCAGCTGGTGCCCAATTTTGACTACTTAAGGCTCAAGTGAGAAACTTGATATTTTTAAGACAATGTTGTATGCTTTATAGACATTTCTAGTAGGGTAAGTGTTGGCTAACCTTTGAACTAAATTTTGTTTTCATGAAGAGTTTTATTGTTGTTTCTATTTTGTTACATCCTACCATCACAATTATGGATATATTATAGCTATCAAGCTAATTTTAGTGGAGGAAAACCCCAGACAAATGTCTGTTTAGGAACTACTGGCACAGTTCTAGCCTCGATCTAGACTCAAATCTAAGTGATGAGAGTGGAAAGACTTTGAAGTTGGTGATGTTAAAGGTGGCATCCGACAGTTTCTACAAAAATATTTTTCTCAAATAACCAAAAAAGTCATTGTTACCTGAAAAGATATTGCAAAATGCTGCTCATTGATGCCCTACAGCAGAGTGAACAGTGAAACATATATCCCCAGTCCTCACTGCAAACAGGTATTTCCTATCTGAGACATGCTACAGATAAAGCTATTTTTAACTAGGAAAATCATGTGACAACTCACTTTTGAGATTACATTATATCGTCATCTGGATAATCTGCTTTGATGTCGGTTTATTTTTAGCAGAGATCACTATCCTGCTTATTTATAAATTTAGAATGATTGAGTTTTTAGAGTGTTTTTATTGCAATTTGTACTGCCTGACAATGTAGGCAGTGTTCAAAACCCTCTTTACTGATACTAAAGTATGAGTTTATGCAGACATTATGCCCTAATTTTCCAAAGCATTGGTAAGGTAAGGATTGTGGATTTCATATAGGCAAACTGTCAGGTACCATCTTTAACTGTGTGCACAAATATTTTCAAGGCCAATTTTCTATCTACTCAATGTAAGCTGTCATAAATGTAGGCAGCTAACCTGGAAAGCAGGATACAAGCTGACCTTGTAATCTAAAAAACTACCAGTATATCCTGTTACACATGTCTTGTAACATACAATAGTACCAGGGTGTATAATTACTGCATTATGTTCTTTTGCATTTCTCCCAGACAAAATATGTTTGTTTGTTTATTGGGTTTATCGTCCCACCAACAGTATTTCAGTTATCTGGAGACGGTGTCCACTTGAAGCATATACAGTGCTGACTTCACTGTGTATAGCATGCTGTGAACACCTGGCATGATACCACACCCAGCCATATTATCCCGACATAGGGCCTAACAGTCGTGGAACTACCCTTATATCTGCTTAAGCGTCAGTAAGGGAGCTATACCACTAACATTTTTAACAACTATGATATGTCGTGGCCCTAGATCGAATCCAGGGGGCTCCCATACCTGGAGCCAATGCTCTACCGATTGTGCAACCAGGTCCGGTAAAACATAATAGTACCAAGGTGCATAATTACTGCATAATGTTCTTTTGCATTTCATAGGTATGCTGAGAGTAGAAAATATTTCATTGCATGAGAATAAAATTTATAATATGTTTATAACAAATGTATAAATCAAATGTAATGACAACACTGTAAGTACTATTTACTGCTTCAAAAAAGTAGTTACAGGCAGAGACAAATAAAAGCTCTTATAGATAAACATTTATCTATAGTTTTTGTTCTAAAACTATACAACTCTGGATTCAGGAAAGATTATCTCTATCGACCTGTACTAGTTGCATAACATAAATAGTATGTACCACGTTTCACATAATGCTGTATTTCTTAGCACTCTATATTGGTGTGTAATATATAAAGTAGTTTATTTTATGTTGCATGTTAAAGTCATATTTACATATAGTTTAAACTGGGTGGAGATACTATTGTGAACATTTAATGATTTGTACAGTTACAGATATTTAACTGCCTTACTCTCTTTCAATGCATACCCTAAAATGGAAATATGTGGAACTACTTTTTGTCGGGCTAGGAATTATCACCTTAGTAAACTATCATTTATTTTAATAGCAAATAGCACCCTTAAGAAATAGACTCATCAACAGACATCAACAGTTGACATTTATTAGTGCATATCAACTTCAGAAATCAGAATATCTATGAAATGAGCAGCACATAAATAGTGCTTACTACCTGCTGAAAAAAAAACTAATATTGATATAAGAAGTGCATACCACCTTTGGAAAACAGTCTTTCATTGATATTAGAAGCACATACCACCTTTAGATACCAACAGAAGAAAACAGATATCAGAAGTGCATACCAACAGTAGAAAACAGATATCAGAAGTGCATACCAACAGTAGAAAATAGATATCAGAAGCACATTTCACCTTTAGGAAACAGAGATCAGAAGCACATACCAAGAGTAGACAACAGATATCAGAAGTGCATACCAACAGTAGAAAATAGATATCAGAAGCACATACAAAGAGTAGACAACAGATATCAGAAGCACATACAAAGAGTAGACAACAGATATCAGAAGCACATACCAAGAGTAGACAACAGATATCAGAAGCGCATACCAACAGTAGAAAACAGATATCAGAAGTGCCTACCAATAGTAGAAAATAGATATCAGAAGTGCATACCAACAGTAGAAAATAGATATCAGAAGAGCATACCAACAGTAGAAAATAGATATCAGAAGCATATACCAAGAGTAGACAACAGATATCAGAAGCACATACCAAGAGTAGACAACAGATATCAGAAGCATATACCAACAGTAGAAAACAGATTATAATTTCTATTAGAAGCGCATGCCACCTTTAGGAAACAGATATCAGAAGTGCATGCAAATGGTAGAAAACAGATATCAGAAACATATACCAACAGTAGAAAACAGATTATAATTTCTATTAGAAGCGCATATCAAAAGTAGAGAACAGATATCAAAAGTGCATACCGACAGTAGAAAACAGATATCAGAAGTGCATACCAACAATAGAAACCGATATCAGAAGCACATACCAACAGTAGAAAACAGACTATCATTAATAATAAACATAAAAGGAGTATCATTTACCTGTCCATTAAGCTTTTATGTGAACCATTGAACTGTTTAATCTACTCCTCTCTACGAATACATACACTGACAGCAATATCTCCCATCTCCCACTCTGTTTACAATCGTCTCTCCATTCAAGGGTACAGTCTAGCAAAGTGCTGGGACAGCAACTAAAATAGGAGGCACCCCCTCGTTTAGAACAGGTGACATTGGCAAGCTGCCAGCCGATCTACACCCTCAACTCCTGTCAATGTTATGTGGAAAGCCCTTGCAGGCTTGTCACCAAATCATTGATAGCACTTGTCCATGTTTTAGAACTTCCATGTACATGATTGCAAACACACACACTGGTTGGTCTACTAGGAAAAGAGTTAAACACTTAGATGAAAAGCACTTAAATGTAGTATTGGCACATCTATATTTGGTAACAGTTTGCAGACAATGTGCAACATATTTCACAAAACACTCAATATATCTTCTGAGCCTTTTTTGTAGAAACTCAATGTGCAAACTTTTAAATCTTGTCATGCTATGATTTGTTATAAGCCCATAATTCTAAGTCATCTTGTTACAATTACCAGCAAATGTACCTGAAAAATTATTAAAAAATCTGTAGAAAATAGTGCAGATCCTGACCAAACAGTGGAAGGTGGCTGATCTGAATCTACCCTGCCTGCCTTAGTCTGGTTGTTTTCTTTCCTTTGCAGGTAAATATTCACTGACATGAGAATCAGTGTGGGGGGGGGGGGGAGCCTTTGAGCATTTAAATAAAAAGGTGGGGGTGGGGATCTTTAACTTCTTATCTGCTGTCATACATTTCCATCTCCCTATTCTTCTTATTCTTAAACTCCTCTACCGCTTAGTTCAGTTCACCCAAGCTTCCACTGAAGCCCCAAATCCACCTCAAAAAATGCATCTAATTTCCACATTTTAGCAATGAAATACTGAATTGTATTAGAGGGAAATTTACATTATTAGATGAAAAACTTGTTTCATTTTCTGAAGATAAGGTACCTGTAAATGACTCCTTCAATGTAAGGTAAAAAGACATGTGACAATGCACCATAATGTGTGTAATAACCGAATAATGGGATATATATTGCAATCCCAATTTATGATTCATGTTCATCATCTGAACTCTGTGAATGATCTTCCACAAGAAAAAAATTTAGTCATAGAAATACACCTCAGTGAATAGACGCAACCAAGCGGAGTAAATCAAACATCAGGCTTTAAATAAACATAAAATAGGCCCAGCTTGGGATTTAAAATCTGTATCAACCTATAAAATGTCAATATATGGTTGAATGTTGAATGCCAATTGCAGTGGCAAGCATTTATATATAACTTCACTGCATTTACATTTAACCAGCACCAATATCACATGGGTATATAAAATCCATGCAAGGTAATGAATGTGACTTCGCATATGTTTCACAATTTTGATCCATAGTTGATTTATACTCTATGTGAAACTTTATGACATGAAAACCAAGTTAGATGCAAGTCATATTTGTTGGGATGGGATTAGCCGGCATTTGTGCAGATACTGTGCAGCGACATTTCTATCATAGCACAGGGGTGCCCAGGGACTGAACCCGGCCGGTCCATTATAATGACACTGACGAGTTGGACATAATGCTGTCCCTTTAGCTCTGAGCATTAGAAGGGAAGCCACTACTACCAACTTTAAGGTCTTTGGTTTGGCTCAGTCGGGGTTTGAACCCACGACGCTCTACCACCTGAGCTATTGCGGCCAGTTATATTTGTTGGATAGTAAACAATGTCTAACATTACGTAGTTAAATATGATACTCCTAAACAAAATAAGAATAGAATCTATTGAGGACAACATTCAAAAGTTACAGTATTGATTGCAAAACAAAAAATTCATAAATGAACACACATGTGCAAGGACATGCAGACTGACAGGTAAAACTGCAAATACTACTTTGACATTCTTGAAAAGTTGATATGACTTCACTGTTTACCCCTTTATTTGTGTAGCTGGGTGATAGGGAGAGAATGTGTAAGCGGTCCGGTTAGCTCAGTCGGTAGAGCATTCGCCTTGTTAGCGAAGTGTCCCGGGTTCGAGTCCCAGACTGGCTTCACATTTTTCTTCCTATATTACATTGGCGCCCATCGTAAATGACCCGCCGTCGTTACGTACAGGTGCTTGAGAAGTGCTTGTGAGTTGTATGTAGAATATTTAGTCTGTGGAAATTCAAGGACGAATTTTAACTTGCCTGGGGTGTATGTAGCCGGGTGATAGGGAAAGAATGTGTAAGCGGTCCGGTTAGCTCAGTCGGTAGAGCATTCACCTTGTTAGCGAAGTGTCCCGGGTTCGAGTCCCGGACTGGCTGCACATTTTTCTCCCTATGTTACACTTGCTAGAAATACCATTCATTCCAGCAACATAAAACACATAATGGTGTTTCCAGCCAGTAAGGGGTTAATTGCTAAATGCATCTACTAGATGAACAAAATAAGCAAGACTACACCATTATGATGGCACTAAGAATGCAAGTTTTTTCTTCCTCTAATTTTTTTTCATGACGAAACTCAGCATACACCACTTGAAATGTTTTGTTGTGATGAATTTTGGGTTTCCATCATGACTAAATCGCAAATCTTCTCACATGACAAACACTGCTCAAAAGTGAAAGTGAAACTGTTGTAAAATCCTTTCTTTAACTTTTTATCAATTTCCAGGAACGTGTTCTTAAAATAGCACAATGAGAATTGTGTTGTGAATCAATAAACAATAGAGAGAAAATTTATAAAGCATTTCTGTACTTTCCAGGGTTTATATGAAATCAAACTGAGTGGGTGAGATATATCTTGTTAAATTCTGTTGCTGATTTTACAGTTAAAGAGTACTTAACAAAGATAAAAAGTAACTCAGCAAATCATACATGCATTACTATATGATTGTTAATAGACAAAAAATGAAATAGAAATAATTAATTAATACCACAGCGTATTCAAAATCAAATAAACATAAATAATTTCACCCCACCTAGTACTCAGTTTTAGCTGTTTCTATATTATTTCCAAAACCAGTGTTTACTTAATTTATTCAAGAAAATTCCTAATGTCATTGGTATGAGGCATCTTTACAATTTTGTGAAAAAATGTCTGTGGCTTAACAATTTTGGCAAAGTCAGATCAAAGTGTGCTATGAGTTAAGATTTCTAATTTTTATTCAGGTAAATGCCATTTAGTTAATTGATCTTCAAATGTAGTAATAAACCCTTACATGAAAAAGTAATATGAATTATGATACTGTAGATATAAAGTGTTAAGCTAGGTCGGAGATTATTATCTGGGTAGAATCACTACAGGTCAGCTGAAAGACCTCTGCACATAACCAACACGAGTCCACATGGTGAAGGACTGAAAAGTAATGAATTACATGTCAGTAAACTCTACCAATCCAGCCTAGGCACCCTTAATTTTTGTTTTTATATACATGGCAGCGACCGATTATGATCGTTATAGCCATGTCCTGCTAAATTTGGTGGACCCTAGACAAATATCTGGGTAGACCAGTGGTGCACTACACATCAGATGGAAGACAATTGCGCGTTAAGACTTTGGCCTTAACGGGACTTGAACCCACACTGTGAGAGGCCAAGCAATCAGAGAAGTTACAAGTCATTGGACTCTACAACTGCAACAGGCAGATGCCACACATGCTCTGTATTATCTTATGTCCCTTGCATTTCTTATAATAACAATAAATGGTTATTAATAGCTTAGAGCTTCCGTCTGCGACCAAAATCTATCACAGTGCGGTTAGTTTTAAAATAGGATCACCATATGCATAAGAATAGTATCCGATTTAAACTTTAAATAGTCTAATGTAACAACACCTTAAGCCAGTTGTTCAATCTAATAATCCCATCACTTATAATGAAGAATAAGGTCAAGTATTAAATGGAAAAAAATGACAGTCACAAAAGCACAGATGGTAAATATATTAATACACAATATATAGCAAAAAGCAAAAAAATAGTGAAAAGAAAAATAATGTCATTTGTCAATTATCAATGTTCTTCTTGAGAAGATATAACAAAACAATACAATCTTAGTCATACTACAACAACACCCCTTTACTCAAACACAACAACCTTAGTCATACTACCACAACAACCTTTTTCTCAAAACAAGATAATCTTAGTCATACTACCACAACACCCCTTAACTCAAACAAGACAATCTTAGTCATACTACCACAACACCCCTTCACTCAAACAACACAACCTTAGTCATACTACCACAACAACCTTTTTCTTAAAACAAGATAATCTTAGTCATACTACCACAACACCCCTTAACTCAAACAAGACAATCTTAGTCATACTACCACAACATCCCTTCACTCAAACAAGATAATCTTATTCATACTACCACAACACCCCTTCAATCAAACAACACAACCTTAGTCATACTACCACAACAACCTTTTTCTCAAAACAAGATAATCTTAGTCATACTACCACAACACCCCTTAACTCAAACAAGACAATCTTAGTCATACTACCACAACACCCCTTAACTCAAACAACACAACCTTAGTCATACTACCACAACAACCTTTTTCTCAAAACAAGATAATCTTAGTCATACTACCACAACACCCCTTAACTCAAACAAGACAATCTTAGTCATACTACCACAACACCCCTTAACTCAAACAACACAACCTTAGTCATACTACCACAACAACCTTTTTCTCAAAACAAGATAATCTTAGTCATACTACCACAACACCCCTTAACTCAAACAAGACAATCTTAGTCATACTACCACAACATCCCTTCACTCAAACAAGATGATCTTAGTCAGACTACCACAACATCCCTTCACTCAAACAACACAACCTTAGTCATACTACCACAACACCCCTTCGCTCAAACAAGACAATCTTAGTCAGACTACCACAACATCCCTTCACTCAAACAACACAACCTTAGTCATACTACCACAACACCCCTTCGCTCAAACAAGACAATCATAGTCATACTACCACAACAACCCTTTACTCAAAACAAGACAACCTTAGTCATACTACCACAACACCCCTTTACTTAAACAAGACAATCTTTGTCATACTACCACAACACCCCTTTTATCAAAACAAGACAATGCTAGACATACTACCACAACACCCCTTAACTCAAACAAGACAACCTTTGTCATACTACCACAACACCCCTTTACTCAAAACAAACATCCTTAGTCATACTACCACAACACCCCTTAACTTAAACAAGACAATCTTTGTCATACTACCACAACACCCCTTAAATCAATACAAGATAATCTTAGTCAAATTATCACAACATCCCTTTACTCAAACAAGACAATGCTAGACAAACTACCACAACACCCATTTACTCAAACAAGACAACCTTAGCCATACTACCACAACACCCCTTTTCTCAAAACAAGATAATCTTAGTCATACTACCACAACACCCCTTTACTTAAACAAGACAACCTTAGTCATACTACCACAACATCCCTTCACTCAAACAAGACAACCTTAGTCATACTACCACAACACCCCTTTACTCAAACAAGACAACCTTTGTCATACAACCACAACACCCCTTTACTCAAAACAAGATAATCTTAGATTAAATTTATTCAAATATAAAGCATTATTAGAGTAACCAAACTTGTATATCTTGTTCATTCAACACTGTTTATATTTCACTCATTTAGGAAGCAATATTCTTTGAACTTTCTTCTGGAAATTGGGAAAATTTACAAATCCAACCCAATATCGGTCTTCAAAACAGGCACACAAAAAACAGCCTTGATTCTAAAAGAAAAAACTGCTGACATCTTGTTCTGCAGTAACAGTTCCCATCTCATGTCCATGAAAATCAGGTCTTGCTGTTAAGTAGTTGAGTTAAAGCCACACTCACCTTACAGTTAAAACGTCATTATCAAGTCTGCTATTATCAGACAATTAACCCTTTTCACATGCCTTCTTCTTACCAGTCCTGTAAAAATTCATCAAATTTCAACAAATACTTGCCCAAAACAGCAAGGACAAATCTTACCTACAGAAAAACTGACCACAAGACGGGCAAACATGACCTCTAAAGCCCCGTATATTTCAGATTTGGAGCTATAACCAGTTCTGATTCAAAGTTTGTATTGTTTTTGAGATACATCGCAGCGACCAATTATGATCATAATAACGACTGCAGCAGTTGTAGTGGAAAAAAAAAACCTAGACAAATGTTTGGGTGGAACCACCAAAATTTAGACCTTCCCACATTAAGTCCTTCAACCCGACTGGGACTCGAACACACGCGGTGAGAGGCTAAGCAGTCAGAGGAGTTACAAATCGGCAGCTGTATCACTATGTCACAAGTGCCCAGTTCTGATTCCACATCAATGTGGAGCAGTTTTTGTTGATTTTTGGTGCAAAAACAAATTTCAAAATTCAGACAGCTTAATCTTCCTAGATTATTTATCATGTTATAACATCTGGTTGAAGTATAGTCATAAAGAAAGAAATGTACTTGAAATTATTTTTATTAAGAATAAATGCTCCTTAACCAAAATATAACATACTGAAATATGTACTTTTACAATGTGTAATAAAAATGCTTTGTACCATTATTCAATAATTTCATAGATATGTAACTGTACTTTATCCATCACCTTTGTTTCTTAAGTAGAAGATAAACCAAAAATTACTTGGTGCAAAAGAAACATGGATAACATATAAAATAATAAGCTTTTACATGCCCAATATTCGCAAAATTAAACTGACCATCGGAATTTCATTTTCTTTGAAACAACATGGGCATTGGTGTTGCCAAAACAAACCAAAATCGACAAACATTCTGTCTTATTGCGTTTCATTTCAAGATGTTTTAATTAAATAACACTACAATAGGTGTTCATATGCAAGATACTAGTGTTTATCTAATCAAATGACCTTAAATTACGTCGCACCAAGTTTGACAGCTCACAATCGTACACTATCCTGCTTATCTAGACCGTTCCTTTATTCACAAATCGAAAGTCAAAATAAAGGGGCGATCTTTATTTTAGTCCGAAGATAATGAAGATTACTCTAAATTATTGTACAAATTCAAATTAAAATAATTTACTACCTGTGTAGACAGCTTTGTTTGGTAAAGCCGCTGTAAACACTGGACGTCCACACAAATTTTGGCCACTCTAGAGGAAAATGGCGGATATTGTCAACATTAATGACGTCATGACATGGAGGTGTTGTCTACGGGTCAAGGTCGCGTTAGTAGATTTAACAGGGGAAACTATCCGTGTTTTACCGATTTAAACAATACGTAATTATTCCCCTTGTCACGATGAGGCTCAAAGTTGGATTTTTGTGAAACAAATAAGTTGTAAGCCATTATAAATTATATATTATATCGTTCAATAAAATAGTACAACAAGAATTATGCACAAAAATTAATTAATGTACGAAAGATTATATTTTTTATATTATAAAACTATTGCGGAAAAATAAACACAGTATACTTCAAGGATTGTTTATTTGTAACTAAAATCCCGAAAGCCGATTTGCTTATCAAACAAATATTTTAATGAAAAATATGTA
Source organism: Sinonovacula constricta (assembly GCA_007844125.1). Taxonomy (NCBI): domain Eukaryota; kingdom Metazoa; phylum Mollusca; class Bivalvia; order Cardiida; family Solecurtidae; genus Sinonovacula; species Sinonovacula constricta. The sequence continues at coordinate 58,957,593 of CM017564.1, forward strand.
CACCATTCAAACACATTTCGCATATCATTGCGGGTTAAAGTGCATCATTTTGGCCCCACTTACAGGGTCCTCTTTCAGTTTCAGATTGTGGGCAATCTCTTTTTTCACTGTTCAAAATTATGCGTAAAAACTATCTTTTACATTTACACTGATATTTATTTTAGCAATTTGTATCCTCATTTATTAGACTTAATTATAATTTAATACAGAAAGTGTGCACAAGTTTCCCAAAACAGTGGGAACATATCGTTATTGTTACAGGCATTTGATATCGGCAAACTGCCGGATACACCTTTAATTCTTTTCCAATCTATAAATAAAGACGGTAGTGATTTCTGCTAAATATAGTTATTGACGTCAGAGCGGACTACCCGGATGACAAAAAAAGGTAATCTGAAAAAAATAGCTGTCACGTGATTTTTCTCAATTTAAGAATATACATGTATTTCGGCAGCGTGGCTCAGATAGGAAATATCTGTTTGCAATGGTGAGTTGGGATTTATACATCATTGTCCACACAGATCTACGGCATCAATGAACAACATTTTGCACTAACTTATCAGGCTTCAGTCAGTTATTTGGTTATTTGAGAACAAATCTTTAATCCAAGTCAGATATCACTTTTAAGACAATAAGTTGTTACTATATAAAATTTATATTATTTTAACATTTATTATTATAACAAGCAAGAACCTTTTTTTCAGTTTTGTATTTGTTTCGTTTAAGTTCACACAAATGACCTGAAAGAAAATCCGTCCAATCCTTTAAATGAGTCATTTAAACTGATGGATGAATGAATTCCAAACCCTGTCCTTACGGTTTATAAATACCGATTGTTGCGATAAAATGTCATCAATTTAAGTCCAATGACGTCAACAGACTCCGTCAGAGTCACGCAGGGTTCGTCTTTGTAAACAGAATGCGTGTACATGTTTGTGTTTTTGGTGATGAAGCGTGAAGAACGTAGTAATCTAATATGATAAATGTAGAACATGCAATTATCTACCAAGTATATAAAATACAGGAGAACAATACAGCTAGTTTAGACTGTATACATCAAACTTGAATTTATTTAGCATACATGCGCATTGTTTTTTTGGTCACTGGCTTGTTTCGATGTTTACATGTCAATAGATAGTTTCCACATCAGTGACGAACCCTTATCTTGGCAGCCATCTTTGATGGCAACTTCAAGAATCATAAATTTTTATTTTCTTGTAATTTCCTTATTTGTGGTCCAAAATTTAAAAATAAACACCATAAGAAAGCTCTTATAATGCATATTTTCAGAAATAAAATATGTTTTAAATTGATAAATGCTCAAAGAATTAATGCACAAAAATAAATAAAATTACTGGCTCATCAATAAACAAAATGAACCGTGTATGTTTTGGTTGTATTTTGTTTACCTTTTAAACTTTCAAAATATAGCTTTGATATTTAAAATACTTCATAAAAGCTGTTAAATTTGATATAAAGTTCTGTAAAATGGGACTGAACAAAATGAAAACACAGTTATGAGTTTAATACCATACATATTTCCAATGATGGCTGCCTTAAACTCGTTTCAGTGCCTACGACATCACATGGAAACTACCTATAGGGCAAATACAATGTACACTACTCCACGTTTGATATGGACCACTTATAAATATAAGACTGTATATATTGCATAGGGTATAAAGAATTGATCGACATTGACTGATATTTTGGAATTGTTACTATTTTGGTGTCTTATTTTGATTGCATTGTTATCTTATTCATTTAATCTATGAAGCATGACTGGACTGGATTGGGATAAATTTATTAAACTTTAACAAGTGACCTCTTATAATTTTGAGTAATATATTTTGAAGGTATAAAAACAGATGAATAAAATATTCTTAGTTAGATGTGAAAGTGTAGAAAATTAAATTTCGACATACGTATGAAATAACGAAGAAAAAAAGAGAGTTTAAATGTTTTTATTTCAAACAAGGGCATTTCAACATAAATTTACCCATATTTTATAGATTTGTTGAATAGAATGTCTTTGTGCCGGACATTGTTTTCATTTAAATTTCGGTTCGTTTAAGAGAAACCGCCTGAACGTGTCATACGTGATGCGGTTTAGACCCTCCACACCTTAAAAAAACAAAAAACACCACCACCACCACACCACCACCACACCACACACACACCACACAAAGCATAAACAACAACAAACAACAGAACAAAAACAAACAAAACAAAACAAACAAAACAACACAACAACAACTAATCGATGACAGACTATTTTATTGATTTCGATAATCGTTAACAAATCGTTTAGTTGCTCATATTTATTTATTTATTTGTTTCATTCAACACTGTTTATATTTCATTCATTTAGGAAGCAATATTCTTTGAATTTTTTTCTGGAAATTGGGAAATTTTACAAATCTAACCAAATATCGGTCTTCAAAACAGGCCCACAAAAAAACAGCCTTGATTCTAAAAGAAAAAACTGCTGACATCTTGTTCTGCAATAACAGGTCCTTATTTGTGGTCCAAAATTTAAAAATAAACACCATAAGAAAGCTCTTAAAATTCATATTTCCAGAATAAAATATTTTTTAAATTGATAAATGCTCAAAGAATTAATGCACAGAAATAAATAAAATTACTGGCTCATCCTGAAACAAAATGAACCGTGTATCTTTTTGGTTGTATTTTCTTTACCTTTTAAACTATCAAAATATAGTTTTGATATTTAAAATACTTCATAAAAGCTGTTAAATTTGATATAAAATTCTGTAAAATGGGACTGATCAAAATGAAATCACAGTGATGAGTTTAATACCGCACATATTTCCAATGATGGCTACCTTAAACTCGTCTCAGTGCCTACGACATCTTATGGAAACTATCTAACGGGCAAAAACACGTTTGATATAGACCACTTATAAGACTGTATATATTCCATAGGGTATAAAGAATTTATCGACATTGACTGATATTTTGGAATTGTTATTATTTTGGTGTCTTATTTTGATTCATTCAATCTATGAAGCATGGCAACAGTTGGGACTGGATTGGGATAAATTTATTAAACTTTAAAAAGTGACCTCTTTCAATTTTGAGTAATATATTTTGAAGGTATAAAAACAAATGAATAAAATATTCTCAGTTAGATGTGAAAGTGTAGAAAATGAGATTTCGACATACATATGAAATAACGAAGAAAAAAAGAGAGTTTAAATGTTTTTATTTCAAAAAAGGGCATTTCAACATAAATTTACCCATATTTTATAGATTTGTTGAATAGAATGTCTTTGTGCCGGACATTGTTCTCATTTAAATTTCGATTCGTCTAAGAGAAACCGCCTGAACCTGTCATACGAGAAACGGTTTAGACCCTTCACACCTCAAAAACAACAACAACAACAACACACACACCACCACCACCACCACCACACCACCACCACACACACACACCACACAAAGCAAAAACAACAACAAACAACAGAAAAAAACAACAACAAAAAACAAACAAACAAAACAAACAAAACAACACAACAACAACTAATCGATGACAGACTATTTTATTGATTTCGATAATCGTTAGCAAATCGTTTAGTTGCTCATATTTATTTATTTATTTGTTTATATTTTGTTAGTTTATATTTTGTTTGTTTGTTTGTTTTTATTTATTTATTTATATTTTTATAGTAGGGAGGGGTTGGGGTTCAAGAGGCGAAGTAGTTATTGGATTTTCATACATAAATGTGAAAAAGTCTTTGCAAAAAAGGGTATTTTTAGAAAACACACACACACACACACACACACACACACACACACACACACACACACACACACTCACACACACACACACACACACACACTCACACACACACACACACACACACACACACACACACACACACACACACACACACACACACACACACACACACACACACACACACACACACACACACACATATATATATATATATTGAATTGAATATACAGTGCACAATTTTCCAAAAACGATTAAACACTTAACCGGAACATGCAAGTAACCGAAATTCAATACCATGCGCAGGAAGGGACATTTTTACACCACATAAGTTTTTTCTTCATAAACTTTTATACTGTTATTTGTGCAATTATAATTCAATTACGAATAAGACATCAAACTAGTGACATGAGTCTATTTCTCAGACCTCGTGGAAGAAAACCCAAGATTAGACTGTTAGTCTTTTCCATGCGTTCCTTTGATGACTCTGCTTTCGGCATCACTTCTCCGTTCATCATCAAAACTCCAGATGGTGGATTTTCTGCTGGCTTCGTTGACTTCACGGCTACACCGGCTTCATTGCTAGATTTGACGAAAGTATTTAAATTCACGTCTTCAAATACAGCCGGAATACCACCCTCTGGTACAAATTCGCCTTCGAAGTTTTCATCAACGCCAGTTCGAATGTTACGATTTTGTCCGTCTGCAAGCGAATCAGAGGCGTTCCCTGCGAGTTTAGGCACAATTTCGGATAATGAGTCCGATTTTTCACGACCGCTTTGAATTGTTTCCATTTTGTCTTGTGGGAATATATTTGTGTTAGAAACCGTATTGATGACCGCTTTCTCGTTATTATTGCCTTTGTTGCGGCTATTGTCATTACCGCCATTGATTGTAAGCGTCGCATTGGCGTTAAACTGTTGCAATGGTACCACTTCTACAGTTTGTTCTTCATTTGGATTCATTTGTATTCCGGACTGAACATCCACTAATATTGCTGGCCCCAAGATATGTCCACCCGGAAATTCTTCATGTGAATTCAAACCGGTAGGTTCGGTGTTTCTGGTGTCATTTTGGCTTCCGGTAGTACTGTCCCGATTAAGCCAATCAACAATACGAACCGCCGGGTCTGACAAACCAGTTAGATCTATTACTGGCATGTCATTCAGAGCAAACCCCTCCTGGTTTGACGAAACTGTCTCAGAAGCGGTGCCACTGTTTAAATCTTTGACGTCGTTAAGCTGTGTCGATGATTCCAGAAGAATACCAGCCTTTCGTGCTGCGAGTTCATCGCTCGATATCAGTTGACCTAGACGACCTTCGAGTTTCGATCCTTTTCTCAGAGAGTTGAAGGTATTAAAATTCCTGTTTGTTCTATTCCTGGGGTTTTCATCGTTGGGCACTTTATTCACAGCTTCATGCTCTATGGCAGTTTCATTTGCCAATGCAAGCTGACTGTTTGTATCTGGTGTCTGCGAAGTGAACGTGACGTCATTGATGTTGGTCGATGACGTCATCCGCTGGGTGCTTGTTGAACTAGGTGACGTTACGGTACTGTGTACTTGTATCGGCAGAGCTGGAAGGGGCAATCCGTCTATCTTAGAGAGACTCCTCAGCTCGGGATCCTGCATAGACAGAAAAAAACTGAATATGTAAACTGTTAATTTCCGCGTACATCTTCCCATGGCAATAAAAAGGCCCATTTGTAACTTAAACGCTTGCGTGCACGTGCATTGCATAATTGGACATGTAAACATGACAAACGTTTAGATTTTCAAGTGTAGACATGTGAAGAAATTATTTTCGCACATACCCGGGATGCCATTTCAAAAGTTCACTGTAAAAATTGAAATATAATCCAGAAAGAACACTTCAGAATTGAAAATAACGATCGCCGTCACTTTCGGCTTTTATACTGCAATATATACAACTGTATGTAAATACAGTCTCAAACCACAAAAAAGTATTGTCTATATCAAAGGCTCAGAGTAAAAATCTTGTCTACAATTGCATTTAAATTAGGAATTGCAAAATGTTTTTTGTTATCCAATGCATGTACCAATATTTTGCAACTGTTTGGTTGATGGTGGTTGGGGTGATTTCGGCATAATTTCTGCATAAATTCATACATAAGTCTAAGTGAAGACGAATTTTGGTCACTACTTATATTATAAGACAGTACAAGTTGCGAAAATAATCACTTTGAATGTCCCTTCTTTGCCAATCTATAGATTAGGACGATAGTGATCTCGGCCAAAAATACATGTCCGTATTATCTGTAGCATAGCTCAAATAGGAAATACCAAAAATGCAATATCAAGTGGAGATTTTTGCTACACAATTCTCTTAGATTTAGGCCATCAATGAACTGCGCTTTGCAGTATCTTTTCTGGTATCAAAGTCTTATTTTGGTTATTTGAGGAAAAGTCTTTGGTCCAAACTGTCGGATACCACCTTGAATGGTTTTAATCATGATTTCAACGCCTTCTTGAACGTAAGGTTACCGCAACTCCATTACTTACAACCTGTCTTCTGCGACCAACACGGTCTCCTCTGGCCATAAGGATCTCCTGCATAGAGCGACCAGAGTCCATTGTTTGTGGTCCGCGTGACTTATTCTCACGGCCATTTAAGAGGCCTTCCGATTGAATCAGTTCCCTGAGAGCAAGACGTCTGTTCTTCCATGCGCGCGCAGCGTCTGAATTCTGGCCATCTGTATAGGTTGGTTAAAATAAACGGATATGTTGCTGTATGTTTTAATTTAGTTTGTTGTAAATTGGTGTCATTATTGTTATTTGTATTTTTAATTTATTAACGATGAATGGTATTGTAAAATTGAAAACAGTTCAGTAAGTACAAAAATATGTAATATACTTAGTGACATCTATTCAAATAAAAATGTAAACGTGTTTATCGAAATTTATATTTAAATTCACGGAATATTGTACTATTGACAGCTAGATTTCTTTAACAAAAAAAATTTTTTTTAATTGTATTGCTGTTTATTTTTGTGGTTCAGAATTTTATATCAATTATTTAAGGATTTCTACCAAAAGCCTGATTAAAAAGGAATAATGAAATTGCTTATCTTCCGTTTATCTGTAACAGTTGTTGTCATTAATCAATGTTGTGATTAATAATTCGCATTTTTGTTAAAATTGTTGTTGTAAACACGTTTTATAATATACGTTTTTGAAGCAAAATAAAGGTTCTTTTCGAAAGAAATCTATTGATAAGTCTGTTTTGCTTTATCGTGATTATCTATCAACTTTCCATACACCACTAGAAACAAAATCCCTTACTAAAGCAATTAAAAATACTTTTAGATAAATATTAAAGTGAGTCTACCTCTTAAAAGGTTTCAATAGCTAACAGAATTATTAGAAAAAAAGACTCCGGCGTCCAGGCGTTGTTGTTTTTTAATAACGAAAGTATACAATTTACATATACATGTGTGTGACAAAAACTTATATTTTATTTTAGTAAAACCTTTATTTCAAGTTTAATGCTGCTGTATACGCCAATGACACAATCAGCAACATTTTCTGTTGTTTCTTTGACAGAAAATAAAAACGAACAGCTAGAAGTATGTTTTTCATACTGAAAATAAAATAACAACGAACAAAATCACATACCTGCCAATGCTATCAGACAGACTAAAATAAAAAATATATTTCCAAGTAATAACGTTCCAGCCATTTCCTGTTAAGCCGTTCAAGTTACTATATCTTTCGAGGTTGTGGTAGTTGGTTAACTTATTATCAAGGATACGATTTATTCAACAATGAATGGTATTGGAGAGCATGTGGCTTTTTGCGGTACTTGTAATCACACATTGCAGTTTGAGTCATTTAACCGAAAGACACGGACACACTTTATTAAAGGTAGTATCCGAAAGTTTGGACCAACTATATTTAATCTAAAATAACCAAACAGGTATTGGTTGCCTAAAATGTCCAGTTCTGTTCACCGATGCCCTAAATCTGTGTGAACAATCAAGCCAAAATCCACACTTGTTAATGCAAGAAGGTATTTCCTATTTGAGTTACGCTGCAGAGATAGATAGCTATTTTTAAACTAAGAAAACCACACAACATAATTTTATATCGCGTTATATCGTCATCTGGGTAATCCCCTCTGGCGTCGACATCTATTTTTAACAGAGACCCACTATCGTGCTTTTTAAAGAGTTGAAAAGAATTAACAATTAGACTGATTTTTTTCGCGACTGGTTTTGTTTAACAATAAAATGAGTGTTCAGCATCGTCTTAATTCAGGCTAAATTATGAGTTTTTAGGCAGAAATTATGCCTTATTTCCCCAAAGCTGTTGCAAGACATTGTTACATGCTGGCAAGATATTGTTACATGCATTTGATTAAGGCAAATTGTCGGATACTTGTTTTGGCATATGTTTCCATTAATTTGGAACGCGCACCCGTTGTTATCATGAAAGGTTTACAATAAAAAGTCACTAGTTAATTAGCTTTACTTAGAGAGACATAATAAATACCGCTACAGGGGCTTCGCAAGTGATTTTTGTCGGGAGTTGAAAGTTCAACGACCTCGCTTTTCTGTCTGGAACTGTCGGAGTGTGTAGCTGGACCAAAATTGATATTATATTTGATATCATTAAAAATCAGTTTAAATATGAATGGGGTTTGATGGTGGATATTATTAAACAACTAAATTTTGATATTTAATCATATTATATATTTTTCGTGAACAAAACGGTATGTATCAAAACAGTTCAAGTGCCATGGTCATGTTGCTGGTAAAAATTAGAAGAAACTTGAGGAAATGTGTATGAAGTTTTGTATGCTCCTTTAATTACCAAAAGCCGCACACATTGATCACCGAGAGAGATTGATTATTTGACTGTTTGGGAACGAGATGTGTGAATTCTCATGTGGCGGAAGTTTGTCGCAAGCATTCTGAACACATTCTCAAAGTCAGTAGATTAAATCATACAATGACAATAACAAAGATTGTCACCTATGTCGTTCCTTTTTGTCCCCAGGCATACTTCAAATTTTGTACCACGATAACAACAACAACAACAATTGTCTTGTCACATGGGCGTTAAGGGCTGTTATACACATACACACGCACACTCACATAAAAAAGGTAAACATTAATGGCCAAAATAACAATACTATTCTATTGTTATAAAAATAGCAAAGTCACGAAAAACACAGGCACGTACAACGGATGATTTCCGATTTATTTAATTACTTTATTTCTATGTTTTAAGTTTAATTAACCTGTTCATCGTAAGTGTTATTTTTAACTTCAAAAATTCGTCAAATATTTAATCACTGACGGCAATATAGCAGCGGACAAAAAAGAAGTCAATACTTTTAATATGACACCAATAAAGGTTGATGATGTTAAATCGTCTGACAGAATTGTTCTGTCTAGACAAAGAAATCAAATCGAAAATCGATTCTCCAAAATGTCGTAAATCTCAAGTTTAACAACACATAAAATATAATGTTTGCAGGTTCTACAGTACATAAATGTCCATGCTAACACATTCTAAATTATGATAACGTTCGTTTTTGTATCCCCCCCCCCCCCCGACAATTTTCTAGATCCGCCTCTGAGCACAGGAATTTATTATTATTAACAAGAAAAGGGTCCATGGTTCATGCGTGCATTTATTTGCACTAAAGACGAATGATTATAGGGCGAAAACAAAGAGCTATATCCGCATGTTTTGTAAACTCATTCCTCCTTCCATTCGTTCATAAATATGTGTGTATTTAGATTAAAATGTATGTTTTTGCTGTTTTTTTCTTTTCTTTCTTTACATCCTTATAGCCGTAAGTCCCCGGTCAAATTTTATCATGTTAAACTGCGAGCTGTATCATGTAGATGGTAGCCAATGTTCGAATGTTATGTTTTCTTCATAATAAACAATATTTCAGCAACACTTTTTATTACAGTAGAACAATTCACACTGTGTCTCTTTGATGTTTTGACGGTGTTTCTTTTTTAACTTGTCGGTTTATTTCGTAGTCCATGCCTTTCCGCTTTAATGGCGCATGCGCCCTTTAATAAATTGCCCGTATGGACGCATGCGCAATAATGTTGTCCGACATTTTGCGCCAAGTTTCCTGGAGAAATTTATTTTGATTTTAGAAAATTCACTTTTTCAGGAGATCGGATGCAAATGCATGCAATTATGCCATGCCATTGGCTAGACATTTATGTGTTCGGTGTTGCCAGTTATTAACTGTGTCAACAATCGTCCCCCTTTTGCAATAATCGGTGCAAAAACAGTCGAAAAGTCGCGGTTGACAAAAAGTGGTTTTCATTAATTTATACACCAAAGTTACACCCAACATGAATACCATGGAGTACGACTTGGACACCTCGGGTGGTCTGATGGAGGTATATTTTGTTTCTCGAAGAGTTGGATCTGTCCATTTTGAAGTTATTTCACAAAAGCTTGTGAAAGTTTGATATAAATGGCCACCATTATTTGTTTGTGCACAAAAACTGTCATGGCAGCCGCTCGTACTGACCTACTTAAGAATATTAAAAGCAGACAGATAATTCAATAGCATCACAGAAGGCCCTAATATGAGTCTCCCCAGATTATACAATTTTTCTTGTAGCTTAGAGATAGTGATTTGATATGCTTACAAGTACTTTTGAGTTTTATAATGAATAATAATTTCCCATGACAAATTATGCTTTAGGACAAATCACCTCAGACAAATCACCAAATAAATTCCTACAGGACAGCTCAATTTAGGTTCTTGATCTAGCCAGATTTGTATTTCCATTTGTCGTCACTTCCTTCAGATAATATTTAATGCGACTTATTTGGCTGCATTATAAATTGTCATGTAAATATTCTGTTTTTGTAGGAGATACAAAGACTGATAGCACCACCAGTGAGCGAGGATTCTTCAAAGCGACAGAAAAGAGGCACTAAAGAATTCAGAAAGCATGGAAAAGCCATTAACCATGATTACTGTGACAGTTGTACAGAGGGAGGTGATCTGGTCTGCTGCGATAGATGCCCCGCATCATTCCATTTACAATGCCAGTATGTATGGCGTATATAAGGACAATTTAAGAACATGCTGTTTAAAGGTGGTATCCGATAGTTTGGACCAATTTTATTTTGTCTCCCAAATAATTTATTGTTAACTGAAAAGGTCCTGTAAATGCTGCTTATTGATGCTCTTGATCTGTGTAGACAATCAAGTATTAATCCGCACTTGTCATTACAAACAGGTATTTCTTGTCCCAGCCACATTGCAGAGATAGCGATTTTTAAACTAAGAAAACCATGCGACCACTTTATGGATCACTTTATATCGTTATACAGGTAATATGCTCTGAGACCACTATCACATTTTTTATGGGGTTGGAAAGAATGAACATTTCAAGTGATTTTTTGTGATTGGTAATTTATAACAATATATTTAGTGTTCACAGTCAGCTTTGTTTAGACTTAAGTATGAGTTTATGAGGAAATAATGCCCACATCCTCAAAAACAGTGATCAGATATTGTTACATGTATTTGATATGGGCAAACTGTTGGATGCCACCAAAAGGGTCAGATCTTTGACTGTTATTAAGCCTGATATTTTTAAGTAACTTTCTTGTTATTTTGCGAAAATCAGTAAGGTCCAAAATTTACTGTGAAAGACCTTTTTATACTTAAATATTATTTTCATTATAGCGCATGCGATGTTATTGTTGCAGCGATCCTCCACTTGAGGAAGATGACATTCCACCAGGGGAATGGGCCTGTCATAGATGCAAGTCTGCGCCCCCCAAACCAGAGGTAATTTATAACGTGTTAATTTTTTGTATCTAAGTATTACTGATTATAAAAGGACAAAACCAATTGACCATCATTTCTGATAATGTACATTGGCACCATTTAGAAGATCTTTAGATTTTTTTACTGAAGATATCTTTAACATCCATGTTGCTGTAGTTACAAGTAAAATTTGCTCAGTTTTAAGTCAAACTGTGTTAATCTTGTAGATTTGAGAAGATGTTTTCTAAAAATGTGAATCACTTTTCAGAAGGAAAAGGATAAAGATGATGATACCTCATCTACTAAGAGTGGCAGTTCAAATGCCAGTAAGGGTAGTGGAAATAAATACCTACCATTACCAATCCCGATTCCTGTTCTGGGAGAGAATCCCCTACACACGCTTGCAGAGGCAGCCAAAGTGCTGAATCCAGTTCAGTTTGACTTACCTAAAGACATTGCTTGTACAACGCCACTGCCAGGTAGAGTGTACATTTACCGTCATATTGTTTGTTAAAAAATACAAGATGCAATTGCATCAAATCGACAATACATGAAGTTTGTATTGTATATATATTTCATTTCTTGTAATCAGATAGTAGCAAATGCTAAATTCTTAGGAAGGTTTCTGGCTGTACCATGTGTGTATAAATATGCTGTTTTTTTACTTATCATCTTTCATTTTGTTCCAAAATATTTTTTTTGTAGAACATGTCAACTATTCGTATAAAAAAAAGAATTGTTTTTAATCCTCTGTTTGATACACAGGGTCATACAAGCGGAAATGGTGGGGAAGAGATCGGAACCTCCCTCAAAAGAAGCCTCCCCATGAACTTGACAATGGTCTTGTCCCTCTACCAGCAAAATTGTGCTTCATATGTAACAGGTCAGTTATTGTGGTGCATGTATGAGATTATTTTCAGTTCATAGACTTTGTCGTTCGTTTGGACCCCCATATATGTTGAGTGTTTTTTGTACTTTTCATTGTTACACAATAGTTCTATAATATCAGCAACTTACAGTTGAACAAATAGGCTTTATATATTTATAAACAGTCAAGCTAAAATGCCTAGAATGCATCAAATTTAGGTATTCTCCTTGCAGTACCAATAGGTTAACTGGCTAGGTAGCAAGACCCAGCTGCAATGTTAGGTTTTTAATATTACTTTTTTTTTTTTTTTTGCTAAAATTAATTACAGGTAATAGTATATTACATTGTGTGTTTGTTTTCATAATTGCAGGAGTTGCAGATTTGCAGCGTTGTTACCATGTGATTACTGTCCCTGTCTGTTCCATCTGGATTGTTTGGATCCCCCCTTAACATCTGTACCAACTGGCAGATGGATGTGTCCTAACCATCCAGAGAACATTGTGGTAAAGACATTAAAATTTATTTCTATAGACATTGTGGTAATTACTAGTTGTACTTTATATATCTACCGAGGATAGTAATCAAATCAAATGTTCATTTTCTCCATAACTGTTGGCCTTTATACAATTTTTAACTTTGGGCTGCTTAGCCTTTCACCACGTGGGCTTGAGTCCCGTTTGGGCTGAAGGACTTAGTGTAGGAAGGTCTTCCAGCTGACCTGCGTTGCGACTTTGGTTCTACTCAGACATTTGTTTTGGGTCTTCCTCAACCAGAATGGCTGGACATTGCTACAATAATCATAATGGTCGCTGCAATGTATTTTAACACAAAAAAAAACATTTCTTGGGGCATTGCTTGGATGTTTACATTGAGGTCTTGGTTGTTTGTTTCTTTAAAGAGAACAGGATTTATTCATTTTTATTTTTTTTTAGAAATTGGAATAACAATCCTTAGCAATAGCTCAAGTGGTAGAGTGTCAGCTTACGGATCGGGAGGTCACAGGTTCAAACCCCGGCTGGTTCAAACCAAAGACTTTGGTAGTAGTGGCTTCCCTCCTTACGCTTAGGGCTAAAGGGACATCATTACGCCTGACTTGTCAGTGTCAGTATAATTGACCGGCCGGGTCCAGTCCCTGGGCACCTCATAAGTGCCCCTGTGCTATAATAATTGAAATGTTGCTTCACAGTTAAGGCAAAAATGCCAACAAAACCCATTCCATCCCTTAGGTGACCATCTCCAAGGAATAACACAGATATTAAGAATATGAAGCATCATTTAATAACCTCTTACAATGTGGACAAAACAATTAAAACAATCTTAAACCATATTCATTGTATTCTTTTCTTATGCTGTCTTAAAAATATTTGTTCTTTCCAGGATGAGAAGTTGCTGAAGACAGTTTGTGTAACAGAGCGGGTTAGGCTATGGGATAGGTACACAAAAAGAGTCAATCAACATAGTGTCAAAGTAGACTTTCTGAAGAAGATTCACCGAAAAAACCCTATGTTTAGAATAAAGTACAAACATCCACGCCGAAAAGCAGCAACCGTAAGTATAAGTTTTCGGCATACTTATCAAGTTTATATTGTTTTGATGAAAGGCTTAGAATTTAAAACATTATTTTTCACAGTCAATTTGGTTTTGGTTTTTAAGGAGGGAAATATTTGTAATTAGTTTTTCTTTTGGGCAATTAAGGGTAAGTGGTGATTTTTAAGTTAAGTATGCACAAATATACTGCGTCTTCTGTTAGTTTATAATGCAAGCTAAATTCCTGGTCTGTATGCTAATATGCAGAATGCTAAAGAAGCAGCTGAGGGTAAAGTGAAAATTGTGTCCAGTGAATCCATCCATTTAGAGTCTCCAAATCTTGTCCTAAACTTAGTGTACTTACAAAAAGGTAACCTAAAATATAGTCATATATTGAAATCTTTTCTCTTTTTTTTTAATGTTGAAATTAAAGATTTTATATTATTTATTTGACAGATACCACCAGCAATCAAACACTTCTATCAGCATCCTCCAGATCTACTTCCTGCACCATCTCTTGAAAGTTTTGGAGAACTTGGTGAGGAATGTCAGGAATCGCACATGTCCGAGGCTTCTCTGGAGGATCAAGAACAAGTATGACTGGCAGTTAACTCTTATTTTGCCCGCGACCAACCGTTGAATAAGAGGGTCAAATTTTAGTAAATTGTTTTGCAGATGTCACTTGGTAGATCCCTTTGTTTCGAATTTAATATCCAGACAGAGAAATCATGAGTCACAATTCTCAAATTTTGTTGGCACGTTGGCAGTGTTTAGGCTAGAACTTCAAAGCAGTGGGCCAGTTTGACCCATCACTTCTGAAAACAGTGGGTTAACTTTATAATCAGGGGGTCATTTAAAAAGATGGAAAAAAAACTCAACCAAATGAGTGTTTAGTAGCAGACATTGCGAAAAACGTCAGGTTTTGGTTCACCCAAGCGCTAAACTTATATACCACATCATTAAACGTGGAGCGTCTATAAATTTTGATCCACAGATTTGTTGTTCATACCATAAATTGCTAGTGCATATAAAGTCAAGCCAATACAGCCAGTTTAAGGCCAACAAGCCATGCCGGATCAGTCTATTTTTTAGCAGAAATTAGTTTGTTTACAAACAAGGCTTAGAGTTACGATTGATACAGAAATAGAAGTATATCTTTTTGTTCTATTTATTTACTTTTATTAGAATGTGCCAAAATGACCCATTCAGTTAGAAATGTGCGCCAACTCTAATAATTCTGCACCAATCCCACAAGGGCGCGCTCTAGCCTAAACACTGCGTTGGTTATGGTGGATAGCTAACCCCCAATTGGTTGTCGGGGTCAGTGGTGCAAATCATGAATGTCAAAGTCGCTGTGACACTGTGCATGATTTTTTATTGAGGTCATTGGGTAAAAACAGACATGAAGAGGTGCAAATATGTTTTACAAACATATCATGTTGAAATATTAGTTATTTTTAGAGAGAGAAAAAATGTTAAAATGATTGTGATAGTGTTGATAAATAACTGTTTTACCATGTTCACCAACTGTTCTTGAAGCTCAAGCTCTGCTCAAGTCGTAGTTTTATTTGGTAATGTACTTTTTGCAATCTATCATGCACTTCTGGAATTGTTCCATATTTCTAAGAATAACTTGACATGACATTAAGCTTTGTTCTTGAAAATTTTTAAATTTAATTCATAGGTAACAAAATTTGTTTGTACGTTTTCAGTGGCTGAAATCAGTTGTTCAACTCCAGACAAGCATAGCTCAGTTCCTAGCTAAGAAACAGCTGGAGCAGAGCAGTTCTCTTGAAAACAAATCCTCAGAGTCTGCCAGAATGGAGAAACCTACAGCATCTGTGCAGCCTGTTCAAAACAGGGACCTTGCTGATCAGAGTGTGTTGCAATTCGAGGGTAGCGGATCTCAGTCGGACTTAAAATCGAAATCTGCAGAGGCAGCTAGTGTTCAAAATGGTCCCCTAGTCAGTGGAAGTGATTCTATTAATGTGAACAATGGCCACATGGATGTGAAAAACAAAGGCAGTGTTTCATTGTTAAACCCTGTCAATGGGGACATGGATATTACCGACAGATCGGCCACAAGTAACTCAGTGCTTCATGACTTATCGCCTCAATCAAGCGTTGTCAAAGTATCGTGGCCAAGTGATTCAAAACAATCAAATGTGCCAATGTCATGTGTGTCAAACTCTCAAGGATCAACTAGTAAAAACATTGTTATAAGTGCTGTGAACAAATCAAACAATGTCATTACACGAGTGGTGCCAGGAGTGTCGAGTAAGGCGTCTGGTCCCACGTCAATATTATCACAACGTGCGGGAAGTGTAACAGGAAAATCATCAGGCAGCAATACCATTAAGTCAAACATCTCCAGCACTGGTACCACCACCAAAGTTATCACAGTGAATCCCCCACAAGCAGGTAACATCATTGAAAAAAATGGAGTAGTGTTACTTGATAATCTGAGCATTGTTGTTTTTTTCAGACATAGTCAGTTTCTGAAGCAGTATTTATTAGTGATAAGATTAGTTTAATTGAAATTCACAATTTGTTTGGTGATGCAACTTCTTTTTCAAAAATATATGTTATTGTATGACTCAAATTTACAAATTGGCCAGATAAGGTCAAGTTGACAAAAAGGATTGACAAAACACCCCACTGGATTTATTTCATATTCTTAAGGAAACTGTTTTTTGATGGCTTTGTTAAGACAATAAGTCAAGGGGTGTAAATTGTACACTGACAATTTGCAAATTTAAATGCAAGTGTTTGTTCTCTTCTCACATCCTCTTAGCAATTTTGAATGTTATTTTCTTGACCCAGTGATTTCTTACCAATAGTGAGTATACAACTATGGTGCACTGGGGGGCGGGGGGCTACATTAAGGTATATTTCATCTAAGAAACATCTTGGTAAAATGAATTTTCACATATGAATATTTTTTTTATACTAATGTTGTTGTACAGCCCTTAATTAACTAGAGAAACTGTTATGTAATTTCGTTCTTTGTTCATTAATTTAAGTAGCTGTAAGCATGAATATATTCAGACTATTGTAAATTCACCTTTGTGCTCAAAGTGAGCTTTTCTGATACCCCTTCGGCTGTCGTGCGTCATCAACAATTTGCTTGTGAACCCACTAGAGGCTAAATTTTGTTTTTATCCAATCGTCACCAAACTTGGTCAGAATGTCTGTCTGCTAGAAATCTTGGAGAAGTTCGTAACTGGGTCAAATGGAGTAAAAAAAACTAGGTCAAATTTTAGAAAAAACTGGTGAACCAGTAAGGGGCCACATTTATAGCACAATCTTCACCAAATTTGGGCAGTGTTTGCAAGAAATCATGGATGAGTTTATAACTGGGTTGCAAGGGATAAAAAAATAAGTCACTAAGTCAAATTTTAGACATTTACCATGCAAGAGACCACATTTATGGCCCAATCTTCACCAAATTTTGTCAAAACGTTTGTCTGCAAGAAATCTTAAATGATTTTGTAACTGGGTCACGTGGGATTAAAAATAAGGTCACTAGGTTAAATTTTAGAGAAATCTTGTAAACATGCTAGAGGCCACATTTATGGCATAATCATCACCAAACTTAGCCAGAATGTTTGCAAGAAATCTTAGATGATTTCATAACTGGATCACATGGGGTCAAAAACTAGATAAGATTTAAGACAAACTTTGTGAACCCACAAGAGGCCACATTTATGACCCAGTCTTCATCAGACTTGGTCAGAATGTTTGTCTGCAAGAAAACTTGGGTGAAAATAAAAATGGGTCACGTGAGGTCAAAAAGTTGTATACTGGGTCAAATTTTAGCAAAACCTTGTCATCATGGCCATATTTTTTACCCAAATCTGTACCAGTCTTGGTCAGACTGTTTGTCTGCAAGAAATCTTTGATATGTTCGTAACTGGGTCATGTGGTGTGAAAAACTAGGTCACTTAGTCAAATTTTAGACCTTGACCACGCTAGAGGCCACATATGGCCCAATCTTCACTAAACTTGGTCAGAATGTTTGAAAGAAATCTTGGATGACTCAGTAATTGGGTCACATGGAGTCAAAAGTAGGTCACTAGGTCAAACATTAGAGAAACCTTGCCACATTTATGGCCCAGTCTTCTCCAAACTTAGTCAAAATGTTTGTCAGCTAGAAAGCTTAGAGGAGTTTGTAACTAGGTCACATTGGGTTAAAAAGTAGGTCACTAAGTCACATCCTAGAAAACTTTGTGAACACTAGCAAGGCCACACTTAATGCCCTAACTTCACAGAAGATTTCTTAAGATTTAACCACTTGATGCCTGATGTCAGCCTTCTAAAAGCCTGTGTCTTCAGGTGAGAAATTAAGGTTTTAGTACTTTGACAGCATACACTTGCAGGGTTGTCATTAGGAGGCGGCTGGCGGCCGATTTGACCGCCTCAAATGAAAATCAGGCCACCTCAAATTTGAAAAAAATGAAAATCAGTCAAGAGCATGGCCCCACCTTCGGCGCTCGCATAGCCTAGCCTCCTCAAAAGTTAATTGAGCCTGCTCAAAATATTTCTAGTGACACCCCTGCACTTGTAAATTTTCACAACAATGCTTACTTAGTGTGGCTCAGCTTTTTCTTTTAACTTGGATTTTTGAAAAAAATTGATTAGAAATTGATTAGAATTTAATTTGTAGATAACTTATAACTAAACCAAAAGGATATCAAGAGCTTATTTGTAACAGTGTAAATCTGTTCTTCACATGCATGGGTTGGGGCAAAAGCTTCGTGTAGGGAGTTCTTTTCTGGTGCTTTTCTTTTTTTGGTTTTACACAGAAATTTGTTATAAGGACAAAAATTGCTGGCTGCTTTAAAAAAAGCTATAACATCCCTGTATCAGGTATTTACTTGTCTGTTGTTGTATTTTACATCGCATTGACTCAATCAGTGATGTAATGGTGACATTCTGCTGTGATTATTGTTGGAAAAACCTTTACAAATGTCTTGATAGAACTAATAGCCAGCAGGTCAGCTAGTAGACTACCCCTCTTGAAACCAAGTAGTGAAGTTATAAGCAATCTTCAAGAATGCATTTTAAAAGTTTTAGACCTTTGGTTCACCAAGCTTGCAAAATATACTAGATTCATGTAAAATTTACTAGACAGAACATATGATGGACTCTGACCTTGGTCCATCATCTTTTTTCTAAGACTTATCTGCTTTGCCACTACCTCCTTATCTCATTTATTTTTAGTTAGGGTTTCTTTTAAATCTCTCTTAAGCCAGATCAAAATGTGAACACAAATACCATCTATAAACAAGAATGGTTTTCCCTGAATACTATTTTTATAACAGCCATTTTGAGAGCGTAATTCATAACGCTTTTGGTGAGTGTCAAAAAATGGCCGCTATCGATGATACAGTAGAAAAGTGTTTGACAAAATTTGGAATTCTCTCATTGGTTAACTTTCGACCTGAAGATGTTATTGATTTTGAAACAAATAGGATACCACATAAAACACACCTGTCTACAGTGACATAAGTCTTGTGCAGAGTGTCCAGGTTACATTTCTGTGTAAATGGGCATAGCCATTAAAATGATCTTCGAATCATCCTTTACTTTTGCGATTTTGTAGGTGACAATCTGGTTGGGAAAGTTTTATTGACTCGTCAGATCTTGATAGCGGAGCGGTTTTCAGGATATGATTTTAATAAGAACGGGGTTTTATTTTGTTACTTTCAGCATCCAAAACTCCACAAAACAAACAAGCAATACCAGTGGTCAGTGGGAGTCAGGGTTCACAAGCTATTGCAACGTTAAACAATACACTTCAGCAGTGTTTGGAGGGGACCGCAGGTAATCTTGACTTTTATACAACCTCATCATTCATGTTTTAATATTTAATTGGGGGAAAAAGTCAATCTAAAAAGGTTAGTCTTTATCAAAAATTATTTCTTTACAATCTGTAACAACAAAATTACAAATTAAACATTTTTGTGACGAGTTTTTTAAGTCCATAAATAATGACAACATTGGTTTTTATGGCATTAAGTCTGTAAATATATTCTACATTTTTTGCTGAACTTCAAAATATTTTTATTGCAAAAGGTTATTACCCTTTGATTTGTGGCAGTGTTTATTATTTGCTGTTAAGGTCCAGATATTTTCTTGAGCATACTTGAACAGTACCAAATGAAAAACCTACTTTGAAAAGGGCAGATAACCTTTAAATATGTTTTGCAGAGTTATGAGAATTTTTCTTATATTGTCCCTTATTGAGGGAAGTAGAAAGCGTTGCCTATGGACAGCTTTTGTTAACTGTAGTGTTTTTCTCACTTTACAGACCTGGAGCTAAGTAAACTGGATGACAAGTTGATCCAGATTCTGGCCTGGCAGCGCTTGCAGCAGTTGATGCCCAGTAAATCACTGGAGGGACAGAAGAAAGTTTCCACCACCATTAACGGTCTCCTTACATCGCCAGGTAGGGAATGCTGTTGTGGGACGCCCTTGACTGAGTGGCAGAGTCCCTGACTTGTAACTTAAGCCTACTCTCCTCTCACTGTGTTGGTTTGAGCCCTGGTCAGAACCAATGACCTTGTATGGGCACGTCATTCGCCAGTGGTTCTATCCAGACATTTGTCTGGGGTTCTGTCTTCACCAAGATAAGTTAATGATGCTATAATGACTGTAACTGCTGCACTGTATTTTTTAAAACAAAACAAATACTGTTGTTACTTAACTCTCGACCTACTACATAATTAGGCAGTAAAAAAAAATAAATGCCAAAAGTACAACCAAAGGTTACTAGACACTATAGGTTCAGCAGCAAACGGAGCAAATCCTGATACCTTTGTCTCGCAGAAATAATAATGTGGCTTTTCTTTGAGAACTATATAGTCTTCTGAGATAATAATTTTTACTAAAATATAAGACAGCAAAAACTGAATAACAGTGTCTTTTGTTTTAAGAACATCAGTCACCCTTTTTATCATTCTATATCATCAAATTCAAGCCAGAAGACTGATGAAATGGCATATATATACATAATAATTGAAATAGAAACAATGTTAAACATGCACCAGGTTGCCGGTAGTGACCATTTTTGTTAAGATTTTTCTCAGAATTCTCTTATTTCGGTATGATATTGTACGCATATGCTTGAAATATTCAGATTTGTGTTCTGTTTTTGTATTTGTAATTAATAAATAGCTACTGAAAAGTATATGAAATTTTGGATTTATTCATCACATAACAAAACATGTCTAAAAATGCCTGATGATTTTACATTATATATTTTTACATCATGTTCACAGTTCTTCTAAAATTGAAACATCCTTAAATAATATTTATACTTTTAATCTGATGCAGGTTTGCAAGAGGTCCAGGCAAGAGCCGTGTTATGTCCTCTGACAGGGAAGGGAGATGCTATTCCTATGCCATACAGGACCTTATCTATAGGCACAGGTGTGTGTGTGTGATTTACTTTTTCTAATGCAATCAATATTTTACCTCTATAAACAAGCATTCTGCCATGATACATCACGGCATAAATCGAGACTATTTTACTGAAATAGAATATCTGTTCCTTTTACCTTCTGTACCCATGTTCATATTGTTGACCAGGCTGACATGTTAAATTGTTCCTTTAGTTAAATTTGATGTTATTGGTAGCAATAGGTATTAAACTGTGATATCCAAATTCGTTGGTTGTTGATATTCTTTTAGAAAAAAACTACCAAGAAGTTTGCGGGAGTAAAATAGAATGGCCAGGCTGGAGAAACAACCTAACAAAATTGTGTAGATTGTATTTGCGCATTTGTGTCCCTTTCAAGTCAAAATTTCTTTAAGAACCTGCTAGAATGGAAATAGATTTTTAAGTTGGCATTATCTCACAACCATTATATCACAATTTCTCTTTTATTTTCCTAAATCTACAATAAAATGAAATTTTGTATAGGTATGTCAATTATATAGCCTTTCTTGGGTCATATTCCCAATAAGAAAATTAAAAAAAAGAAAGAAATATATACATATCAATAATAATTATAATTTTTTTCCAATTCTCTTTTATAAGTTTTCTTCATTGAGGCAAGAAAATTACTATTTTAATATTTGATACAAAAACGTTTGAAGAAAAAAAAGTGATGTCACTTCCATGTTTTAAAACTTTAAACTGTCACTCCCTGGCTTTGAGCCTTCAAGGTGTTCAGTACCTGCTGTCAATTCTACCAATTGCACTGCTAGGTGAGGTTGATGGATCTGAGACAGGATTT
Source organism: Sinonovacula constricta (assembly GCA_007844125.1). Taxonomy (NCBI): domain Eukaryota; kingdom Metazoa; phylum Mollusca; class Bivalvia; order Cardiida; family Solecurtidae; genus Sinonovacula; species Sinonovacula constricta. The sequence continues at coordinate 58,979,776 of CM017564.1, forward strand.
TCTTTGATCATAGTTTGACTCTTTTTTTTCATTCATGTTCCAGGTGCTGATATGGATGTGAGTTTGGGCCAGTATGGACAGTGCAATTTTATTTCTTCTAAACATGCTTTCATCTTTTACGATGAAGTAAGTATAATGTTGATTTAAATGATAGCTAGAACTTTAAAGAGAAAAACCTGCTACTGCAATTATTTTTTATCTTTGCAAATTTGTTTTGTCATTGACAGAACATAGTAGCTTTTTGATTTAATGGTCTGGCTTCTTGAATAAAGATTTCTTGTTAGATTTTGAATAGAAAACGGTTTTTTAAAGGTAAAATTCTGCTTTATAAAAGATTAAATTTTGCTTTTTATTGTTACGTTTTCATAATGCTTAATAACCTTCTCATTTTATGTTGTTATGTACAAACATATTTTCTCCTGTATCTATCGCATAATTCAGCACCTTATTATTTTTTTAATACAAGCCAAGATGTTAGTTGACATTCATTTACTTTTATTTTTCAGACAAGCAAGCATTATGAACTGTTGAACTACAGTGAGCATGGTACCACCGTGGACAACGTCTTATATTCCTGTGATTTCTCCGACAAGCCTGCCACCACGCCACAACCATCAGCGGTCGTGGCAGCTGTTCGGCATCTCAACTCTGTCAACAAGCCGAAGATGAAAGCAGATGAGAGATTAACCATGACAACACGGCCTGCTGATGTAAGTTTAAAAGGTTTAATTAACCTGAGGAGTTTATCTATGAAGACAAACTGACCTAAAATTTGATTTTGGCTAAGAAATTAGGGTCTTTAAGTTTTGAGTTCTTTATCTCATCACCGGCCACAATAGCTCAAGCGGTAAAGTGTCGGCTTGCGGATCAGGAGGTCGTGGGTTCAAACCCCGGCCGGGTCGAACCAAAGACTTTAAAGTTGGATGTAGTGGCTTCCCTTCTAACGCTCGGGCTCAGAGGACAGCATTACGCCTGACTCATCGGTGTCAGTAAAATGGACCGACCTGGTTCAGTCCCTGGGCACCTCATAAGTGCCCCTGTGCTATAATGATAGAAATGTCGCTGCACAGTATCGGCAAAAAATGCTGTCAAATCACATCCCATCCCTCTTTAGCTCATCAGTATAAGTCAGCAGCGTTATGCCATGACGAGGATTTTGAGAGGTTTTGCTAAACAGTACTGTGAAAATTGTCACCTTCATGATGTATAGACAAGTCACAGTATGGGCTGAAAACTATTTGCAAAACATATCGTAACATAGCGAACTTGGTGATATCCCAGAACCTTCTCTTGAGCCATTCTAAGCTAACAACCTTTCGGTGTTTCTATAATAATCTTAATTATGTCTTCAAACTTGAAGCACTGATATTTTTTTTCCTTTTCAGATGCGGCGAGCGTGTAACTGTAAGGGCAGCAGTTCAAGTCTCATCGGAGGCAGTGGTGCAGGTTGGGAAGGCACAGCCATCTTGCATCACGGCAGTTACATAAAAGTTGGATGTATACAATTTGTCTTCAGCATAGTGGACCATGCAACAACACAACCACTTCATGGCATTAAACGGGAACCCATGTCATTGCTAAAATCTCATCTAAAAGGGGTTCCTTAACAACAGATCTTGTAATTTCTTGTTTTTGTTTTGTTTGTTTCACAATGTTAGGTAAGAAAGAAGTACTGTAAGGCTTATTGTGACAATGTGCATTTCTTGATAAACGTTTGAAGTCCTTAACTGGCATTTTGCAACAAAAACCTGAAGTCTGGTAAAAATTGTCACATCTGAATTTGTCAGTATATTTTCAACAAATGACAAAACGGTTAAGTTTGTTTCGCTGATCTCTATTTCAATGGTGATTTCTCCACCAATGTCTTTTTCCATATATCCTCAGGCTGTTTGGTTAATTGCCACAAAATCAGTTTCTACATGCTTTCTTATTTGTTTAGATTTCAAAAACAATACAAAGATTAGGTAAAAATAAAATTTCATAATTCTTTCTCACACAGCAGTAATTGTCATTTGAACCATTTGTTAATTATGATTTCTTTAATGGAATAGTATGGGTGGGGGGGGGGGGGGGGGACAGGTCTTTCCTTTCCGAGCCATCCTGCAGATTTTTTTTAAGCTAAGAAAGCTGACCACTTATTTTCGAGATCAAATTATATCTGGGTAATCCACTCTGACATTCATATCTATTTTTAATAGAGGTCACTATCACACTTTTTATTGAGTTGGAAAGGATGAATGTTTTGTAAGAAGTGGTTAGATATTGTTACATGTTTTTGACATAGGCAGACTGTCAAATACCAACTTTAAGATAATTTTTGGAAAGGGTAGAACAAATTGAACCTACCTCTTTTGATAAAGGAAAGCAACATTATAAAGACGTCTTGTATGCAGCAGATTTAAAAATTTCCCAGGATAGATGCAAACCCGTATTCATCCCTATTCATAAGTTAAATTGCTCAAGGCATAGATTTCAGACCTTTAGGCGAGTGGTAGAAAATTTGCCAAGCTCCTCATCACAAGGGTATGAGTTAGTGATGCACTGATGATAGGAAGATATTGATTAGCGGCGTGTAAAAGCTTCTCGATGTCGATAATCAATGTCATCTTCTCCTAATTGATTAACAGAAGCGTGCGAACGCACTTTAGATAAAGGTACAGGTTCCGGATTATCCAACCGTAAAGGGAAATCACTTTGAAAATTAAAATGACGGCCCGTGAGATATTTGAGCATATAAAAATAGAAAGCATGTGAAAACTTTGTATTTTGTCCTTAAACACCAAAGAGTTTTGTAGAAAGTGGCAGGAAGTACACTATAGTATCGAGTAATTATGTTAGCTACTATTCAAAACCATTTGTCAATGTAGCACTGCGTAGATTAATAAACTGATTATAATCGGTGAAATCGCATCAGAAGTGGCAACCAATGATCAAATGTTTTGCCACGGATTTCCCAATACTGGTATGAGTCCTCTCCGGGGTAAAGTACTTAATGTAGGAAAGGAATCTGGCTGACTTATGGTGCACGAGTGGTTCTACCCAGACATCTGTCTGGGATTCTTCCACCACCAAAAAAAACAACTGGAGGTTGCAAAATGACTGACGTTAGTGATTACCATGAAATATACTGGTCGTTGGTGGTTTGGGGGGGGGGGGTATTATAGTGAAATAACTCAAATGCAAGAACTTTGAATTCAGAAATTATTCATGTATAAACTTCTTTCTTTTTTTTCTTTTTTTTTTTCTTCTTTTAATTTTTAATTATTTAACTGACAAATGTTATTTCTGCATAGTTGAAATATCTTTTCATTTGTAGATTTCAGGCAATATGATGATACATCGCAATGTCGTGTTCAGATATTATGTTACCATACTCTCTTAATTACCCAGCCCTATTAAAGTTTCTATTAACTTAGAACTCTACCTTTATTAACATTTTTACCTGGCCTAAACTTATTTTTTTCAGGTTTCATGTTTTTCATAGAAATACAGTGCACAATCCTACCCATCGTAGACAGTTTTCATTCAAAAGTTCAACACGTTTAATTGCCTGTTTCAAATCTTAACTGATGTTGAATCTGTGTGTGTGTCCATTATTTGCATAAAAATCAATTCAGTCAGCTTGCTAGGTATTCTCTGTTTATTCATACAATAATTTCCCTTGCATATATTTCACCCATGTTTGCCCAAGTTTGTCATGCAGATATTTCGATCTCAGGTTTTGTTGTGTGTGTCAAATAATAAAGAAAACTGAAGAAAAAAATAACAGTTCATAATAATTATTTTTGTCAACTTCTGTTAGCAACTATCGGCAATTTCATCAGAAGCTCAACACATTTTGTCAACCATTATTATATATTTCTGTAAGTCATGTATCATTTATTCATGTTTCATTAACCTATTCACCTTAAGACATAGAAAGGGGAAGAAAACAGTCAAAATTGGTATTTCAGGTTACATTACCATATGGAAATGGAACATGTCAAACTGTAGCTTAGGTAGAAAATGTATTTACCTTTTGACTAGTAAAATATATGTAAAAAGATTATAACAATACAAGGGAGGTCATTCATGGTCTACTCCTGTTTTGCTAATATAAGCACTAGGTTATGGGTACTTAGTGTATTATCTCTCTTTAAAAGTTTTATAGCCATAATTTTGTTGCTTTCTTTAAAGAAAAAATGTTTATTTGTTACTCTATTTCTTTTCAAGATTTAAGGCTAGATAACATTAATGGGTCCTTATTTAAAACACCAAAAAAGATTCCTAACAAACAGAACAAAAATGGAGTTACATGTATTTTAATTTTTAGAAATGCTAAAACTAACAACTTCTTTATCTTCCTATTCTTGAATACAGGAATAATTTAAACAGTTATAAAACACAGTCTTGTTTGTGTGAATATACTTACTGTCAAAGGTATGTTCATTAAAAACAACCAAAACTCTGGTAATTCTGTCCTTGGTATTAACAACCCTCAGATGTATAAGGTGCATTATAATAATGTGACTAGTTTGCGAGAAGAATGCTCCACAAAAAGTTCTTCAGAGCCGTTTGTGTAGTCTGTAGTGTTATTTCATGCTATAAACTTTAATTTATCAATTTTTATGTCACATTTTGTTAGAAATACAACTATCACACTTCACTATCACAAAGGTGGAATCCAAAAGTTTGGGGAAGATTGGGTATAATTTCTGCAAAATAGGGAAGATTGGGTATAATTTCTGCAAAATATCATGCATTGGACTTATTAACGACGATTTTGAATACTACCCCAGTTGTTAAATACTACAAACCATGAAAAATTTGTTAATTCTCAGCCTTTCCAAATCTATAACAAAGCACAATGGGGATCGCTGCTAAAGATAGATACCAATATCGGAGCGGATTACCCGTATGATGATAAAACGTTGCCACAAGTGTTAGTGGTCACTTGGTTTCTCTAGTTTAAAAATAGCTACCTGTGGAGCATATCTCAGATATGAAAAACCTTTGGCGATATGCTGTATTTTTCACATAGATGTAGGACATTTAACAAAATTTCGTGAACTCTTCATAGAACAATAACTTATACAGTTGTTTTAGGGGGAAAAACTGGACCAAGCTATTGGATACCACCTTTAATCAAGACAACAAAAATACTTACCTTTGTTTTGATGACGTCAAAGGCACTGACATGTTTATTTTCATTGTGTTTTCCCATCATACATCTGAGAGATGATTTGTGAATAATCTGAGACGTTCTGATTGGACAGAGCTGTTAAGTTAAAACGACAAGTTGGAGTGACTTCCTTTGTAGGGAGTTCTGTTTAGAATATAAATGTTACTACGATTATAAATATTACTAAGAATTGTCCATAAGTTAGATTTTGACTTAAATTTTAATTATGAGTAAATTATTAATGTCACCTATTAATAATAATGATCATGTCTTCTAGATCATGGAGATTTTTTTTAGAAAATATATTACAAATGTTGAGTTTTATTAACAAGCTTAGATATTTAAATATTCTTGTATTAGGACTGAAGAAAAGTAAAAAAGAAAAGAATGTAAATTTCTGGAAAAAAAAATAAAAAAAATATTCAGATGCATGCTTGTTTATAACCTAAATTTCCATTATATATGGTAAGGACCAAACAAATAATTTTTGCTACAAATTCTTTCGTAAGAATAATGGTCAATATGTTGCAAAGTATGTTTGATTGTAATCAAAATGTTTTCTTGCAAAATGAAAAGAAATAACAGAACAACGGTTAAAATTCTTATGAAAGGTACATATTACAAATTATTTTGCAATATTTTTATTGCAATAGTATATTTTTATAGTTATTTTATAATTCTATCATCTGAGTGTTGCCATATATGGACGATACCATAATTAAGCCATTAGGCCTAGTTGCTTGTGATTAGTATTGTACAAGAATGTGATGTAAAAAAAAGCACTTTTATAGTTTTCTTTCTTTTCTTTTTTTTAACTCTTTAATAAATGGAAAAAAATGAAATTGTTAAATACAACAGTGATTTAATTGTGTAGAAATTATTGGTTGTCTCTTTTAGTAATTTTGTCAATATGTATTATCTTCCGAATTTCCTTTCATACACCACTTTGTTAAAGCTTATTGTTTTAATGAGTTTTACTCATTTGTTATGTTTTATTGTTTAGATGTAATATAGCTTTGTCTTAAAAAAAAGATATAACTGTCTTCCTTTTTCTTTAAAGTGACTTTTTCAGCACGCCATTTTTTGACAGCAAATATTTTAATCTTTAAGTAATGTTAATCATTTGAACTGTTATTTATGATCTGTTAATTATTTTAAAAAATTACTGTTTTTGTTTTTAAAAGCAGCTACGTTAAGCAAATATTTATTATTCTATGTATTTCTATTGTAAATTTTATTCAAATAATGTACCACTGAAGTTGCTTTTTTATTGATAGAGCAGATTTTTTTTAATGATAGATGGATGATAGCACTTTAAAAAATGATGTATGTCTATATTCACTGCAAATTTCTATTAGATACATGGAAAAGATATCTTTAATTTTTGCAAACAAAGTTCTAATTTGCTATTCAGTTGACTGCAATTGAGAGATGTCTAAATACAGCTGCATGTTAAGATATGGTGAACTTTATTCTATCATTTATGCATCACTTGAATCTCAATAGATTTTCATTTTTTCCTTCAACCCACCTTTAATTGCAATGTTTTATCTGTTTTTATTATTCCAAACCTATGTTCTCTTTTCTTTATGAAGAGGTGAAAATATTGTGTACTCGCACAGTGGCTGAACACATGACTCTGGTTTTGTTTATTTGTTGACAAACTTATCAATTTGTTTTAAGTTCTCTCCCTTGTTAGTAGGTATTGTATTATTTATGATCCAAAGGTCTGCATATTGCAGTCTCACTTTCCATGCCTCTGGATATCTACTTGTAAACGTTCTTTGTCCATCCCATTTTTGTGTTAAAGCCTAGGCTTCCATATTTTGTACTGTGCTTCAATCAAAATTTACTTGAAGGGGCTGTGTATTTCCGTTGACATTTCTTTGTTTTAATCTAAAAAATTATGAGCAATCTTATCTTAGTATGTAATGATAAACAAATCAAAAATAAAACTTACAAAACTAATAATTATTTCTGAATGAAAATACCTACTAACAACAGGGGATACCAAACTTATTTTGTCGAAAACAAAACACGGGGAATTTTATAGTTGAATATAAGAAACTCCCAAAAATGTCCTAAGACTTGCACTTGTGTCGATAATATCTGTCCGCTGTTTTTCCAAATTATTTTAGTGTTTCATTCTCTGGGAAATATATTAACATTGGTATTAGCTAGTTTTTGTTAATAAATAGAAGTTTAGTGCACAAAATGGTATTGGTGGTTTGACTGAGGGAATGCATGAATATACAAAAATAATGAAATTGACCTGCTTATGTAGCATAGAAAATTGAGCATTCTGGCAGGGGCTTCAGCCAAAAATCTCTGCTATCATGTAGAATGATCTGCTGAATAAATGGATTGCTTACAAGAACTTAAACCTTTGTAGACAAAGCATATAGTAGATTGTTAACCCCATATTAAACTACAATAAACCAGACCAAAAATTTGATTTGCATATTGTATTAAGACTTCAGTCCGATTTCCAGACTTTTAAAATACTGATATATTCTTTTTGTCCTGATTGTCTTGTGTCGGTTGTGTTTTAATAATGTATTTTTTACCACATGGACAAAAAGAAAATGTTGTCATGGCATTTTTTTTTTCTTTTTCATATTTTTAATTCCTGTAAATTGGGCTCACATGCCGCCATTTAATGCTAATTTCCGCCCTTCACCTATAGATTCAAAGGGTGAAAGGCCTCAGGTTTATACATATGTACATGAACATTATACAATTCATCCTGTTGTATTCGCCATATGTACATACCCACTTTAGACTCATACAGATAGTAGTTACATTTTGTATTGTATAAGTTGCAAATGAAATATGAAATCTTTCAACTAAATAGGTCTTTGTTTTGTGTTATTTCCGTCAGAATTTGGCTTCTTTAATGTCCTCATTAAAAGTTCTTGAAGTCCAGAAAAATATCATTATCGCCTTATATAAACAGGTTTATGTTAAGTTCAGAGAAGTAAAAATGTACAAGAAGAGGAGTTTTAAATTAAGCATCTCTCTGACACCGAAATCTGCGACACTCAGATGCTCGCCAGAAAATGGTCAGCAAGTACATGATCAGGGGGGCCAGCACTATGAGCCTGAACTGGGATTAGTATGAAATTGTGTGCGAGCTGTATATAGCAATGTACAAAAAAAACCTGATTGTTCAAACATAGTAGGTTGAAAAACTAAACCAATTAAAATAATTTTTCCTGAAACATTAATACTGAATTTGATGCCAAAATTATCATGAAACAATACTTTGTGTTAGGTATATCAGCATCATAAAGCAGCACAGTTCATCTCCTCTTGGTATGTGGAATTTGTATGTTTGTTTTTATGATAAGACCTTAGTAATTATTAAAAGATGAATTCCCAATGGAATGCAACTGATTGGACTGTTAGGAACAGTGGCTGGGGTATTTAATAGCGTCAATTTAAACAAGCAATATTTATGAACTAGATTAGCCGACATTTACTCTTGTTCGTAAGCCTATATAGGACCTGACCATTGTTTTAACAAGACGTGACCATTGTTTTAACAGGTTCCATATTAGTGAAAAATGAGCACCAAAGACGAGGCGTGACTAAAATGACACTCAGAAATAGAATATACAATTACGCAGACAAATATAAGTTTCAAGACGTTTTTGACCATTATTTTCAGCAGGACCAAATAATTACAAAAGTGTGTGTGTTCAAAGCAAAGTAGCATTTTCATTTGGAAATTACGTTTGCATTTACATTTTGCTCAGAAGTATTTAGCGTCAGATATAAGACATATCTTTTGTCAGGTTGGTCAAATAACTAGCATGCCTATACATCATATGAGGCTACCAGCTCAAACACAAAATTCTAATTTTTCTATTTTTTTCTGATGTTATGATTTTCAGACAAAATAAGTTTTTTGTGAACAAGAGTTGGTTTTATTTAGGAGCAAGTCAAAATGAACCCACAATTTAATGGTCAAAACATACCGATGTTAAATGTAACATATTAAATGTTTATTTCAAATAATTAGCTTAATTTTAAGTGACATTAACCTTTTACCTTGTTGAAATACAATTTACCCCATTAACATGCCCACACTAATGGTGTTTCCAAAATGCAAATGATTAAATGCAAAAAAAAAAAAGAGAAAATTACTGTCCGTGCTTATTGTGCTTCTTAACCATTTGGTATTTGGCAAAGGGTGTTGGAGGAAATATTTGTGAAAAAGTTTAATATTGTGCAAACAAGTACAGTCATTGATATGTGTTGGTTTAATTAATAAGCTAAAAAGACAAAAGTATTTTGGGGACTTTGGGTCTAGCTTACATGAAATCAACTACAAAGACTCTATAGATAGTTTTCATGTGATGTCATAGGCACTGATAAGACAGTTTAAGGCAGCCATCTTTGAAGGCAAAAGCTAATGAAGGCAGAAATCTGGAAATGTGTGCTGTTTTAGACTCACCACTGTGTTCTTATTTTTTCAGTCTATTTTACTGAATTTTATATCAAATTTAACAGATTTTATCAAGCATTTTAAATATCAAAACTTTATTTTGCTAGTGTAAAAGGTTAAAACAAATACAACCCCAAAAGATACACTGTTCATTTATTTCAGGATGAGCCAATAATCAATTTTAAAAGTATTGCATTCTAAAATAATGAATTTCAAGAGCTTTCCAAGTGTATAGCTTTTAATTTTTGGACAACAAATAAGGAAATTACAAGAAAATTTTTGCTTCTTTACAATTCATCTAAAAATCCCTTGAAGTTGCCATCAAAGATGGTTGTTAAGATAATGCATCTTCACTGATGTGAAAACTACGGTATCTAAACATTTTCCAATTAACATTAATGTAGTATCCCTTTAATAAATACATGAAGCAATATCTCTTGCCAAAGCTTTTGGGAATTTGGACATAATTTCGACCTAAGCTCGTACTTTAGTCCTAGATATGTTTTTTTAACGCTACCTTTATTGTTAGACTGTACAAATCTATAAAAAAAACACATGTAATATTCATTCTTTCTACACCTATAAATAAACACGATATTGATCTCCGCTAAAAATAGCTATCAACATCAGAGCAGATTACCTGGATGGCGATATAACGATCATAAAAAGTAGGTTGTCGCGTGGCTTTCTTAGTTTAAAAATAGCCACTACAGCGTGGCTTGGATAGGAAATACCTGTTTGCAAATTACAAATGAGAATATTGGGGAACAGCATTTTACAAGACCTGTTCAGGTAATAATGACTTACTTGGTTATTTGAGGAAAAAGAATTTTTTTGTTCAAACTTACCACCTTTAATATTAGAACTATTTGTATAATGGTAAACTGTTACAACAATGCCCATACACATGCAGCAAATACACACCAGCACACAGTTTCTATATACATTTTTTTTTGCCGAATAGCACTTATACTAGAACTATTGGTATAATGGTATACTGTTATAGCATTGCCCATAGACAAGAAAAACATACACATCAGCAAAATTTAGGTCTATAAACACTGTATTTTTCAGGGGCCAAGAACAGTGGAAGGGCTTCTTTACAACGTTTTGCAGCCCATCTCTCTCTCTACTTGTAACTTCGCCAAGGTCAAAATTCTGAAGTAGGGAACATGTTTTAAATACTTGCTAAATATTTAATGATACCTAAAATGATGAAAATAAAGAAATGATAAACGCCAGTCTTAATGTAGGTATACAGATTATGTATAGTGGCAAAGCAAGTCATGTTTTACACATATAAATAAAGCAATGTATAATTAAAGACATGTATGTGATAATTTTCATTAAAGTCCTATGTTAACTTTTTGAAATAGAAATTATGTCAATGTTTATGGCTCGACTAAAATTGAGTAAGTTTTTTAATATTGTTCTGCAAACTGTCAGTAATACACTGGGCTTACAACTTCCAATGTAACTTTGAAATTTCTTTCATATGTACGCTTATTGTTCTGAAAACCTTTGAGATTTCCTAGATGTATGTAGCTCGCCAATCCTTCCGACATTTCTGTCCTATTGTGTTAAATGTCTTTGTCGCTATCAATATTGCACTGCATTTAACGTGATATTCTGTAGCTATTATTATTTCTACTCTTCTCTTAGTCTTGTTATGTCATCATTACACAGCCTGGCTCAATTTATTGTTTTACAATTGTAGCTCACATCACATCTCATGTATGTGTTGAGTGTATAAATAAATTGTAAACTTGCAAAGGTGCAGTTGCAAGTACAAAACATATAACGAAGAACAGATTAAAAGAAGAGAAAATGGAAACAGTTATGGTATTTACCCTGACTAAAACACCTTATTAAAGAAGTTTGATGTGTGTGAAACAGCCTGCTGACCATTGTTCCTGCTTTCCTGCAACTGTTGAGGATCTGTCTCTAACCAGTTTCCCCAGGCCTGTTGTGCAGACCCACGAGTACCGCCGGCCAGAGACCCAGGAACTGTCGGTCTGCTGTGGTCAGTGGTTTGCTTATCATCAGCATGGTGCTCGCCGTCATAGATTATTTTAATTAAAGTCTTATAGTCATAAGCACAAGCACATTTTAATTGTTGTTATATATTTTTTGCATACTGTAAATTATTATATTATATATAAAATTGTTATAAATCATCATAATCTAAGTTTAAAGATCACACAAATATTAAAGTATGTAAAACTGAAAACCAATTTGCAATTAAACAGCAATTTATTTAAAAAAAGTGAAAAGAAATCAAATTAACAAGAAGAAAAAATAGCCACAATTATATGCGTTTTACATTTCTAAATACATATTAAAAACAATACAATTAGTACATCTATATATTTGTTACACTTCACACTCGAGACAGACCTTTACAGATACTGTGCCGTATGGGACATAACTTTTGACTAACTCAAAACTATCAATCGGTCATCTTAAGTACTTTGATTCACACTTAAGTCACGTGATGTAAGCGTCATATCAAGAACACAAAAATCCAACATGGCGGATCAACGTGCGTTATTTTTCATTCATTTATTCAGCGTTATTTTATTTAAACTTACGTTCAAATTTGTAAAAGTTAATAGCAATGATTCACATTTAGTTAACACCACTAAATGATCATTTTATGTTCAATATCTATCATTGTGTGCATGCGTAATCATGTTTTTATTTCTTCCACTTTGTCGGCGCCATTGCATGGTCTGATAACGAAACAAAAGCTTTGAATTACGATTCAGTTTATTCAATGCTGACATATGAAAGTGCAAATTTCAATATTTGTTATTGTGTTCCAACTTTGCAGATAAAAAATGAATGATTTTATTTTCTTTTGTTGAGCATACATTAATTTATTCTACAGTGTTCTTTTCCTTGTGGGTGGGGGAAGGGCGTTCGGTGGGCTTGTTGAATTGGTTGGCTTACTTTAATTGTTTGAAGAAGGTTTTTCTTTAAAAAATAATATAAGGCTACTTTTCCAACTAGCAACCTTGGCTTTTGAGGGCTAAGTATTAGGATTTGATTTTGGCTGTATCAACTCAACCAATTTTTATTGTGTGACCACTTCCACTGTCCATTTGACTCATAATTTCGTGAATGATTTTTAACTATACCTTACCCTAACTAACAGTAGATATGTTTGGCTCATGCTAAGTCAGGAAGCTTTAAATGGGCAACCAAAAGAAAGATATAAAATCAATTACATTAAAAATATGCCAGTTTAGAAAAAAACATCAACTTAGAACTGTTACATTACTGATGTGTCTACTTGGTCTCTACTAAGTTTTATAATAATAATAATAACTTTTATTTAGTGTCGGCATATATAGACACAACAAGAAAACATAAGCACTGATGTGCTTTTGACCGACATATGGTATTTATTTCAGAGCACTTTATTGAGTGACTGAAATTGTTGTGCATTTAAATGCAGGATGTACTGTGAATATGAAATGTAGACATTAGACAATATAAATTAACACATTTATGAGAAAACATTTCTTCTATAGACACTTGACATGTTATTAAAAGCAAGTCCATGTTTATGTTCATTGCTCTTGTGTTTGAGTTGAGTGCTTGCTATAGTTTACAGAGATGCATATTAGGTCACATAATTCACAGTTCAACTGGAGAGCATTTAAAGTGCCTTAGAAGGTTTAAGCTCTTAAGTTGATAAAATCATGGCAAAACAGTATAAATGGATTGTAGCCAGGTACTTGGAAGATCATAAATAATTGGCTAAATCTGACCTTAGCCAAGTTGACTCACATTTTTTTTGTGAAATGCACCTTGTTTAAGTCAATGTATGAAAACATTTTCAATTTGTTAAATTGGGTATTGTAGATATTTTTCTGCTTGTTTGACTCCTTTCATTTTCTCTATGCCTTGGAGTTAACTTTGAACAAGTTAAAGAGCGAAAGTAAACTTTTGTTATTTTTAAATCAATACCCATTTTAAATAATACTTTTGAACACAGTAAAATGTCTTGTAAGGAAGTAGTTATTTATATTTGTAAAATTACCACATACCATTTATTGGTCTTCAACAAGGATACCTATGAAAACAGCAGTTATCACATGCCAGTCTAGAAACTAATATTTATATGCTGAAAGCAGTGTTAGTTAAAAATGAAAAAATACTTAAAAAGTTTGCATTAAAATGGAAGAACTTTGGTCCAGTCAAATAATTGTCACAGTACACATAAGTCTAGACATTGTTTTTTGCAACACTACTTTGCCATTGAAGATAATCTTAACAAGACACTATACAGAAAACAATAGGCATAATATTTTTCATTGGACATTATGCTGACATTTTAAAGGATATATACCATGTAGTGCATTTTTCTAATGTTATTCATGTATCGAAAACAGAAAGAAATCAAACAATTTTTTTCTTGGAACATTAACCCTCTGAACCTTTGAAGCCCATTAATTAAATTTTTTACTGGCAGCCACTGTCCCCTTGGATAAAAAGTAAATTTTGTGTTTGCTTATATTTACAGAGTACTCACAATACCAAGCAGGGTCACAAGCAGGGTAAGTTGAGGAAATTATTTACCTCTTAGCTAGATAGACTTTTTAATGAAAAAAGAATGTGCGTCGTGACACTCTCGTCTTTGTCGGTTAACTTTTTTGGTAACACTTTACTTTCTGCAAACACATTATGGTGGGGATTTCTTTTTGGGGTGAATATTGTTTGCAGCAAGTCAGGCCGCAATGGCTCAGGTGGTAGAGCGTTTTCCAGGGATCTGGAAGTCAAGGGTTCAAACCCTGGCCAGGTCAAACCAAAGACTTTAAAGTTGGTAGTAGTGGCTTCCCCGCTAACGCTCGGGGCTAAGGGGACAGCATTACGCCTGACTCGTCAAGAGTCAGTATAATGGACTGGCCGGGTTCAGTCCCTGGGCACCTCGTAAGTGCCCCTGTGCTATAATGATAGAAATGTCACTGCACAGTATCAGCAAAAATGCTGGCTAATCCAGCAAGTCAAGTGTTAAGGTCCATTTCTCGAAAACTGTTAAATATTTTCACTTAAATATTTTCACTGCAAACTTGAAATATTTTTTTCACCACTAAATGTGGAACAAATTATCAGATGTAGGTAGATAGTGTGCATTTAAATCAGCCAGCTTCAGCTGGGTTATAAAAACAGTATTGCATGTTGAGGGACAAACATTCTTGGTATATAGGTGTGTTAAAATGCTTATTTACGCTATTTCATGATAAGTTATAAACATTCATAGTATAGAAGTGGGTTGAAGTGTTTATTAACCTTGATTTGACTGTGTATAAGTTACTAGTGTTCTCCTCTAGGTATGGATATGGAGCTTATGGTTCAACACAGGACAGTTCTTACGGCCAGCAAGGAGGGGCAGCCTATGGCGCACAACCAGTGAGTGGCTTTTAATAATTGTTTGACCTAGATAGTTTTCATTGACATAAAATTTATTAAATTAAAACATTTTTAAACATTGTCCTGTCTCATTATTTTCTTACTGATGAAATCTATTATTTGTATGATCCCTAGAAAGTTTTCAATTAATAAACGTGAGTTTTTGTACCTCATATGTTATCTTTTGGTCAAATATCAAAATATTTTAGACATTGTTCTGTCATAGTATTTTATCAGGGATGAAATAAATAAATGATCTCGGTTATATTTTTTGTTATCTCAGGCCAGCCAGCCTGGTTCTACTGGCTACAGTCAGCCTGTAAGCAATTATGGCAGCTATGACCAGTCATCTGGGTATCAGGGAGGTCAATCTCAGACAGCTCAAGCTGGGGCGTATGGACAGGCACCTCAAGGTAACACAATGTTTGTTTAAACTGATCTCAGAAACTAGGGCTTCTTTGGCTAAGCAGATAGTTGTTTTCTTGTACATGTAACTAGGCTTCATAGGTGAAAATGATAACACTTAGATTGTGCTGGGTTGCCATAAAATCTTTACTTAATGCAATAGTGTAGGCACTCTTAAGATATGTCACATCGAGACTATTCAAATAATTACTGGTATTAAGGGTTTTGTGGAGAATTAAAGGAGTTAGCAGGCGTTGTACCCCTCTTACCTGGGGCTCTAACAGTATTGCAAAATAGTGACCAAAACACAGATACAATGCACATATAAAATCATTACATTGTTTTGATTAATTTGCGACTACAAACTTAGATACACCGGACCTGGTAGCGCAATAGGTAAAGCGTTGGCTCTAGGTATGGGAGGCCCAGGGTTCAATCCCAGGATGTGACATACCAAAGTCGGTAAAAATGGTAGTGGCATAGCTCCCTTGCTAACGCTCCAGCAAATATTAGTTCCACATCTGGTTGGCCCGGTGTCAGGATAATGTGACTGGGTGTGCTATCATGCCAGGTGTTCACAGCATGCTATACACAGTGAAGGCAGCACTATATCTGCTTCAAGTGGACATAGTCTCCAGATAACTGAAATACTAGGTGGGACGATCAACCCAATAATCAAACAAACTTAGATACGTGGACAAAGCAATGTAACAAGTGTTGTTCAAACTTCACAGATGCATGTTTTCACTTTGCATGACCATTTAGTAATAACTACTAACATTGTGATGGCTTAGGTACCGTATGTTGTGTTACTGGTTGGGTCTGGATAATTGGTGAGGCCATTGTTCCAAACATTACTGCTCAGTATTTAATTTATTATCGCTTCACAGTATTGGAAAAATGCTGGCAAATCCCATCACTTAAATAAATAATTATTGCGATATTATGAAATCACACATCCCTTATTGTAACCCATCATCCTCTCACAATGGGGGGCGCCCATGGCCGAGCAATAAGAGTCGCTGACTTGAAACTCCTCAGTCCCTCACTGCATGGGTTTGAGTCCTGGTCGGGGCAAGAACTTTTATGTGGGTAGGTTATTCAGTCAACCTGCAGTGCACCGGTGGTTCTGCCCAGATATATTTTTAGGGGTCTTCCTCAACCAGTAATAAGCTGGACGTCGCCATTATGACCATAATTATGTCAGTGCAATGTAATAAAAAAAAAAAAGAACAAAAAAAACAAACCTCATTATGCTAGTTAGTGTCCCAGCTGGGGTATCTGTTTGGAAATGATACTTGCAAGCTACTTTAAAAATATCTGATAATGGTGTAGGGTGGGGATATTGTGCTCAAAAAGGTAAATGTTTGGTGGGTGGGGGAACTTCTCTGTCGCATTGGTTTGAGCTCTAATTAGGACAAAAAGCATGTGTCTGGAGATTTTTCATCTGACTTTGTTTTACCAAGACATCAGATTTTTATTTTTTGTCTAAATAAAATGGAGCAGATGTAGAAAGCGTTTCACTAATAGAATATTTTGGAACTGTGCAGCTCAATCTGGTGGTCAGTCCTATGGCTCGTACTCGTACGACCAGTCCTCAGGAGGCTATGGTTCCCAACAACAGCCTGCTGCAGCCCAAGGCTACGGGCAACAATCACAGCAACAAGGTAATTTAAATAGTAGTTGATAATTGTGTGGGAAAAACAACACATTAGTTAGATAGATGTACCCCTTAAGCATGAATATATATTTCTGTCCCTTGTAATCTTATATTCCTTGGTTTGTTATTGGCAAGAGTATCATTTTTTGTTTGTTTATTTCGAGGTATTTAGGAAAAAAATGTATGCTTGAAACTTTTGCTCACAAGGTACAAGGGAAAAGCTCATTGCCTTAACTAATATTTCTTAAATTCAAAGATTATTTTTGTTAAATGAGTTCAGAATATCCACTCTTTTAAATAATACTTGAATGAGACATTTAATCCATTGGCTTAAGTTTTAACTCACTTTTCAGCTTACATTACTAACATCATTTCACTTTGTATTGAAATCAGTTTTTGAACAGTTTGAACAGTTACATGTTTTACTAGTGTTAAGAAAGCATAATCTGACGCATATTTAACAATGTAACTAGCATACTAAACAATATCCTTGTAACATGTTGGATTCCTTATATAATCTTTTCATTTATCAATAATAAATTAATTAAAAACAGTGAAATGGCCTTTTGTTCGACTGAAAGCATTTTACCAAAGCCAACTCTACAGACAGTTAATTAAAACTAAGCCTTATATGAAAATTTAGGGTTTCAAGGAATTAAAATGTGGTTAAAAATTCACCAACTGATGGATTTTAAACCTCTCCTTTACAGGTAGTTACAATAATTATCAGAGTTATGGCCAGACCGGGGAATCAGGTAAAGGTTTGCGATTTCTGGGTGCATAGCAACAGTGTTACACTTACTTTATCCGTAATGTGTGTTTTTTTGTTTTTTTTATGTGTTTTCTTATTGTTATTTATTCTTTAGATGGTTTACTTGTATTGGATATTTGTCTGGGGTTATCACCCACCAGTAAATAGCTGACAAAACAAATATAATCACAATTATGTCAGTGGATTGAAAAATAAAATGTTATCTGTGATAGTCCCACAGTTTGGCAAAGTGCCATAGTAGCTAGTACAGTTGTATGGAAGTGATACATTAGCTGTGATTGCGTGTTCTAGTGTAACATTTATGTTGCATCACATTGCACAACCCAAGTTGAAAGGTGGTGACAGATGTGGTGGGAAATCAAATAGAAATTTCTTGAGCCATCCCAGAACGTGTTATAAATGAGTTCACATTAACACAGACCGCACTCTGTAGTTTCATTGGCTAAAAATATGTATTTTATGTGAAAGTGAATGAAATACACAAACAATTTTCTAGCTTTTCAGACAAAATGTATGACAGATCTTTTGTCCTTTCATGAAGTGTTGATTTAGCACTCTTCATATAACATTATCCATATAATCCAATATTCCAAATAAACAATCATTTACTTTGCCATATTTCACTTTTCATAAAATAAAAAACCAAGACAAATGTCTGCATTTCCAAAGTGGTCACAATGGATAAAATTCAAAGACAAAATTACAAATGCCAAACATCTTAACAGAATAGTGGTAAAAAAGTTGAGTCTACATTTGTAAAGATAATTCTGTTAAAAAGAATAAGGAATAACACTTGCTTTTCATAATTGTTGAATGAAGGTAATAAATAAGTTTAAGTTCCCTTTAAAAAAATGTTGAAATGAAAAAGAAAGTATAAAGACAAGTGTCAAGCTTTCCAAAATTAATTGTCAAAACCATATTTGGCTTTCTAAAATCATCACCATGGTCAAAATCCGAAGGGAAACAAAAGGAAATGCCTATCGAAGCGTGAACTACAGGTATTGTGTTTGCCCGCAGGTGGCTACGGTGCACAGTCTGGTGGCAGTGGCGGTTACGGGTCTGAGACAGGTTCCTATGGCTCACAAAGTTCTGGAGGCGGTGGATACAACCGAGATGGCGGCAGCGGTGGTTATGGCAGAGGTGGGTGGGTGCATAGTGGTAGTATTTGGAAGGTAGATAATAATGTAGGCAACAAAGTAACAGCAGGCATTAGTGTGAATAAAATTTGAATTCATGTCTGTGCATTATGCTCGCTCTGAAATTGTCTTTTAATATTCATATATATTGTTTTTGTAAAAAATGTATTTTTTAAGTCTGTTGCATACTCAGTTGAAATTATATTAGTTTGGGACTGCACAAAGTTTCCTTAAATATAAAGTTTTGAAATGACTACCATATTTTGCAGGATATACCCCTCGACTTCTTTAGGATTAGTGCATGTGAGGTATCATCCAGAGGGGGGAGTCTATTAACAAAATCATCCAAAAAATTTGCTCATTTTTTTTGTTAGCTAATTTATGACAC
This sequence comes from Sinonovacula constricta, assembly GCA_007844125.1. Lineage (NCBI taxonomy): Eukaryota > Metazoa > Mollusca > Bivalvia > Cardiida > Solecurtidae > Sinonovacula > Sinonovacula constricta. The sequence goes on from CM017564.1 coordinate 58,999,166, forward strand.
ATTAAGTCCGGTTGTCACCTTTAGACAAATTTGAGTTTACGTAAGAGGAGGCTCACCAAGACTTTGTTGCTGCTCAAGAAAGTCCACCTTACTCTTTTCTACCTCTTTAGTAAAAGAATCCTGTGAAAATGATTAAGGTTGTCTTTTGTCATACCTGTTCTTTTCCTCAAGTAATCTTGGATTAACATTCTGTGTTAAAGGGAAAGCATGTGTACCAGTCAGTGCACTGTTTAAAATGGTTTCAACGTCAGTTGTTTCTTTCAATCTGGCCTTAAATGTGTCCACCATTATGGTGCCATTTTTTTCAGCAACTCAAGGCAAGGCTGCAGTTAATCGACAGTTTTCTTCGCTTTAAAAAAAAAGAAATGAAAAGTGTTTTTGACTACATTATAGTGTACAGATTTTTGCTTGTAAATTGTATTTCAAAAATTATATTTGGTTCATACTGGTTTATTTACATGTAACCAAACTAAACACACCAAAACAATATCTTAGATAAAGGTTTAACATTATATTTACCCAACTATAAATAAAAAAGTAAACAAGCCAGTCAATAATAACTTAAATATTGTAATCAAATTGAGGACAAGAAACAATTTAGTTCATAGTCACACAAGTTCATAAAGTCATAAGCATAAGAGTTACTATAATCCAACAAAAACACCATCAAGATGGTAATAAATGGTTGTACATTTGTGTTGCGTAAACAGCAAGAACCCAAGCAGAAACTGTGATAATAATTAAGGGTGTGTAATTAAGGTTAAATTTGGTAAAACTTGCTTCACTTGTAAACAGCCACAAAAGCTAAGTAATCAAGACTAGAACGTGTTCATTTAACAAACTTAAGGTAAAACAATTAATTTTAAACATTCATGTTGGCATGTTTCCCTGGTTGTTGAGTGTGACTAAAGGGTCAACAAAATGCAAAATAATGGAAGGTAACAGGTATTGCATTTACCTGCAGGAGGCTACGGAGGCCAGTCTGGTGGTGGCAACAGTTACGGATCCGAATCTGGCACCTACGGCACATCAGGCGGTGGTGGTGGGGGATATAACAACAGAGATAGTGGTAGAGGTGGGTTTATCAGTTTGTAGTTGTTTCTTCTAGAGTTTGACATTGTTTTTGAAGTGGGTTTTTTGTTGTTTTTTTGCGTGTTTGAGGTCAAGTATTTGAAAGAAGTCACAGTCAACAATTAGGGTCATGTAACAACTCCAGTTTTAAGCTTGTTTGAACAGTATGACCTTTGTCAGTTTTGTAAATTTACTTGTTAAGGAGATTTTTTAGCACACTTGAGCATAACGTGCTCAAGGTGAGCTTTTCTGAAACCCCTTGGTCTGATGTTCGGCATCCACAATTTGCTTGTGAACACACTTGAAGCAACAGTTTTTATCCAATCTTCATCAGAATTGTTTAGAATGCTTGTCTGCAAGAAATCTTGGACAGGTTATTAATTTGATCACTTGGGGTCAAAAACTAGAACAAAAGGTCAAATCTCAGAAAAGCCTTGTGAACAAACTAGAGACCGCATTTATGGTCCAATCTTCACTAAACTTTACCAGAATGTTTATCTGCAAGAATTCTTAGACGAGTTTTTAACTTGTCACGTGGGGTCAAAATGTAGGTCACTAGGTCAAATTTTAGAAAAACCTGGTGAATACACTAAGAGGCCACATTTACAACCCAATCTTCACCAAACTTGGCCAGAATTTTTGCCTATATGAAATCTTAGATATGTTTTGAACTGGGTCACATGGATTCAGTAAGTCACTAGGTAAAATTCTAGAAAATGTTATCAGCCCAGTGGCCACCCTAATGGTTGGTCAATTTTCACAAAAAACTCCAAAAGTAAGTAACTCTTAATTGATGTCATATGTGAGCCATCTAAAAGCCGTGTCCTCAGGTGAGCGATTAAGGGCCATCATGGCCCTCCAGTTTGGTATTGTTGTTATGAAAGTCGCACTCAGCAACTAGGGTTATATAGCAACTTACATGTAAAAGGCGATAAATAATAGTTCTTAATGTGACCGTTTAGGCTTTAGAAATCTTGGATGATAGAAAAGTGTTAATCATTGCTGGATATGACATAATGCTTGCAATACAAACTCAGCGGTAATGATTGTTACTTTGTTTTTTTACACCAAAAATTTTTTAGCTTATGTTTTGTAGAAGAGATCCCAATTCCATCATGAATACACACACAAACACGCACACAAAACCCGTAAGCAATTTTAAGCAAAATAAGCAATAGAAAATGTGAATAAATAAATTTGCATATGTACACAGAGTGTATCTTTATATAAAAAAATACAACCAAATGACCTTACACTTTAAAGAAAGTTGGACCTGGTAGCGCAGTGGGTAGAGTGTTGGCTCCAGGTAGGAGAGAGCCCCCGGTTTGAACCTGTACAAAAATACCATATTGTTTATATGGAGGAATGAAATAATCATCTGGTTGCCACTTTTGTTGACATAACTTTATAGATACCCCTTATTTCCTATTTCAACAAGAGATATAAACCAAATAAACATAATAATCAACAGTTTCATATGCATAATTGTGTTTATTTTGAGATCTTATAAAAAGCGTAACAGGAATATAAAGAATATTTCCTAGTAAACATAGACCTGGACTAAGTGTTGCTGGCATTTACTTTATAAATTAGAAGTTTGCATAGTGTGTTTTTGTCATAAGTAAATACACTTTTTAATAAACATTTAACAATTTAAAGTTAAAATGTGTTAGTGAGTTTTATTCTTATTTGCTAACAACTGCTTGTGCTTTGCTTTTTAAACAAATAAGCATAAACTTTTTTTGAAAATAAATCATGTCAATAAACCTTTTTCATTTGATAAGCCCTTCTTAATCACTCAACAGGTTTACATTTAATCATTACAAGAAGAATTATCTGAAGTCTGAATGTTGACCTATTCCTTGTCTTTTTTTTAATAGATAAAAGTTTTTCTTGTGTTTTTTCATAAATAAAAAATTTGAAAGTTGAAGGCATGTGAAACATTATTGATTTTAGATTAAAAACAAATCAGGGAATGTCTGAAATTAAAATAATATTTTAAAGTGCTATATAATGTGTCTTTTTTTTTTCGAGTATAAGTCGGTGCTTAACAAGTGTTTGACCCATATTACTTTGCTAGCCTTTCAATTGATAAGAATGTTGGAAAAGTGTGTTGATATGCTCTCATAATGTTTGAACTTCGGGGAATCTATAAAGATTTTATGTTACTTTCAGGTGGTGGTAGAGATAACAGGGGAGGTGGCGGTGGATTTGGCGGGTAAGTGATATGTTTATAGCATACTTCTCGTTTTAAATCTTCAGATTGATTTGTTAATTAAGAGTCTTAGATCTTAGCAGAAAAGTGTACATCTCAAATATTTGCAAAACTGGTACAAACTTTATGTTGGTGTAACAAATACACAGTTGGATTGCTTAACAGGTATATTGCTAATGAAAAATTATTACATGTTTAATATTGGTGCTATAGTACAATTGGTGTAACTGGTATGAACATTGAGCAAATTTTTGGTGTAAAATATTGGTATAAAAAGAAAGAAATGATTGGTTCATGTAAAATTGCAAGGTTAAACTTGAAGGTAATTGCATACTACATACTATACAGTGGTAAATAAAACAGGTTTATGTATGACACACAAAAAAACAAACTTGTGTACTTTAGTTTGGACTGTTATAGATTGTGTTTATGAACTTTTCTATGTGTACTTTATATGTACTTCATCCATATTTAATCCCTGTACTTTTTAGTGTTCTATTCCCAACAGGTGTATGAGCTAAGAGTTGAGAATGGTACATGTTGCAAAATGCTAAAGAGTTAATGGTTTTATCATGTATAAATGGGTATACTGCTGTTTTGAAGGCAGACAAGACTGTTACTTTGGACTCGCTGGATCCTAATTGTAATTGATAAACGTATAAATTGTACATTGTTTTGAAGTAAACAAATGCTGTCAATTTGAATTGATAAGGCTGAGAACTTAAATAAAAGAAATTTCTCCTCCAATGTTTATTGTGTGCAAGCAGTAATCCATTAGGCCCATCTAGAAAGAAAAATTTGTTGCTGTCAGCTCTTTTTATTAAAATGCATTGATCTATGCTTTAGTTACAGTCTTCTTCAAAATGTTTTAGTGTCTCTTTTTTAGAACAGAAGAATTTTTGCTGCTGATAAATGTGGCAGTTGGTTTAATCATTTGAGGTACAAATTTACAATCAGTTGGTTTAATAAGTTCAAAAACTGTTTAATAACTGAAGAAATGAAAAGGTCTTTCAATCACTAGTATTTATTGGGAAAAAAAGCTCAATGGTATAATTTTAAAAGTTGTGAAGTGGATAAGTTGTATATAATTCTACATAATTCCCACCACAAATAAATTGTTGATTAAATTAAACTTTAAAATTGTGAAAATATAAGATACTGTCTATTAATCTTTACATTTTTATAAAATGTATAAAACTGCTTGGCAGTAGTAATTTTAGTTGATCCAGCGAGTCCACAGGTTTTCTAGGTTTGAGAGCTAAATGATGTGTATTGCATATGCTGGGTGTATACATTTATAGGGGTATAGTTTAAAAAAAACAAGAACTCTACAAAACTGAAAGGTTGCTTTCCATGCACCATAAATGGTTATAACAAAATAATGTGGCTCTGGTTGTCAAGGGAACAGTGTTTATTGTATATAGTCTATAATAATACAGAAAGATGGTTAAGTTTTTGTGTGTATGAATCTTGGTGTGTATACAAAAAGAAAAAAAATGTGTATGGAAGAAATAGTTTGCACATAGGTACTGTTTGCTTTCAGATGTTGTGATATAATTTTAAACAGTTGTCAAACAAGTACCTATAGATTTTTTCCCTGTGAACAAGGATGGTTTGCTTGAGATAAGAATGTGAACTTGGTTTTAGGAAGTCCATGTTGCTTGTTAGAACTATTTTTGAGGACATTTTTTTTCTAATTCAGGGACAAGAACAAGTTATGTTAGTAATTATTGGGATTTTCAGTGTTATTCCAATATATAGTGGGGCACTGGTGGTCTAGTGGGCCAAGTCCCTGACTTGTAACTTGAGGCCTCTCGTTAAATTTGTTCAAAGTCCCTCTCTGGCAAAAACTTAATTGTTGGATGACTTCCTGCTGGCCTGTGGCACTCTGGTGGTTCTACCCAGACATTTTATCTGGCATATTCCTCCACTAACATAAATTTTAATGATCATAATTATGTCGCCACAATCTGTCTAAAACCATATGAGTAGTAATTTACTAATCTATGTGGATTTTTTGAAGTTATTGCATTTAAAAAAAAAAAATTATATAACTTGTTTATATTTTTGATACCCTGAAATTATAGTGTAATATATGTAGATCAGATAATTCAAAAGTGTTTCTATAGTTACATTTCCAATTAATGTTATATGCAGTAGATGTACACTTAAGAAATTAGGTGGTTATGGCTTCTTTTGTTCTATATTACATTATGGTACTGAGAACAATATTTTACTTCCTCATAATGGTGGTATATTATGATTATATTGTATTAAGAAGTTACAAATTTCCATTTTATTCGGCACCATATGACCTATCAAGTGTTGGTGTCCTGTAAAACCTGAAATCAAATCCATTTTAGTTAAATCAGACCCAAACAGATGATATATGATCAGAATGAGGTCGTTCTAAGGATTATGAAATATTCATTTTCTGGTCCTGTGGAAGCAGGATAACATAAATGTAATGAAGAATAAGTTGTATTATATTTATTCGAATCAGAGCTTACAGGTATATATGATAACATGGTTGTACTCCGGTATAAATTAATCTGATGTAATGCCTAGACATGGGGAAGACTTCGACTGAGTGGGTTTATATCACTGGTATATTATTACGTGTTTGATACTACCTATAGTTAAATGTTGTATGCTACCTGACAAACCAGAGCCACTTAGGAGGGTACTATTCAAATATATATACAAATGGTCCCACAAAATAATGTATACAAAACAACCACTAAAATGTGGATGTGTTGAAGACATGCTATTTTATGGGTATATCTGGGTATAAAAGTGTGACCAAAAAAAACATTACAAGAAAGGTACAAAATGAAAAAAGAAAAGAAAATATTTAAGGTTGGTTGTGGTTGGTGGTGTATTTTGCAACTGCCTGGTGGGAAAGTGCCAGGCTGTGTTGAGAGGAGAGACACCAAGTCCAAGGTCCCTACATTGAAGATTCCATAGACTACAAACACTGTATCCCCATTGGCTGACTGGACATGACTCAATAACCTGATGACTTTTAATGTTGTGTAACCTACAGACCCTTGATCAGACAATCAAATAAGATTGTGTGGGAACTTTAATGAATAAAAGATATTAGAGGCTTTATCATAAAGAGTATGTGCTCCATTAATTGGATAAAGGCAGTGATTGGATAGGAGGTATCAGTGCTGACATTAGAAATATTTGCATTACTAAATTTTAACCCGAACCTGCAAATTAAATTGAAAATGATTTTTTACACTGTTTTGAGCCATTATTTCTATTGGTTATTTAATTAATCATGAAGATATAAAAATTGATTTTTTTTTATTATTTTTTTTATTTTTTCAGTCCTGCCTTTTTTGGCCTTCTAGCAAAATCATTTCATTACATGGACCAATATGTAGGCCAATGTTTTGAAAGGAAAAAAAACGATTATTTGTTGGTCTTTTTGTTGCGCCAATAAGATTCTAGCCATTCCTATCAAGAAAATACTTTAAGCATAATTATCAGAAAAAGCTTGACATGACATGTTTGGACTGCTATACCTGTGACAAGCCAATGGAGGATACATAGAAGCTGTGTAGCTTACATTAAGACTATATTTTGCAGTGGTGGTAGAGGAGGTTTCAACAAATTTGGGGGTGGTAAGTCCTCGTCATGGTTTGTTTATACCTGACTTTATATCCAATTTTCTCTTTACTTGCTTTGTTCTGATTCTTTAAAGATTACAATCAAAATATTTAAAAGCATTACTTTTTAATACATATATTTGAATTTTCCGTCAGTTTAAAAAAACAAAAATGTTGGAGCGATTAAATGTATTGGAACAATTTACTGAAAGAGATGTTTTGATTGAATTTTTAGTGGACACCATTTATTTGGTTATTTTGAAGGTCTTATTTATTTTCTTAAAAAGAAATAATTTGTCATGAGGTATAAAGTACAGATTGTTGTCTGATACTCGTATTAGCTTAGTTTTTGATTAAACCTTTTGATTAAACCTTTAAAAAGCCTTCACCATTCCTCACTTGGTCGCTCCTACATTTCCCTTTGTGGAAAAAAACAACACTTAAAAAAAAATGTAATGAGAAAGGCAAGTGGCATTTTTTTATTATAGGGTAATGACCTCCTTCTTATAAAACCACCACTTAAAACATTAAATTGTGATAGATGTAATGGTGTCTTAAAGAAAGGTAAAATAATTTGTTTTGCTTCTTCGTTTTTTTTTAAATAGGCGCCCTTATGTAACCTTTAAATGGTATAAAGTCAAAAAAATTAAATAAAAGAGTGTAGTCCTGAGCTCATATTAAAATGTGAAAATGATGTATCTTACCAGAAAGGGCTAAAAAAAATAAGTTAAATTGGTCATTAACAAAGGTACAAGAATTCTTTGGTAAATCACAATTATTTGAATATGGTTGAAGTCAAGATAAAACATTATTCGTTGGATTATTGCACTAATGATGGCATACGTTAATAACATTTACCAATAATAACCTTGGGACTAAACGGTGGATTTGGGTGGAGATGTAACTGCAAAATAGAGTATGTAACCATGTGGAGGATGAGGAACTAAAGGCTGTGAAACCATAGGAGACAAATGTTTGATCTGGATATAGTTGAGAAACCCTATCATACAGACAAGGAAACAGAAAGATGGATAGAAACGGGTTTCCTGAAATCATACTGATGGGAAAACTGCCATTGGAACAAGCCAACGACCGCTCCAAGAACTACCCAGATGGCATTATCAGTAGTCATAAGAGATTGCCCTAGATGATAACGAAATAAAGACTGGTGTTATTAACAGCAACCCACTTGGTACTGAAAGCATCACAGAAGTACTGGAAGTAGCATACTTGGTACTGAACGGTCACGGGGGAACTGAAAGTTGGTACTGAACGGTCACAGGGGAACTGAAAGCAACATAGTTGGTACTGAAAGGTCACGAAGGTACTGAAAGCAACAAATATGGTATGAAAGAAACATACTGAAAGCATCGCTGTTAAATAAGCATCATTGTTAAGTAGTAAAAGTAACATATCAATGGCAAATACAGATTGTATTGAAAGTGACCTATTTAATAGACAGCGCAACATAAACATTCAAGGCACATAGTATCGACAGTGATGCATTTTATAGTGAAGGCAACATAAGGCGGTAGAAAACTCGGCCGGCACTGAAAGCAGCATGTGTATGGTGAAAGCCGCATAAACCTTTTCAAAGCATCTCAGATGGTTCTGAAGGCAGCACATGTATAGTGAAAGCCACATAAAGCTATTCAAAGCAACATAGATGGTACTGAAAGCAGCACATTGGATATTGAAAACAAGATGTTGGTTAGCGAAAGCAATATATACATATTGAAAGCAGCACAGATGGTACTTAGAGCATCAGACATGTAATTGATGACAAAATCCAGTACGAGGTTGTGGTAAATATGGGAGTAGTAGTAATTTACATATTAGCATCAGTTTATAATTATGTAGAGGTGAAATAGGTTTTTACCAATGTTTGAGATAAAAAAAGAAACAGGAGTAAGATCTCCAATGGAATATGAGGTCTGGGTAAAATGAATTCTGGTATACAATATTTCTATAGGTGAGAATGAATTCTGGTATACAGTATAGTTTCTATAGTTGAGGAAATGTAGAAAGATGTTAAATGTTGGGTGTGTTTAAGAGTGAGGAAAAAAAGACCAAAGGATTTATCAGTATTGGTAAATTTCTAAAGGTATCTACAGATAGAAACAATTAGTTAATTTAAAATGGCAGTGCCATGGCAGAAAAATTGTCAAATCTGTATTAGAGGTAAAAAGATATGCGAGATAAAACTAAACTTTTGAAGGTTATATGATAAAGTGAAAAAGGTGCACATACAAAGATTAATAAATAAGCTAAAATAGTTGGCAGTTGAAATTATGAGATGATGTCAACTCTCTAGTGTATTTTCAGTAAAGAAGAAAAATGAAACTGGTACTAAACAAAAACGAACATTGTGCAGAAATGACAATGTGACGGGATCTTATATAATGTGTGATATGATGGAGATATAAAAATGTTAATGTTCTGGGTTATGTTGATATCTAAAGAAAAAGCTGTATCTAGGTGAAAAAAGAAAATAGGTACTAGAACTGAAAAAGAGGAAAATAAAAATTTATGGTTATAGAAAAAGGTGATTATTTTGGAGAAATAAAATAAAACTTTGTATTAGAAGTTATTGTAAAATGTACACATGGTACTGAGAATGCATAGTGAAAAATTAACATTAAGGTAAAAATAAATTATAGAAATGATAATTACTACTAAGATTTTATGATAGCTGAATTTGTCTTTGATGAATGTAAAAGAAAATCTTTGTGAGATAAACATTGAAGGTTACAATAAATAAAAATGATATTCTGAAATTAAACAAAATTCCGCCGGACCTGGTAGAACATTTGGTAGAGCCTCGGCTCCAGGTTTTGGAGACCCTGGGTTTGATCCCGGGCCGTGACGTACCAAAGTTGTTAATAATGGTAGTGATACCTTGCTAACGGTCATACAAATATAAGGGTAGTTCCATGACTGGTTGGCCCAGTGTCAGGATAATGACTGGATGTGGTATCATACCAGGTGTTCACAGCAGGCTATACACAGTAAAGGCAGCACTATATCTGCTTCAAGTGGACGTCGTCTTTGGATAACTAAAATACTGTTTGTGGGACGATGAACTAAATAAACATAAAGACAATTCCATTTAGTCTAAATCAATTCAAGATGAAGAAGTATAAAACATTATTTAAGGTATTGGAGGTTTATGTTTTTAGCAAGAGAGCCTCTAAAATGGATATAACATCCAAAAGGTTTAATAAGTAACTTCTACAAAAAAATAAATTATAAAATCTGTGCAGTGTACAAAAACTGGTACACATGCATACATGGGTAAAAGTTTGTTAATGAGAGCATGAAATAAGGTGTAGTACAGAAATAATTGAATTGCCCTGAAAAATATTTTTGGGCTAAAATATACTAAATAATGTACAAATTTACAAGATAATGTATATAGTGGTATTTAATAGTGATAACAATGGGATTTTTATATTACACTGTTAAGGTTTTGCCATTTTTTTTCCAGCATACAAATATAATTAAAGAAAATTCTCTTAAAACTTCACATCATACACTTAGTTTTATGTTTATAATGCCATTTTATGTTCGGAGATTTTGCCACAAGGATATTTAAGGGTCTTATATTTCATTTGTGTAACTTGTATAAGTTCAAATATAAAATTTGTTTACAAAACCCACTAATGATTCAGATTAATAGAATTCCATATATAGAAGAAAAAGGCTTGAGAGAAAAATATAAAGCCTCGATAGAGAAATATTTATCTACACGCAAAACACATTTCTGTGTGTGTATGTGCAAACGATGGTGAAACATTTACAAAATATATACAAGATATGATTTCATTAAAAACATTGCAGTCTGGCTTATTGGATGAATGTAATAACAAAATGTTTGAGGATAAAATATTTACAAACTTTAAATCCTTTGCTCCTTATCCTTGTGGCATAAGCATCTCTGAGTTTTCCTTCCTACCATGTATTAAACATGCCCCAATGCATTACAGGTGGTGGTGGCGGCGGTGGTGGCAACTGGGGCGGGGACTCTGAGCTTCAAGAGACTCCTGGCACAGTCTTTATCACAGGACTCAATCAGGACATCACAGAAGAAGACCTTGTTGCTCACTTTGGCAGCATCGGCATCATCAAGGTATTAGTTGTGGTATAAGTGCCCCATAGAGTGGGGGACTTAGTGGGCTCAATCACTGGTTGGGATTTTTATGCCCCGGAAGATGGCTTATAGCAATCTGTATTTTCTTTTATCAAAGCCATTTTTGTGTCTGCCACAACATCTGTATTATCTTTTGCATTTAAATAAAACTTCACTATCTTCATTACACTTGAAGGTGTTGTGAATAGCATTTACAAGTGCAACTATTCAATTAAGGTCATATTTAATGTCATTGGCCCAGTGTCAGGATAATGTGTTCGGGGAAGTCGGAGAATGTTTGCTTCTGTAATTTTAATGTTGTTGTGTAAATGTACATTGTTATAAAATTGTACAATGTAATAAAATTAAAACAATTTATTTTCAAAATGTGAACATTCCTTAGACTTTGTTTTTAAGAATGAAACTATAATAGGGTAATATTTTTAAAAACTACATTAAAGTATTATGTCGCATTTAAATCTTGTTTGTCAAGCCCTGTGTCCTTTTTCCTTCTTGGTGGCAGAGGTTATCTGGAAGACATATGACCTCTGATGTGACCTCTAATTGCTAAGTAACATGGCATATAGTCACTGTTGAGCTCAGCTTATTTACTGTCATATATAGCCCTAGATGTTAAAGGTGAGGCAATAGTCCATTAAACTATTATAACCTTATTATAAATGATGGGAGTAAAGTAAAGAGAACTTGAATATTTCAGACTGACAAACGTACAAACAAGCCTAAGATCTGGATCTACAAGGACAAGATGACAGGGCGACCCAAGGGTGAGGCAACTGTTTCCTATGATGATCCAGAGACTGCTAAGGCTGCCATCAGTTGGTTCAGTGGTACGTATATGACATGAGTGAATTTTATGGATGGCACCAGTCACAAAATCAGTAACCGTTTAACCTTTCTAATCTTTTGACCAGATAACTGTTTGAATTTGTTGCTGTACTGTAATGGAATAAAATAGTCCATTCACTTATTTCATCATTGTTTGCTCTTCCAATAAAGTTTTGCAAATCTTGAGACGCTACCATTTTAATGATTTGTGCAATTTTCAAGTAGGGTAGGCGATGTTTGTTTTATTTACTTGTTAATAAAGAACAGCCCACAAATGAAAGAGAAAAAAATGCAGCCATACTTCAGTTCATCTTTTGGCTTTTTTAAACAATGGATATGAAAATGACTGTTAAAAAATCAATCTAAAAGGTGTACATGTTAAAATACAACGGAATGCATGATCAGTATTCCCCAATTAAACATGCTGGTAAACTTGCAACTAAATCAATATTTTCTCACGACCCCAACATTGATGATTTCCATTCAGAGGAAAAGGTGAGAGGTATGGCTTGAATGTGGCGATGATGGACAGTATTTTCACAGTTAATTATATCTTGGAGTTCACATCCTGACACCTTGCCCATCTCGCTTAAAATAGAGGAGAAGTGGGAGGGTTGTGGGTGTCACTCCAACAAGAGATTCTGAGTAATAGACACTTCTAGTGAATAAATATAAACCTTACCAAATATATTACATATAATTCAGAGGAGTGATTAACATTACAGAATTTGTAACTGGTAAACCTACATAGGAAGAGGTTAGGCAGTTATTTTTTTAACCCTTGCCATCCCTAGTTGATATATATTTAAATATGGTTAAGTAGATAATTTGATCTAATAGCTAATTGGTACCTTATGTGATTGCCAGCTGTGTTGATTCCTTGCAGTGGTTTCTGATTGCCAGCTGTGGTGGTTGATTCCTTGCAGTGGTTTTTAATTACCAGCTATGATTGTTGATTCCTTGCAGTGGTTGTTGATTGCCAGCTGTGGTGGTTGATTCCTTGCAGTGGTTGTTAATTGCCAAGCTGTGATTGTTGATTCCTTGCCGTGGTTGTTAACTGCCAGCTGTGATTGTTGATTCCTTGCAGTGGTTGTTAACTGCCAGCTGTGATTGTTGATTCCTTGCAGTGGTTGTTGATTGCCAGCTGTGGTGGTTGATTCCTTGCAGTGGTTGTTAACTGCCAGCTGTGATTGTTGATTCCTTGCAGTGGTTGTTGATTGCCAGCTGTGGTGGTTGATTCCTTGCAGTGGTTGTTAACTGCCAAGCTGTGATTGTTGATTCCTTGCAGTGGGTGTTAACTGCCAGCTGTGATTGTTGATTCCTTGCAGTGGTTGTTAATTACCAGCTATGATTGTTGATTCCTTGCAGTGGTTGTTAATTGCCAAGCGGTGATTGTTGATTCCTTGCAGTGGTTGTTAACTGCCAGCTGTGATCGTTGATATCATAACATGTTTGTTAATTGCCAGCTGTGGTGGTTGATCCCTTGTAGTGGTTGTTGATTGCCAGCTGTGGTTATTGATTCCTTGCGGTGGCTGTTGATGTTAATTGCCAGCTGTGATTGTTGATTTTCAGCTATGATTGTTGATTCCTAGATGTGTTTGTTAATTGCAAGCATTTGTGTTAATAGAATCAAGATTACATTGCAAACTAGCCGGATTGTTTCTTTGATGTTCGTTAAGATCACAATATTGTTTCAAATTGTTTAGAATGATATGGTTGTTTTCATTTCAGACAAAGAATTCCAGGGCAACATCATCAAAGTACAGATTGCTCAAAGGAAGGTGAGCGCAATGTTTGGAGGAGGCCGTGGTGGTGGTGGTGGCGGCGGCGGTGGTGGTGGTCGTGGAGGACGCGGTGGTGGTGACCGAGGGGACCGTGGAGGTGGTAGGGGTGGACGTGGAGGCGGTAGAGGAGGTAAGCACTTTAGATATAATTACTAAATTGTAAGTGGAATTTTTTTTGTATGTGTGTTTATTTCTTTATAATTATTGAGTTTTTCATATATAATTTTTACAGATATCTAAATCTAAATCAGTATTTCTTTGACAGCTTAAAGTTTCTTACTGCAGTGTCAGTAATGACATATTTCATTCATTCAATACAGCGAATGAGATACAGCTGTCCTGCACTAAGCCCTTGCTGTACTAGCAATTATTAGGGAAAAAAATCTTACTGTTTACTCTGTATGAATCAGAGCAAACCGAGATATCTTGATCTCACCGCTTTGCTTGGAAGTTAAATAAAACATGTGCATAAAGTAAATGGAGGTTTTAAAAAAAAAAGAAGCAGAAATCTCATTCCTGTTTCAGGTGGTGTAAATATAAATTAGTGGGTATTGTACAAAAACTCGAGGAAAGCCTAGGGTTGGTTTTTTTAGAGATAATGCAAATAAAAATTGGATCTTAAAACAGAACAACACTTGATATTTATCTGGTCGCAGCCTGATCAAGATCTTCACTATGGCTGCTCTATCGGTACAAGTACCAGACCTGGTAGAGCGTCGGCTCTAGGTACAGGAGACCCCGGATTCGATCACAGGCCGCGACATACACAACTCGTTAAAAAATGGTAGTGGCATAACTCCCTTGCTAACGCTCAAGCAAAAATAAGGGTGGTTCCATGAGTGATTGGCCCAGTGTCTGGATAATGTGACTGGGTGTGGTATCATGCCAGGTGTTCATGGCATCCTATACACAGTAAAGGCAGCACTGTATTTGCTTCAAATGGCTCCAGATTACTGAAATCCTGTTCGTTGGATGATAAACCCTATAAACAATCAGTACAAATAAGTCGTTTTTCAGAAATGTAGCATTATGGGTTTTAAAAAAATGTTTTTTTTCTGGTTATAGATAGTGCAAGACAGGGTGACTGGGCATGTCCTAATGAGACGTGTGGCAACAACAACTTTGGCTGGAGGAATGCCTGCAACCTCTGTAACACTGCCAAACCTGAAGGTCTAGGTGATGACGGAGATGATGGTATGTGATTTACCTGGAACTTCTTGTTTCTTGTTTTGGTGCACAAGCCATTTACCAGGCATGGTAGTAGTGTAACTAATTTGCTTAGAAATGCACACTGATTCATCAAAATATAGTTGTCAGGGTCATTTATTTATGTATATAATTTACAAAATAACTGATATATTGATTTACTTTTAACTTTATTAACTACACTTACTAATGCAAGATTACACTTTGTTAATGGTAATTGTAATTTAAGTTAGATCTTACAAAATTATCTCAATTAATATTTGGAGGTTTCCACTGCTAGCCATGGAGAGAAATTTGTAGCAATAAATATACACTACAACTGTTCTATAGACTATTGTTTCAGACAATTTTACACAAAAAAATAAAACTTGAAATGCTTAACAAATTCCATTCCTATTAAGTTTGTTAAGGTATCAAATCACAGGTCAGGTTCATTTTTTATTACAATATGCTAAATGTTAGCAAAGTTATGGCCTCTTCTTTTCTGATTTTAATGTAAATTTTTGTTTTTGATCCATAACTTTAAAGACTAACAGATTATCTTCATATTCGGTATGATATACTTAAATAAATAGATATTAAATTGCAAGTAAAGTTTAATTTTGGTTACTTTCTGCTAAATATTGGCAAATTTATGGCATTTTCTCGAGACATTTTAAGCTAACAGGCCATATGTCCTTCATAGTATAAATTGTATTTTTATTACAATCACATCATGTTTTTGTTTTTTTCTATCTAAGGAGGTTTCCGAGGCGGACGTGGTGGAGGACGAGGTGGATTTGGTGGTCGTGGTCGTGGTGGAGATAGGGGTGGCTATGGTGGAGATAGGGGTGGCTATGGTGGCCGAGATGGTGAGTAGATATCTCTTGCGTTTAGTTCCTGAGGTCTGATAGCTTGAAACTGCATGCACACCGTTCCAAGTTGTGCATGTAAATTGTATGATGTTGGGGTTAGGTATTGAATTGTTTTTACAGTACATAACAAATTAAGAACTTAGTTTACAAATACAAATTTAGTTAACTAGGAATGTAAGAATACAAATTTAGTTAATTAGGAATGTTATGTCCATTGAAATTTAGGAGCATATTAATTTTTGGCATTTCATTTGCCATTGTTCTGCTGATAATCTTGACTGTTGATGAAATTCAAAGTGCCTAGACAAAACCAAGTTAGCTCATATCTCTTTTATTTATGTGTAATTGAATTGTTTCCCTTTTCACTATAAAGAATAACTTGTGTCGTTGTAAGTCTTTATTCAAAAGATATTTAAAACAGTTTTTGTTCCCGTCAAATAAGTCATTTTAGGATTCCAGTATCACATTGTGATTTTTTTTATCATATCTGTCAGAAAACCTTATTAACTCATTGTACCCTAATGACGCATTAAAGCGGCACGAAAAACAGCCTCCTCATGCCGGGAGACGACTTATCGCGTCGCATTTTACCTGTGTCTGGCGCCGAGCGCCGCGTTAAGGCGGCCCTGAAAATGTCTCGGCTACTGCCGAACGCCGCGTTAATGCGTCCATCATATTTGCTGGTTAAAACTCATGTTTTCAATCACTTTCGAGTCTCGGCCAATCAAGTACATCACAGTATCGTAAATGCTAATGTCATCGTAATCTAAATCTATCGGCTTAAATCCTTTTTTGTTTTTTCATTTATTGTATCGAGCAACAGAAAAATCGGCGACATTTTCTCTGATTGAAGTGATTCACATCTAATTTGAAACATTTCTCGGCTGAAATACGATCGTAAAAGCAGTTTTCAAATGATTAATTTATACTTCGATCTCAGCCAATCAGAAACCTTGTTATATAATATATTGGAATTTCATGTAACCCGGATGTAAACACAATGAATTAATTATGTCGAGACAAAGAAAAACGGCGATGTGTCTTACTGTTAGCTTTAAAATTCCTACTTATACGCATATGTATCGGCGGATATGTGGAACTACTTACGTCAGATCCAATAATTATATGATAATTGCAGATATCAATAGATAAAAGACACAATCTAACTCTTGGAAATCGCCAAAGTTTTCTATCAAATATGAAGTTTAAGAGTGTTACTTTCTCAAACTACCGGTAAATCGCAACTTTAAATCAAAGATGGCCGACTGTTTTAAAGTTACTTATTATATAAAATATTATATAAAGCAGTGTTATTTACGTTATAAACATGAAAAAAACATGATGAGGTCAATATTCTTCACTTTAATAATTTGAACTGTGTTAATTTTGATATTGTCAATCTTACATGTTCTTCAGATTTCACTCGTTTCTGAAGTATTTCTTCTCATATCGTGTTAAAAATTACATGGTTGTGTAAAGCACTTTCTGTGCTTCAAGTATGTGAAAATATCCCTTTAGAGTACTTCCAAAATGACATGTTTATTGTGTTGTGTATACACCCACCCCCAATATCTTCCACTGACCGGTAATCCACACCAGATGTGTCTCGGCATGAGGGGCAGATAAGACCCCCACCAGGTGTAGGGCATAACTGGAGAAATGCCTCTAGGGTACAACTGGTCAATTAGCTGTAGGGCACAATGAGTTAAGAATTGAGATAGGACCACCACAGCCTCATACTGTGTGGGCTTGTGTTTAGTTAGTACGAAGGCGTTAAATGTGGGAAAGTAGTTTATCTGGTCTGTGGTGGACCGGTTGTTCTGCCCGGACATTTGTCTTGGGTATTCCTCTTCCTCAAAAAATCTGGACATGGCTTTAATGTTCGTAATTTGTGACCATGCAATTTATTGCAAAGCAAAGAAACAAAAATATCACTTCCATCCTGATTTAAATGTTGACGTGTTCTTTGCAGGTGGTGGTCGTGGTGGTTTTGGCCGAGGTGGTGACAGAGGAGGCGACAGGGGAGGAAGAGGACGGGGTGGTGACCGAGGTGGATTTGGACGAGGTGGAGACAGGTAAGATTTGAGCTCTAGTGGGTGATTAAAAGACACTTGTCGGAAGGACTTGTGAAATTGACCTCTGTTTATTTAATAAAACTTCCTGTTTATCTCAGAATATAGATATTGTATCTTATAATAGATGATTTTTTTTTCATAAAAATTGGTGCATTAAAGTGAGTCTACTGTACTTTATTTCCATTATTGTTACAGTCCAAGAATAACACTGAGCCTTTGCCACTATAAACCGCAGACCTCACTAATACTATGAATTGTCACTGCCTTTATTAAACATCTAGTCACTTATTAAAAATGTTACGTTCTGTTTGACCTGTTTTAATCTTTACTAGCAGTTGTATTTTTCTTGTTTATTTATTCATGTGTATTGTATGATTTATTTCCGGTTTGGTTTTAACCTTTGAAGACCATTTTTTAGCAGCCTCATTAGACTTAATCAGAGCTGTAAATTGTCCCAATTGGTTGCCCTCAGTTTAGTTGGCAGAGACACAGAATGTGGCTTTGAGTCTAGGCCAGGGTGAAAAAAAACATCTATGAAGGGGGGGGAGTCTTCATGCTTCCCTGCAGTGCATTTGTGGTTCTACCCAGACATTTGTATGGGATCTTCTTTCGCAAATAATAGCTAGAACCCTATAATGACATAATTTTGTCACTACTTTGTGTCGCAAAAACTAATTGCAAATGTGCACCACAGTAACATGTTATTAAATTTACTTTTTCAGGGGAGGCAGAGATGACAGACGGTCCAGGCCCTATTAGATGTCATGAGGATGTGCCCTCTAGTCCTGTGTTGTCGTCTATGAAGCTCCCCCTTGTTTTCATTTCATACTCCCACATTATTCATTCATCCATTGATGAACTCATTTCATCGTTGTCATCAACTCACTGTTCTCAATAAACTCTGCCATTTAAGCTTATTAGTAATAGATTTATAAGAAGTGAATATTCATTGAAGATGGTGTGCTTATGAAGATCTTAATTGATGTGTGACTCCTGAACAATTCTTTGATAAAGAAAATTAACAATATTGTTAATGAACTGAATTACCAAAAAGTAATGTGTAGTTACACATTGACTTGTGTGGTAAGAATTTAGCACATGTTAGTAAACCCAATGTTTGTATATATGTGTTCCTTTAAGAACCTGCCTAGCTTTGTAAAAGGACCAATTTGTGTGAGTTTTAAAACTTGAATCCTTATCATCTGATTGGTCAGTATATTTTTAATATCAACCAATCGTAACTCTTGGATATGATCCAAGGTTTGTGCTTACGAAGGGTTTTTTAATCAGAAACCTGCTTTTGTTGATGCCTGTTGGTATGTTGGATTCTTGTGTTCTCTTATATCCATGCAGAAATGTCCATTAAAAGCATGTATTTTCATCTAAAAGAGTTTTAGATTTTATAAAAAAACAAAACAACAACACTTGGCTTATTAAGAGCATTCATTTTGATGAATTTTTCCCATAGTTTTCATCATTTTTTAGATTTCATCATATTTTACTTGCCATGTGCACAACATTGAGAACATGGATACGTCAACGACAACACCTGCTTCATTCATTTTAACATTGTTTTTGAATGCTCATCATGTGTCAATCTAATACGGATTAAACATGTCGTCAACAACATTGATGTGTGTACAGTACAGAAGCGTTCATTGTTTTATATTGTGCATTTTCTGTAGTAATAAACGTTCGAATTTAAGAAGAATTCTTGTGATTAATTCTATTACCATTATGAAACTTGTAATTCATTGTCTGCATTGTTTTTTATAAATTGTATCATTACACTTATCCATCTAAATTGTCACCCAAAGGGTGAATTCTCACCAGCTGGAAATAAACTATTATATATATGATGAGTTATTTCTGTAATATATCTTATTTCCGATTTGTAACATAATGGGTTTAATTAAAAACTTTTACCAAATTATTAAGGTTTAAACTAAAACTTGAAAGAATAATAACTGCATTCTCAACTGGTGGAAAATACTTCAGTTTCCATTATGAATGAAATAAATCTTAGCTGAATATATGCAACCTGTAATCTGAAATTTGTCACTAATGTAATCTTAGCATGATCAATTGTCAAAAATTTTATAACACAAGTAGCCCTATGCCAGCATAAAATTATGAATATCCTAAGTATAAATGATGATGCCGCTAACTAACACTCAAGGGCATTGTTCCTGGACAGGGGTGTGGCATTAGGTTTAACTCGCAAATCTGATGGAATCACCAGATTTTTTTTGCAAGTAAACAAAAACCAATGGACATAAAATATCAAAGAAATGGAAAGAGAAAAGAAAGACTAATACAACTTTTTTTAAATAAAGCTGTTTATTTAGCACCATTTGTTTATATACAAGTAAATCTACAAAAAAAAATAAAGTAACATCTAGCACCAGAGACCAAATATGTACCTGGAAATTTTTACACACGTTTGATTCAACAGTCAATTGACTACTGTCCATGAATAACTTGTATATGTTTGTATACAGTAAAAAGATATATTAAATGCTAAAACAACATTTGATTCATAAAACATTAACTTGAATATATATTCTATGTAGGAAAATGCACAGATTATACACTTAACTAGCACTGTAGACTAAATATTAAGATATACAGGTACACACCGACTCGTGTGCTCTTAAAGACTTTTCAATAATAAATATAATAGACTAGCTTTCTGAACTACTCTAGAACACAATTATTAAAG
This sequence comes from Sinonovacula constricta, assembly GCA_007844125.1. Taxonomy (NCBI): domain Eukaryota; kingdom Metazoa; phylum Mollusca; class Bivalvia; order Cardiida; family Solecurtidae; genus Sinonovacula; species Sinonovacula constricta. Next base: position 59,019,688 of record CM017564.1, read on the forward strand.
ACAAGCTTATACTTAGAGTCATATTCATAAAGAATCTTTGTTATTTTTCTGAATTAAAACTAAGAAATTTCCTTATATCGAAAAGCATTTCCTTAGACATAAAAAGATTTCACTCGTAAAACCTAGAAATGTCGGCATTTATTTTTAATTTAAGGCAATTTCTATGTTTAGGTATTAAAAAATAACTAATATTATTTATGAATACAACCAATGATGTGTCGCTTTTTGTTAATATGTTTATTTCCCTGAAAGTTGGAATGCATAGTATCAAACAAAAATATTTTCAAAGTAAACAGTAAACAAAAGTCACTGGACATCTAAAAAATCTCCAAATCTACCGCACAATCCTCAGATCTTTAAATTAAATGTCACTTTTCTTTTTTTTTCTAATAAATAAATGTTGTATATATTGTTACAAATTTACAGAATAAATTGAATTGGGTAGAAGAGGAAAATGGGGTACAATTCCAGAAGAAATATTTAACAGATCATTTACATTTTGACTTAAGTACAGAAGTATTTCAAAAATAGTTAACATAATTTACATTTGGACTGAAAGGAAGAACTCTTCAAAAAATATGAACAGATCACTTACATTTGGACTTAACAGAAGAAGTCTATAAAATATTTAACAAATGTATTTAACAAATCAATTACATTTAGACTTAAGGGTAGAAGTATTTCAAAAATATTTAACATCATTTACATTTGGACTTAAGGGTAAAGTATTTCAAAAATATTTAACATCATTTACATTTGGACTTAAGGGTAAAGTATTTCAAAAATATTTAACATCATTTACATTTGGACTTAAGGAAGGAAGTTTTTCATAAATGTTAAACAGATCATTTACATTTGGACTTAATCATGGTAAGTTTGATGATCAATCATGACTAAATACATTAATAAATGGCAAAGTTATTGCCAGGATACCAATATCTAGTTAGTGCCAAGACACCAATATATAGCATAAACCACCAATTATAGAAATAACCCATAGTATGAGCACAACCCTTAAATGTGGTGTCTGACAAGTATGCCTGTATCATATGATATGCATGCAATGTTTTCCTACTATTTGGGGGAGTTAAGGCATAATGTATAATTGTATAAACTTATACTTTAGTCAAAGGAAAGACGAGTTTGAATACTTCCTCATTGTTACAATGTTCATTCTTCCCAAATATATAAAGAAGCACAATAGGGAGTTCTGCTTAAAATACACCAACATCGATGGATAATGATAAAACATGATCGCAAAAATAAGTGGACACATGTTGTTTTTTTAGTTTAAAAATAGCTAATGATGGCTCAAATAGGAAATTCATATTTGTATTATTGAGTGGCTGTTATGGTCCAATTTTCAGAAAGATTTACGACATCAATAACTAGCATTTCATTGGATCCTTTTTAGGCAATAATAATATATATATATTGTTTGAGGAAAACAAATTTGTTCAAAAACTTTCAGATACCACCTTTAATGGTTGCCCTTATAATAATGTGTTACACATCTTAAAGTGCAATTTAAGACGGTAAATTTACCATACATAACATTGTAGTAATGGCTGCGACATGTAAACAGGTCAGATGGTCGAGACATACGGATAAACGGCACAAATACTTTATACCATCCTTCTGTGGCTTAAAGGTCATCTTTAGTCTGTAGTCATAAGCAATTTTAAAGGCACTTAATGGAATGTCTTGCTTTGAACAGAGCACATAGGAATTGTTTTTCGGAGCCAAAAAGGACAACTAGCTGCAGTTGGGCAAACTATAAGGAACTTTATTTCTGTTGACACTATGAATATCTGTAGTCCAAAGGTGTGTTAGGTCCCGCCATGGTCTGAAATGAAGTAATGAGGACATTTTACAGCCACTACAGTATTTCATAAAACAACCAATGAATACTAGTACACATACTAAGACTTAATTTTCAAATACTTACTGCTTTTCATTTCAAATCATCAAATATGAGCAACTTATCATCTAGATTAAAAAGTTCATGTTATTATTTTTTTTTATAAACAGAAAAAAAGGACTAGTTATCATTGTTGTAAGCTTTATTTGTAATTAACACAGATTTTTAGTGTGTTGCTTATAACAATGAAGAATTAACAGGATGTAATGGTACTGACTTAACAAATTGTATAGATTCTTGTGCGATAGCTTCCAGAGACCCGGGTTGAAGATTATAGAACTAAAGAGTCTGAGACAATTCTCTGTCATCTGATTGGCTGGATTTTAATTTCTAATTTGAAATCTGACCAATCAGATACGTGAGAGTTGTCTCGAGGTTTAATCTCAAAGCATTATAATCATTTTATAATCATTTACACTATTTGCTTAAGAATGCTCGGGTTGAATCAAGTAGGACAAGAATTATAACAAAGCTGCAATAGTAGATATTGTGGAAGACAAATATTAAAGGTGGTATCCAACAGTTTGCCTCTATTTAATACATGTCACAATATCTGACCTCAGTTTTGGGGTATTTGTGTAAAATTCCTGTAGAAAAACTTCTAAGCTTTTTGATTTTCAACATTTGTCAATTTTGGGGCAGTAAAACTTGTTATTCAACGCTTAAAATGTTCATTTTGTTCCAATCTATATATAAGAATAACTGGGATTTCTGCTAAAAATAGACCTTGATGTTACAGCGGATGAAGTGGATGAGCTAAAACATAAGTTGTCATGTGGCTTTCTAAGTTAAAATGTAGCTACCAAAACTGTGAAGAGTGGCTCAGATAGGAAAGACATATTTGTAATGACGATTGTGTCGTTATGATTCACTTTTCAGACAGGTGTAGGACATCAATAAACAGCATTTTGCGAGGTCTGTTCAGGTAACAATGGTTTATTAAGATGTTTAATGAAAATATCTTTTGGTCCAAACTGTCGGATACAACCTTTAAAACAATGACCATCATGTTACAGTTGGACTTTTTCATATGTACAAATCTGTAGTTTCAGAGAAATTTTGTAAAATCCAACAGTTGTGTGAATATGATTTGAAATTAAAAGTGCAATTACCTCCACTTTATATCCAAGGAGTGTCTTTAAGCTTCTATTTTACAATTTCGCCATTTTAAATTAACATTTTATGTTGCTGACTTCTGCTAAAGAGTGTGTGCCTTTTGTTACCAATATCTACTCTATCCTGGTACGACTTTTTAACTTTACACTTTGTATGCAGTGACAGTACCATGTCACAGAAAAGAAAATTCTGTAAAATGAGTAAGATCTATTTCACTGTTAGATCTGACAAAATACTATATGATAAATGTTATCACCACGATCATCTATGCTTACCTTTAAATCTGGCATAGTTCTACTTCTCCTTGACAACATCAGGCACATAGTCATCCTTCACAGCAGCTGTGAGCTCTGCAGCATACATGTCAAGCCTCTGGGTCATCTAGAACAGTACAAAGTTACTGCTTTCAGGACTGAGTTTGATTGGTTGTTTATTTTCTGTTGTTTGTCCTTTGTTTTTAAGATACACGTTATCGCAGCAACCAATATTAATCGTTATAGCAATGTCCAGGTGTTTTGGTGGAGGAGGACCCCAGATTATTGTCTGGGTACAACCACTGGTGCATTGCAGGTCAGCTGGAAGACCTTCCCACATTAAGTCCTTCACCATGATCGGGACTCGAACACATGCAGTGGGAGGCTAAAAAGTCAGAGGAGTTACAAATCAATGACTGTAACCACTACGCCACAGGGGCCTGTTTGTTTTTATGATACATGGCAGAAGTAGATTTACAGCCATTACACCTGTAGCAACATCCACCTTTTTTTATCAATGTCTGGGTAGAACCAGTGGTGCACTGCTTGTCAGTTTGAGACCTTTCCATATGAAAGTTTTTGCCCTGATCTGACTCAAACCTGCAGGTTTAGGCGCCAAGGAGTCTGGAGTTGAAAGTCGGTAACTGCTAAATAGGCCCAGTGGAACCCCAGTGGATTCTGTAATAGTCTTATTAACTTCTAGACTGTGGCCAAATTTGACCAATAATTGATGTTTGAGAAATGGTCAAACACCACAAATACCAATATGATAATGTTTAAAAATTGTCATTATATTAAATAGATCTCTACAACTTAATTTAACAGGTGAAGTTGGATTTTACCAAAAATAATCTAAGCTTGCAATATAATCGTGTCTGTCTGAATAACTTAATAACTAGCAAATAACTTGTAATCTTTTATTTGCCTTAACAAGTGAAATGGTCTCCTTTTTATTAATCAAAAAATTGGTGAATTGCATGTTAATTTGATTAGACAATAAAATCTGACTCTCCTACATAAGCTTCTCTTTAACAATTTCGTCTAATAAATCAGTCCTCTAATGTTGACAACTACGGGCTGGGAGTGTTTGTTTTCTCACAAACACTATTTCAGTTATCTGGAGACGGTGTCCACTTGAAGCAGATATAGTGCTGCCTTCAATGTGAAAAGCATGATGTGAAGACCTGGCATGACACCACACCCAGTCACATTATCCTGACACCCAGCTAACCAAGTGTGGAACTATCCATGAATTTTGGTTAAGCGTTTGCAAGGTAGCAATAGCACCATTTTTACCAATGCTAGGTATGTCGCAGCCCATGTGCAGAGGTCACTGTACCTGAAACCAACGCTCCACTGAGGTACTAAAAGGTCTGGTCCCTTACACTTTGAATGCAATCACTTTATTTAGACTTAACCATGACAAAGAAAAAAAATTGTGTAATTTGAGATACAAATTAGTTGATATATTACTCAACTACATCTATATGAAAAAATATTGTTTGTTTAATTGGGTTTTTTGTCCCACCAATAGTATTTCAGTCATCTGGAGACGGTGTCCACTTGAAGACGTTATAGTGCTGCCTTCGCTGTGTATAGCATGCCGTGAACACCTGGCATGATACCACATCCAGTCACATTATCCTGACACCTGGCCAACCAGTAGTGGAACTACCTGACGTTTGCTTGAGCGTTAGCAACGGAGCTATACCACCACCATTTTTTACGACTTTGGACGACTTTGGTATGTTGAGGCCCGGGATTGAAACCGGAGCCTCCCATATACATATATATATATATAAATAAATATATATATATATATATATATATATATATATATATATATATATATATATATATATATATATATATATATATATATATAAATATATATATGTATGTATATATAAATATATATGTATTTTTTTTATAATTTACAAAAATTATATATTTTTATCATATATTGGGTTTTCATGAAACATTTAACATATTCATTAACAATATGTATCAATCAGACTTGTTGCAATAAACGGTCAAAATATTATATCTCCCCCTCCTATAGTATACACTAGGATAATGTGTTAAATATTTTTACAATATACAAACTATGTACCAACTTAAGTAAACAATGACTTTTACTATTTCCCTATTGACTTGCATATTACCTGTTATATAACTAAAGTAAGAACATATTACAGATCTTTTAATATTATTTAATTAATGTATTATGTTAATATTTTGTATTAATATATTACAAATAGAGAAGAATTCCTTGTGAAAAAGATACAAAAATGAGGCAATGACAAAAGATTATGAAGTTAAAATGGCATCAAGCATAAGATTTTAATAAACTTAACACAGTTGTAACAGTTTTACAAGGGTTTCTTTCAATTCTTATTAGAGGTGGGTGGGGGTTGGGAACATAAGACACAGCTGACAGAAAGGACCTTTAAAGATAAAAAAATCTTGGAGCAGTCTCCCACGAGTGGTCCAGTCTATAAAGAACATACCCTGAAGCACCATTTGTCCTTGACCTGTTGACACAGGTTCAGATCCATCTCGGCAATCAGCAGACCATCACGAGTCCGGGAGAGACCCTGCCATGCACAAAGGCAAGAAAACAAATAAATTCTAAAATTCAATTAAAATTGCAATCAGCAGACTTTCTCAGGTCCAGGAGAGACCATGCCATACACAAAGTAAGGATAACAAATAAAATTTTAAAATATGGACACTTAAAATTCTGATTGCAGTTTCCTTTTTTGAAAACTGTAGCAGAAATTACATTATGGTTATTTGAAGTATTATTGTATGCTATGGTTACTACCACTGCAATCAATAGAAGCAGATGACAATATAGGAATCTTGCTTGTGTAAATTGACATTCGCCCCAGTTTGCGAAACATTGCAGGTTCAAGTTCCAGGCTGGCTGTATATTTTCCTCCAAATGGTACATTGACACCCAACATAAATCACCCACAATCGTTATGGTTCAGATGCTTAAGCCTGCATGGCAGGTGGTCTGTGGAATTTTGAGGAATAACTACAAGTTGTCTGGCATGTATGTAGCTGAGTGATTAGGAGAAAATGTGTTACTTATCTGGTTAGCTAAGTCTGTAGAGAATTTGTCCTGTAAGCAGTATTAAGGATACTGCTTCGCGTTCCAAACTAGATGCACATTTTTCTTCCTTACCTACACAAGTCTTGGTTTAGAAAAAAAAAGTTATTAAAGTTACATGTATTTAACTTTTCTTTAGATGAACGTATAATTGTATAAAATTCCATATTTGTAAGCAAAATAACCTCTTGCTTTTTGCAAATGTCATCAACATTGTATTGGTACTTACTGGGGTTCTGCTGCCATCAGGAGCTGCTACATAGCTGGAACCTGAAAATACATTTTTGTTATATACAGATTGCTTTTACGTCATATATACTGCTGCCTTCACTGTCATATCATGCCATATACACGAAAAAAAAGTTATATCAAGATAGCTTACACATGTATACAACATTGGTACTTCCTTGATACTAACATAATAAGTACTACTAAGAAGTATACTTTTTTATGTTATTATTTTAAATTTTAATCTTGCCATTATGTAGACATTACCAGAGAGCTGATTATTTATATTTTCCTCAGATTGTTTTAAGGATAGCACAAGAAAGAGCAATTAAGCCCTTACTTCCATTGTGGCTTGTAAAGATCATTTCCTGGATAGAACAGAATACTCAGGTTATAACTATCTAGAGCAGCTAGCTCTGATTAAGGTAAGTGTCCCAGGATTCTGGTCTCTTTATCCAGGTTTTCCCTCTTAATGAGGTGGTCCTTTAACAAGGTCTAACAGTGAAAGTGTAGTATAGTCACATGATTACATACATGCATGGACTGTAAATTCAAACTTAACAATAAATATTATCTCCCCAATAATGGTTCTAATGTCAAGCAAATGGCTTCAACATACCATAAAAATGTCCGAAGTCTTTGTGGGCTGAAACATATATAATTAAATAGACATGGGATTATATACTTAAATGGAATTAGGTTATTTGCTATACTTTTCAAATGAAAATACCTTTTATTTACAAATGAAAAACACATGTTAATTTACAAATGAAAATACCATTTACAAATGAAAAAACAGTTAATTCTGGGTATTCCTTGTCAACTGTGTTCCTCATAAACACCTATGAAAGGACAGGGATATTGTTTATACATTGTGATATTGATTTGTCTGATTTCAACTTTCAGCAATATATTTAACGAAGACAACAATAATTTTAACTAGTATTTACAACTGAAAAATGCATGCATAAAACAACATTTAGGTGGAAGTTATATGCACTTACCTGGTTTTCCATCAGCTGATGTGAACTCATTAGGGAACGTTTCCTTTCAAATACATAAGAAAAAACCAGTTAATTAAAAACTTGAACTTATGACAGAGGTTGAAACATAGATAAGGCCTACTGCCCTATGATAACCTCATGTCCAATATTAACGCATGATTTGGTGATGCACAACAGACAATGGCGAGGCCTAGGTTTAAACACGAGCCTCCAAATCTAGTGCCAATGCTCAACTCAAAGCGATACCTGGTCTGGCTAGAAACAAATGTTTGAACTCCTCATAAATAATACCATGTTTATTACACATCTAGTCTATACAGTTGCTCATGTTTGTTTATTGGGTTTATCAGTTATCTGGAGACAGTGTTCCTCTTGAAGAAGATATAACACAGTGTATAGCATGCCGTGAACACCTGGCATGATACCACACCCAGTCCCATTATCCTGACACAGGGCCAACAAGTCGTGGAACTACCCTTATATTCGCTTGAGCGTTAGCAAGGGAGCTAAACCACTACAATTTTTAATGACGTATGTAACCCAGGGCCTCCCGTACCTGGAGCTGATGCTTTACCATTTGTGCTACCAGGTTTGGTCTAAAAAGCAGAGATTTACTATGGCTAATCAGCCATGAGTCACTTACATCTCTCTAGTTCCTTACTTCTTGCTTTTGATATCGAAAAGGAAGTCAAATTTTTTAAGTGAGATCTTCTAGCTGACCTGTTCTGGGTACGTGAGAGGGCAATTTTCAATCTAAAGTGTGCCCTTGTGCCCATGGCCCCTAAAAATTTCTTTTGGGAGCATTGTATGGTTGCTATGTCCATGGTTCTGATGCAAGGAATATATGAAGTGCATCTCTGATTATCTTACTACTACAATTGGCAAAAAAATCATTACAAAATGAATAAAAGTTTATATTAACTCCCATAGTAGCAGTGCCCTGCTTAAACACTGAACTGGATTCTTTATGGAAGAGAGTATTTCAATGCAAATGGCTGATGGATGAGCATTATGAACACTAGTTCATTTTTAATGATCAAAACTTTGCTGTGACATGTAAAACATGTATTTCAAGCAAGTAAGATCAATTCTTCTGCACATATCAAAAACATTTTCTCGGTGGGTGTCACATTTGAATGACAGATCATGGTCATTATCATATAAACTGGAACAGTCTAACGTGAAAATGGTCAGGCAGTCAGATTTTGAGAAAAATTAAACAGCGATAATTTGGGATGGGATGGGATTATTCAGCATTTTTGCCGATACTGTGCAGCGACATTTCTATCATTAAAGCACACAGGCACTTATGAGGTACCCAGGGACTGAACTCGGATGGTCCATTATACCAACACCGATGAGTCAGGCGTAATGCTGTCGCCTTAGCCCCAAGCCTTATTAGGAGGGAAGCCACTTATACCAACTTTAAAGTCCTTTGTTTGACCTGGCCGGGGTTTGGACCCACAACGTCCCGATCGACAAGCTGACGCTCTACCACCAGAGCTGTTGCGGCCGGTCAGCGATAATTTGTATTATGCAATCTGTATCTTGGTTGTGAGAAGATTGAACGTATGATAAATGTCTTAAACTACAGAAGCTGCAGAAATGGCATGATGTAGTGTCATTATGTTCAGGTGACAATGCCACATACCAGTCAAGAGTCGGCTGCTGAGGGATTGCAAGTTGTAATTTATGGTGTGACTGAGAATGATTTGAAGCAGAAATTTGCTTCTGTTAGTGCTGATATCTCATGTGTGACAGCAGGAGCATCTTCAAAAAGCGCAGCAAGTGTTATCTTAAGATTTAAAGACCATGAATGACAACAAGCTAAATATTTTAAGGTAAACCTTTATTTTTATTATTTTTTTGTTACATCACACTGACACAATTATGGTCATATTGTCAATGATCAGATAATTATAGGTGGAGAAAGACCCCAGATTTATGTCCCCACATGAAAGTTCTCTCCCTTACCAGGACTCGAATTGTATTATTATTTTGTTTTTGCTGTTATGGTCCCTCTTTTTTCTGTTGGGGCCTCTAGGTTCATATTTGGAGCAAAGCTTGATTGGACACTTGAGGGACAATACAACAGTTCCACTTTCTTTTTCTTCAAAAAGAGGACCTAAAAATAAACAGTTATTGAAGCTAATACTATTTCAAACCCAATAATACTTACAGTTCCCACTCTGTTGATGGCACAGGTAAAATAGCTGTTGGCAATGGCAGCATTTCTAGCTTCAATTGGCCACATGGGCTCACTGAAAAAAAAACAAAGATAAAAGATATGGAAAAAGAAAGCATGCTTTAACAATGAAGACAGTATAGTGTAAGTGGACAACATCTCAGCATTTATTGTTGGTTTAATATTACCACCAACAACAAACAAAAAATGTTAATTTTAAATTAAATGATGGGCTGGCAGCTCAAACAATTTATATGCCAATTTCTGATTCATTATAAGGTTTTGAGGGATTTGAGATTTGCCTGCATTTCTGTCGATACTGTGCAGCGACATTTCTATCATTAAAGCACAAGGACACTTATGAGGAGCCCAGGGACTGAACAGGGCTAGTCCATTATACTGATACCGATGAGTCAAGCCTAATGCAGTCCCCATAGCCCCGAGCGTAAGGAGGGAAGCCACTACTACCAACTTTAAAGTCTTTGGTTTGATCCGGAGGGAGGTTTGAACCCGCGACCTCCCGATCCGCAAGTCAACGCTCTACCATTTAAGTTATTGTGGTCAGTCAGGTTTTGAAGAGTCAAATGCTTTTAATAATTGTTGCAAGGCTTCCTAAGCAACATTTACCCATTTTTCTGAAGGGTTGCAAGGACAGATTGTTGTCAATTTTACAGCTGTTACTTGGTCATCTTCCCAGTCAGAAGAGTATGTTTGCCCAATTCGTACAGAAAATATCCAATTGAGACAAAATAGCATTTTGGAGTTCAATATAAATCTAAAAACAATGTTTTTGTAAGAAACACCAAACAAACTGTGAATAAGACATTTTTAAAGACATGTTAAAAGGATATTTAACTATTTACAATCTTAAAAAAATCCCCAGTGTGAAGCAGGAATAAGTAAATTTTCAATTTTGTGAAAAAAGCCCTAGCTTGGCTTCATCTGGCTTAATACAGTCTATTACCTCAGAGCACCAACTGTTGCTGAGGGGTTGAAGACAATCTCCGCCCCATTCACACCGTACATCAGCCAGTTCTGGGGATGGTGGCGGCCATAACAGATGTTGATGGCTATCTTACCTGCAAGGAAGTTAAGCATTTTATAGCTTTTCTTCTCACGGTTTCGTTAATTTTATGATGATGTCCAATAAAAGCGGTCCATGTACTGCACATATCTGGATTAATTGTAAACTGTATATTCAAGATTGTCTGTCTTGGAAAAATTGCTTCATAAAAAAAAGTTGTCTCATACATACAGACTCAAATATTACATTAAAAACACACAAAGTATTACATGCATTTATGTTTGAACACTCTACCTTTGATTTGACATACTTATTTTATGTTACATGATCATTCATACTCCATATAAGTTATGTAGTCACAATATACTGACCAGGGCCACCTTTAAATTCTGCTAATTTGAACAGACCAATCAAACTTCACAAAACCAACATACTGCTTTAGTACCTAAGGAAAAAGGTCACTCACCAAACTGTGTCTGAAACACCCGGTGCCCTGTGTTTCCTTCGAGGTAGAAAGTAGACTGAAAATATATTTAAAAAATCAAATAGCAGGTCTTGTTCTGTGATTGCTTTAAAGAAGAAACAAGCTGTTGATAATACGCTGGAGAGTATTATATTAGCTGGTTAAAGAAGGGACATAAGTGTGCCAAAAAAGTGGACTTTAACAAACCTTAAGTAACAAAGAAAATTCTAAGGCAAAAATGGGCATAAATGAGCAAAAATAAGCTTGAAGAGTTACCTGCCCTATGATAATGGTCCTGCTTTTGAAGCAATATATATGAATCTAGTGACTACAAATGTTATAGTAGGCCTAAGTGTAACCTTTGATATCATTGGTATACCAACAGAACTTAATCTCTATTGGACCTAAGTGCAGCCTTTGAAACCAATGGCATTCCCATAGAACTTAATCTCTATTGGACCTAAGTGCAGCCTTTGATACCAACGGCATTCCCAATGAAATTAATCTCTATTGGACCTAAGTGCAGCCTTTTATACCAATGGCATTCCCATAGAACTTAATCTCTATTGGACCTAAGTGCAGCCTTTTATACCAATGGCATTCCAAAACAACTTAAACTCTATTATAATGACTTTGGTGCAAAACAAATCCCTTTGAAATATAGCCTACATGACTGACCGAGATAAAAAAGTGTTATCATTATATGCTGTGTTAAATATATACCTCATTAAAATCTCCAACACGTGGAATGTGGTTCTTTCTCGACTTGCCCAGCACAGCTCCAGTGTTAGATATCACCACTAGAAGAAGAAATAGAATATAAATAGCTGCACATTATTATAAACTAACTTAACAATTGTCTTACTACAAGTTGTTAATAATGCTACGTATAATTACAAGATTTAACTAGTTACTACATACAGTGATAAGAAACACATTGCAGTGACACAAGGATGGTCATTATAGTGATGTCCAGCTATTTTGTGGAAGAAAGACCCTGAACAAAACGCCTGGGTGAAATCACCAGCAAACCCCAGGTCAGCTCACATTTGGTATTTTGCCCCAACACAACCTGGACTTAAACCCACTCGGTGAGAGGCGAACGAGTCAGAGGAGTTTTAAGTCTGCCAGTAACTCTGCCAGAAAAACGTGTTGTACCTTATCAGATAGCTTACAAAAGGAGGAGCTAGCTGAGCTGAAGCTACACTCGTTGTAGCCAGAACAATGTGTGCCGACTTTAAGGGCTAAACATTTCTTTTAAATGTTTTGTATTATGTCTAATAAAAGTTAGTCAGCAAATTCATTTTCAGTGTGGTAGAGTTTTAAAGTCTGTAAACATGTTTCCACAGGCAATAAATTCACTCGCCAGCCTTAAGCTGTTATATAACTTTAAGAGAGATTCAGACCTAAAGAGAATATAACCACACATTCCTAATGCAATTAGAAAAACTTTTGGCACTAGGGTTCTTAAAACTTGTGACCTGCAGCAAATTCTCCCAACATCCATCAATAATTATCACTTAAAAAAAAATGTTACATTTGTAAAAAGAAATGTAATCACACAAGAGCTGTCATGGATTAAAATATTAATATTTCCTTGACTGACATTACATAAAAAAATAAAGAAAAGAATGTATTTTGTGTTTTATGGCACACCAACACTTGATAGGTCATATGATGCCAAATATGACAAAACTTAATGTAAATAAATTACAATTACGTCAATATTAAAATATTAAGAAGAAATATAAAAATCTAAGTAATGTTAAAATAATGTGAATTAAAATTTAAATGGGTCAGTATGGAAACGAGTTATCATAATTTACATAATATTAGCATCCAGAAGTATTGCATTGTCAAAATTGGTTGAAGATTAAACATGGATTATTAAAAGTTTGGTTACAAGTATAAGATGAAGAGTCAATGGAAATGTGATCAGATGCACACTCTTACCATCAATAAGGTCATTTATGAATCATTCAATCTGATTGGTGTTATCCGACAGTTTCCTACATCAAATATAAATAACAAATCCTACCCCTGCATACATGTGAACTTTTTCTATGCCCAAAGAGGGAGTTTTTCACCAGCAAAGTGGTAGATTTGTTATTTTGTTATAAACAAAGAAGGAAATTACCTGTATTTAAGTAGGGAGATTTCTGAAAATGTGTACACCATCCCTCATTTTCAAGTAATTTTGAAAAAGTGGGAAGCTCACTCCAAAAGTGGGAGTCTCCCTCCAAAGGTGGGAGTCTCCCTCTAAAAGTGGGAGTCTCCCTCCAAAAGTGGGAGAGTTCACATGTATGAACCTGCCCCTGCTTTCGAGAAACTGGGCATAATATCTGCATTTGTTCACGCTTTAGTGTAAATAAAATCTAGTTTGAGCACTACCTCAGTTGTTAGACAAAGTGTCAAAAACTCACTTTTAATATTCATTCTTGTCCTATCTATAAATAATCATGATGGGAATTCCTGCTAAAAATAGATAATTATGTTAAAGAGAAAAACCTGGATGATGCTATATTGCGATTTAAAAAGTAAGAGGTCATGTGATTTGATATAGTTTTAAAAATGGCTCTGCAGCGTGGCTTAGATAGAAAAAACATGTTTGTAATGACAAGTGGAGAGTTATGTTTTGCCAATTGTCACAGTGATAAAGGGCACCAATAAACATTATTTTGCAGGAGCTTTCCAGGTAACAATACTTTATTAGGTTGCATGAGAGAGAAAAGTCAGTCTTAATTGTCAGGTAAGAGTCAGCTGATCAAGTGAAACAGTGCAAAATTGTTGAAAAACTCTCAACAGGTAGGGAAAAAAGGGGATGTGGCATTACTTCAGTTTAAAAATAAAGGTATCATTATAAGACAGTTGCATGACAATTGTGCAAAAAAACTACCTAAGCAAATAATGGTAGAAAAAAAGTATAAAAAGTAAAGGAAACAGATAAACACACCCTTCATTTGTATGGAACATTGACATTTTTATGACATTTGTCTCTGGCCATATTAGCAATAAGCAGATTTGTTTGTTTTGTTTGTTACATTGCACGGACACAATAAGGGGCATATTGGCGATGTCCAGCTAATTATTGCTGGAGGAATACCCCAGACTTTAGTCTGGGTAGAAACACTAGCACACCGCAGGTTAGCTGGAAAACCTCCCCACATTAAAGTTCTCGCCAGACCTGGACTGGGCTGAAGAGTTTCAAGTCATTGATTCTAACCACTTGGCCATAGGCGCCCCCTGCAATAAGGAGAGAGTAGAATCAATGACAGTGCATCATCACACAAAACTCGGAAATGTTTTTGAATGCATTTAATACTTTACCTGCTGTGTTTGCCAGAATGTCTCCATGATTTTCATCTCTCTCCAAAATTGGTGAAATGATCACCATGTTGTATTTCTTGGCAAGCTGGAATGTTCAACAGTTTTTTTTATATTGATATTTGACGTAGCTAACATTATCATTACCTTCATCACACATTTACTAATGTTCACAATAATGGCATAGCTGGAGTTATAATTGTTCTTATTTCCATCATGATTGTTGTGATCCTCACCATCACTACCAACATCATCACCACCATCATCACCTCCACCACATCACCACCCCTATCCCCAGTCTCATTACCACTGTGAGCTGCATTAATGTCATGTCTAAAAGCAGTGTTTTCTTTTTGTTTCCAATTATACTTTGAGTCAAAACGTTTAAGTAAAAACCCTCTAAGTTTTTTCAACCTACTGAAATATTCCCTTCCTTCACGCAAAAAATGGACAAACTAACAGACACTTCATTCCTATTTTCATTTCTATTTTTAGATTTACTCACCTAACATGTTATGTTAAGTTTTTTACCATCTAGATAAAGGTACATGTAAACAATGATGAATTTCTTTTTAGATAATTGTCCTTAGGAGAATTGTTCATTTGTTTTGTGGATTTATCGTCCCACCAACAGTAGGTCAGTTATCTGGAGATGGTGTACACTCAAAGCAGATATAATGCTGCCTTCACCATGTATAGCATGCCATGAACACCTTGCATGATATCACACCCAGTCACATTGTCCTGATATCAGGCCAACCAGTTGTGGAACTACCCCTATATTTGTTTGAACGTTGGCAAGGGAGTTATCCATAACCATTTTTAATGAATTTGGTATGTCACAACCCATGATCTAACCCAGGACCTCAGATGCCTGGAGCCAACACTCTACAGATTGCCTTACCAGGTCCGGTTGTGAATTGTAGAAGAAATTTAACAAAGACTACATAGTTACCTCCTGTAGAAGTTTGGTTGTGGGCCCGTTCTCGGCAGACTCTGCAAACTGACACCAAGGATGTTTCTCTCTTGTACAGAATGCAAATGGCATTGCTGGAAAAATGTTAACAGATTAGTTAGACATATACACAATAAACAGTGAAGTGAAAACAAAACAGCCCTTAGCAAAAAAAAGAATAATACACTTCACATACTCGTGTAAGGGAAATGATATGTTTTTAAAAGATGTACAGGGATTTTAGGTTAAATTTACAGAATTCTTGAACAATCGCACATTTTTAGGAGATGATACCTGTAAAATGGAAAGCAATGGGCATCTTCTTTAGTACCAATAATCCTTTGTTTTTAAAGGATGATTTCGTATCCTTGTACAACTGCTTTTATGCTAACATTAGTAGAAAATGAACATACAGTTTTTAGTTTCTTTACACTCACCTATTTATTGTTTGTTTTTTGTTGCTGTTTTTTAACATAAAAATAAAACAAGATGGATACTTTTTCAAACATGGTCAGTTAATAAAGAAATGAACTGACACTTTGACAAGCACACCTTGTTTAAATGTAAGGCAACTGATTTTAGTAATTACATACTCCATGCTTCTTGCATGCAGACAATGTTAACACTGGCCTGGGCTGCAACATCAATGATTTCTGAGATCCTTTTGTGGAGAGATTCTATCTGGAAAAATAATTAATATACAAAAACTTGTTTATTATTCTAAAAAATTGCAGGTTAATGTGATAAATCTTTGAATAAATTCCGCTGACAAAAAAAGCGGTTGCTAAGAAAAAATAACAAAGGGCAATAAGTCTATAATGAACACTGCAACCTGAGCTATCTTACATTTATGTACATTAACAGATCTGACATTAACAACCATCAATGTAAGTATGAATACTTTTAATGAATGACTAAGGAGACATTGTCAGCACATGGATGAGCTAAGAAAATTAACAAAGACCAATAAACCCCAGAACAATTCATGTGATCCAAGTTATCTCACTTTTATAAACAACTACACATCAATGTCTACCATCAATGCAAGTATGAAGAAATTCCGATAAATAAAATGATAAAGGTTAAGTTTTCTGCACAATATTTTAATAAGTAATAAAAAGGGAGATAACTCCAGAACAAATAATACCATCTGCCTGAGTTATCTTACCTTACTGCACAAATACACATCAAAATTTTTTACTTTCTGACAAGAAGATTGTTTGTTCAACAAGTTTCATAAAGGTCAGTATCCTTCCAACAAGAAACTTCTAATGGTTTATTATTTAGCCAAATAGGGAAAATGACCATGCCCCTTGTGGCCATTTTTTTGACAGATCGAAACTATTTAAACAATCTTGATAATGAGCCACTCAAGGAAGATGGTATCAAGGCTACAGCTCATGTAGTTTCTTAAAAAAAAGTTTTCTGACTTAATCATGTTTTTTTTTATTAATTGAAATTCTTTTAACATCTTTTCATCCCCCTCCCTATTGAAGATTCTGAGAAAGCATGGTTAAATTTGGGCCAGCAGTTTCAAGCGATGTCATTTTAGTGAGTGTTGACAGATGTGGGACACCAAAAACCAACTTGAGGCGATCACAATAGCCCACCCTAAGCATATGCTCAGGTGAGATAAAAAAATAGGCTTACCTGGGCCAGTACAGGTGCATCGGTGGGTATGACAATCTTGTTTTGGATCACCCCCACCCTCACAATACGCTGGCTACGCACTTCTTCCTTCGCTGCCTCGAACCCATAACCTTGCACTTCAAAGTCTTTCTCTAATGCTGCAGCCAAAATACTAGGGGATAGATCTAGCTTCCTGAAAATAGAAATACATGTTTATTAGACACAGATTTGTTTGTTTGTTGGGTTTTATCGTCCCATCAACAGTATTTCAGTAATCTGGAGACGGTTGCCACCCGCAATAGATAGTGCTGCCTTCACTGCGTATAGCAAGCAGCGAACACCTTGCATGATTCCACACCCAGTCACATTATCCTGACATCAGGCCAACCAGTTGTGGAACTACCTTTATATTTGCCAAAGCATCAGCAATAGAGATATACCACTACCATTTTTAACGACTTTGGGAAGACACAGACTTCTGACAAAGATTGTTAGGGATTTGGGTTTTGCTGGCATTTTTGCCGATACTGTGCAGCTACATTCCTATCAGTATAGCACAGGGGCATTTATGAAGTGCCCAGGGACTGAATTTGGCAGGTCCATTATACTGACACTAATGAGTCAGGCGTAATGCTGTCCCCTTAGCCCCGAGCATTAGGAGGGAAGCCACTACAACCAACTTTGAAGTCTTCAGTTTGACCCGGCCGGGATTTGAACCCGTGACCTTCCGATCCGCAAGCCGACGCTTTACCACTTGAGCTATTGTAACCGGTAACAAAGATTGCGAATTCGTTAATCTTTGGTTATTCTTGCTCTAACAGCTTTAAGGTGGTATACAACAGTTCACCTACACCAAATGTATGTAACAATATTTTTCCAAGGTTTCTGGAAATTCTGTATAATTTCTGCACAAAGACAGTACACATTGCAAATACACAACTCTAAATGTTTATTCTTTCAAAATCTATAACAAGAAATGGGGAGACCAAATTTATTCTCTTACTGTTTTAGAACCCTGTAATGCCCTGACCTAATTTATGTTCGAATTGTTTTCGGACCTGTTATGTCTTATCTCTCAATACACACAGCTCAATTTATATGTGACCCAGATTTCAGATACAGCCTCTACAGTTTTAGTGGCCCTCTTCTAGACCAGAGTGTTTACAAATCAACCTGTAACCTGTGTTTGTATAAGCAGAACTAAATGATAAGCAAATGAGTGATATCCAGACTGGAGAATGACCATGTATTATAAATGTCACATGAGTTGAGAAGTCTGACTACAGTAGATCTTTGACCTAGGTTTCTATACTTGTAAGCAATTAAGGAATACCCACAATGTTACATGAATAAGTACTTGAAATGTCACCAGAGTTGTGATGTTTGTAAATGGCTTCAGTAATAAAATGGTATACCATTATCCTTTACCTTAAAGCCACAATAGCTCTGGCAGGCACATCATTTGACCATATCCATAACAATTTAAAAACTTTTGTGTTTTAAATAAATACTATATAAAAGCACTTGACTCCCAGTTATTTATTTTGTCAACACTACGCCTCTGTGATATAAATTTAAAAATCCAGAGTTTGCTACTCTTTTCTAAACAAATGCAGTGACTTTAGACTGATATATTGAGATGACACAAATGACCACTGTCATACATAACCTGGTACAGAGACGCAAAAGGCAACGACTTCAAAAGTTTTTATATTATTAACTTACTTGTTGGTTATTTCGTTTAGTAACATACTTTAAAATATAATGATATGCTTAAAAATGGTACTATATATATTTATAAAGCAATTTAATTTATTTGAATGTACAAATCATTAATGTTTTCTTCCAGTTGTATTTAATCATTAAATTTATATATATGCCTATAACAGGAATATTATTCAAATTCAAATAGCAAAATAATTATTTTTCAAGGATATAATTCAATTAGTAAATCAAAATATTGTCTACAAAATCAATTAAAGGAAAAACATTACACATTGCTCATTCATATAATCATTTTTTCTGTTATAAGAGAACGTCAACAAATACCAACTAAGGAAGAGGGAACAGAGAAGGAATAATTTACCCAAATATTTTTATGTGCAATAATGATAATGAAAAGGACTAGCACTGCTGCTGTTGCTAATAATCATTAGCGTACATGTATATTGTAGTTCTAATAGCAATAACATAAAAAAGAGGGCCAGGATGGCATTGCTTACCTGAGGAAACAGGCATTAAGTAATTAAGAGTTATTTACTTTAGAAATCTTTGGTGAAGACCGGACCATTAGTGTGGCCACTGGGTTGATAACATTTTCTAGAATTTTACATAGTAACCTACTGAATCCACATGAGCCACTTCAAAACATATGTAAGATTTCATACTGGCAAACATTCTGGCCAGGTTTGGTGAAGAATTTGGGCCATCAATGTTTTTCACAAGGTTTTTCTACAATGTGACCTAGTTACCTACTTTTTGACCCCCTCGTGACCCAGTAATATACTCATCCAAGATTTCATGAGGACAAACATTTTGTCCAAGTTATATGAAGATTGGCCTGTAAATGTGGCATCTGGTGTGTTCACAAGCTTTTTGTAAGATTTGACCTAGTGATCTACCTTTTGACCCACATGACCCAGTTATGAACACATCCAAGATTTCATGCAGACAAACACTCTGACCAAGTTTGTTTAAGATTGGGCTATAAATGTGATGTCTAATGTGTTCACAAGCTTTTTCTAAAATTTGACCTAGTGACCTACTTATTGAACCCACGAGACCCAGTTATAAAATCACCCAATATTTTACGCAGGCAAACATTCTGATTAATTTTAGTGAAGATTGGGCCATAAATGGGGCGTCTATTGTGTTCACAAGCTTTTTCTAAAATTTGACCTAGTGACCTACTTTTGGACCCTAGGTGATCCAATAATGAACTCATCTAAGATTTCAAGCAGACAAACATTCTGACTAAGTTTGATGACGATTGGATAAAAACTGTGGCCTCTAGCATGTTCACAAGCTTAAGTGTTGACGCCACACGACGGACGTCGGACGAAGCGGTATGAGAAATACTTGTGTCTCTTTGACATTGACATCTATTTTTAGCAGAGATCACTGTTGTGCTTATTTATAGATTTAGAATGAATGAACACTTTGAGTGATATTTTTCCAATATGTATTGTCTAACAATTGAGGAAATATTCAAATCGTCTTAACTTCGACTCAATTCCTAAATATTAGTTTATGGAGAAATTATGTTTAAATTCCCACAATTGTTGAAAAAAAAATGCCTTTTATGCATTTGATATAGGCAATCTGTACTTCTAAGGTGGTTCATACTTAGTGGTAATACAGGCCCAGATCCAAAAGATTTTAGCTGGGGGGCAGAAGACTGAATATGACATAAGGGTATGGGGAGGTGGGGGCTGGGTCCAGAAAAAAATTGTTCTAAAATGTCGGAGATGTAAAATACAGGTAGATTACATGAGTATCTTCATTTACCCATCGATCGTTGTTTGCATATATTGGGAAGAAAATAATAATTACTAAAAAACAATCTTGCAATCTTAGCGCAATTTTGCAGCAAACAACCATGGCAGTATCATCGGACATTATGCTTAGCAGATATGCATTAATATTGCCTAAATTTAGCTTTCTTTTTAGTGTTCAAGAACATGTTGTACACAATTTCGATGTAGAGTATGTATGGAAGTTACAACTAAAACTCATCTTATAAAAAATAACAAAATTTCCAGTGAAGCCTTCGTTAAATGGTATGACAAGCAAAACAGTACTGATTTTCCGCGAATGCCTGACAAAATACAACTATCAGAAATTATTGTAGAACAAGTAAAATAAACAATAAAGTTTGGAGTTTCGGCCCATCAAACAAGCAGAGCGTTTATTAAAACTTGGACCAAAATGTAATTGATTGTGCACACATCATCAATATTTCAAAGCATATTGAAGCTGTATTTAAATGTTTGAAACAGCAACATTTTTGAGTCAATGAAAACTGTACAATTTGTTAAAGGTGGTTTCCGACAGTTTGCCTATATCTAATATATGTAAAAATATCTTACCCCTTTTTCGATTATTTGTATACGATTTTCTTTATTTAAAAAAATCATTCTTCAGTCTAAGCTTAGGTGATTTTCAACAGTATCTCAAGTTTAGGGCAGTGAATCACATTACTCAACACTTAAATGTTCTTGCTTTTCAAATCTATAAATAAGAACAATTGGGATTTCTGCTAACAATAGACATTGACATCACAGAGTATGACGTGGATGGGCTAAAAGATAAGTGGTCACATAGTTTTCTTAGTTTAGGATGATTGTGTTATGGTTCACTTGTCAGACAGATGTAGGACATCAATAAACAGCATTTTGCAGGCGCGTATCTGCCATTACGCACTTTACGCACGTGCGTAACCTCGTTCGAAAATTCAAAATCTAAAATTGAAATAAACACTTAAAAGGTTAGGCATAATATATTTTATTTCTGTAATTTCAAGTTATATTGTGTCATAAAGTTGTATTTTTAGTCATTACCAAATAAACCAACACATTTGTTTTTTCTTTTCTTATTTTTTCCACTTTTTTTGCGGCGAAAAAGGCCCTAAAATCCACTTGAGACAATGTAGAATGCCCTGACCCAGCACCCCTCAAAAACGTCCCCCAGAAATGTGCCTGATCTGTTCAGGTAACAATGGTTTACTATGATGTTTAATGAAAATATTTTTGTTCCAAACTGTCGGATACCACCTTTAAGTACTATTGCTACACATGATGCTTCCTACAGCTGCAGATCACTAAATTATATAATTACTCTCAACTAAGCAATATATCTTCCCTTTTCTCTTTTTTTTTGCCACATTATACAACCCTGGGTTATTTCTAAATACAGAGTAGGGACAAAAATTTTCGGACACAATTGTTTTGTTCATTTTAGCAAAGGCAGACAGACACCCTCCCGTAATGTTTCCAATGAGGATAAATCAACGCCTGTAAATTTTCCACATTTTGCAAAAATGTTTATTTGGTTTGCACAGTTGAAATCTTGTAAATGCATTAATAATAACATCATATTTTTTTCTGATAAAATTCCAACTTCAAGATATATTTTACATTAATTAATTTACGAGAGTGATTTTGTCAGCCTATGCTAACATGAACGGAAGGGATTTTGTCCGGGAGGTATTTTGTCCAACAAATGGTAGAACTATTCCACTGATTGTTTTTATTTTGCTTGGATATAACTTAAATTTGCATTTTTGCTCTATTTTATGTCAGAACCAGTCTCAAAACTGTTACCTCAATCTATTTTCACAAAATAAAATCTATTTAATATAAAACAACACAATTCTTGTTAACACCTTTTAACCATTTTGTCATGACCTGAGAAAAAAAAACTTTAAGTACACTGTAAACCTACTGTGTACCTTGATTGGGATGCAAGGTGACAATCGGACCACCTTGGCTAATAACGTCTGCATCAACGCAGAGGAGTGCCGATAAAGCTCGTTAGTGGGGCAATTGACAGTGAATGCACATAGCGGATGCTGTACACTTGCCAGATGGCTCAGGGGTCCGGCTTGCAGCAGGGGGCTTAGTAGCCTTAATTACTGCTCGGGTGGATAAGCATATATATTTATTTTGAGATACCCGTGATTATTTCTACATGGTGTACAGAATTTGTGTGATCAGCCCATTGCTCAATACATATGGGCGAGAAAAAATGTATGACCGTGCCGACTGGGGGGGTGGGGCATGGCCCCCACAGTCCCCCAGTAAATCTGGGCCTGGTAATATATATTCAGCATCTTCAAATACAAATTATATATAAACAATAATTTCTGCAACTTACATTGTCATTATTGTCCAAAAAGTGACAATAAAACATAATTAGCATAACAACTGAAAAATGTATATTTTAACACAATAATGACACAATATTGATACATACCATTAACAGATAAAAAAGAGTGAGTGTATTTCCTGACATTGTAGTGCGACCTTACAAATTTTAACCCCCTTGAAGGGCCTCTTGATACAGGACAATCATTTCTTAACAGTTCAACCCGGTCAACCTTCACAACTGCATCGACAATAAGGCGCAATTGTCATCATTTTTACCTGAGTTGTTTTCCATACAATATCCTCCTGACTTCAGCTAACTCTGCCGGTGGCAGATGCTTTTCAAGGCTTTCCTCAACACTGCTAAACTCCGATGACATCTTCTATGTTTACTTCCGTTGAACAACTGTTAGCCAGCGCTTATCTCTGCATCATTTCCAATCGGAACTCCTCGGGTAATTCCGTCCTCGGGACAACCCAATCGGAACTCTTCGGGTATTTCCGTCCTTGTGACACTCATCCCTCGGATGTATCTGCATCGTCGGATACCCCCGGTTGATTCTAATATTACGTTACTCTCCATTCATCACAATGGAGAGTAACGTAATAGAATCAACCGGGGGTATCCGACGATGATGTATCTGGTGCGACGATACTTACTGAATCAAAAAAGTCGTTTTTGCGTCGCCTTTGATGCTTCGCATCAACGACTTTTCTTGTTTCAGTAAGTATCATTGCACCAGTTCTTTCGCTAATGGAGTTATTTGGGTTGGAGGGTAGATCATATTCTCCACTTTTTTGATTTTGGGATGATTACTTGTCTGAGGTATCCCTTCCTTTAAAACTCTTATCTTGCAGCAACTAGACATGGAATGTGGAAAGCTCATGAATATGCTAAGGCAAAGTTGTTACCTTTTTTGATCGCTTCTAGCAGGATGTTTACGTCAGATTTATGCCATATCTAGTACTACAAAGTAGGAGACTTCCGCCTGAATTAGTTAAAAAGTTTGAGGATGGAAGATTTGTAACAAAGCTTGCAGAGGGATGCTTTAATTCTGTATGGCTAGACTATGCACTGGAGGTGACTGAAAATAAAGCACTGAAATCATCCGAGGGTGTAATTGGTCTGATCCACAATTCCAATGCACTTAATCGGTGGTTCCTTGCAAGACCAGTTACAGCCAAATACTCTATGAACTACACGTCTCCTGAAGAGACAATTTCTAAACATCATACTGATTCAGCATTTCACGCGCTAGCATACAATACCAACGTGAAGAAGATGTTGATTTTTTAAAGTGACACATTTATTGTTCCATTTTCTTTGTCTTACCCTCCGTCTAGGCTTGTTAATATAGCCAGTGGTGTTGAGTTGCCAGCAGCTGTTGAGGCCAGTTTGTTAAGTTGCCATGAATAAGGCAAGCATGAACTGGAGCAATTTGTAGCAGAAGGGTTTTAAATAATAATGACACCTGAAGAAAAAATTCTTTGATCCCATACCGAAGTCAAAAGTTAAGCCATTCTCATTAGCAAAACACAAAGAAAAAACAAACAACTCTTGTAAAGACAAAATCGACAGTGAAGATATGTATGTAAGATTACTTGCAATAAATTCCTTCATAAAGGGCCCGCTTGAAAGGGTTCTTGCATTTGAAAACACTCCTGTACCTCTGAGTTTATTTGCAGATGACGGCTCATTGTTGGCAACAAAGAAGTCTGATTTCATGTAGAAGCTTGAAGCCCTTTCTGGGTCAGATCCTCGCGTAGAGAAAGAGTTTAGGAATTTTGAATGTTTCTGTTTTTATGTCATGTCAGTTGTTCAAATACTCCAACCTCAATCGGGAAGAATAACCACATACAGTATGGTGGCAGCTTCCTTTTGGCAACACATTCTTTCTCAGTCTAAAGGTTCCAGGCAAATTCATGTTGTTTTTGACAGGTACATTGAGCGGCCTGAAGTCTCAAGTACGAATACGTCGTGGCGAAACGGTCTCTTCTGTCGGAGCAATTTCAGTTCAAGGCAATATGATAGTTGGTGACTAGAAAAGAGTGGTAAGCAACACAAAAAAGCATACTGGAACTAACGAGATTATTCACGTTGTTTCTTACCGAAAACTCTCAAGATCTTCTTGAAGATCAGAGTGAAGACTATGTAGCCGGAGGTATTGGTGATACAGCTTTGCGTGTTACTTCTTCATGTATAGACTATGTCCCTCAGCTCAGATCAAATCATGAAAAAGCTGACAACCGTCTTATGCTTCACATTGCCTATGCTGGTAGACAAAATACACAGCAGGCATGTGTTTCCAGTCCTGACACTGATGTTCTTGTGCTTCTTGTTCACCTTTTCTCGGAACTGAACATCAGTCAAATCTTCTTCAAAACTGGAAGAAATACAACTTACAGATATGTGACCAGGTATATCCCAGTTCACTTAGTTTTCAACTCTTTGTCTCCTCAGCAGGTAAATATCCTCTTGCCTGTCTACAGTCTTACTGGGTGTGACACTTGCTCATCTTTCTATGGTGTAGGCAAGAAAAAGGCTTTTCTTGTTATGTGCAAGTCTAACCCGGAAATCGCAGACCTTCCAAAACTTGGAACCCAAGAAAATCTTACTGTGGAAATGAAAACAGCTGCTCAGCGGTTTCTTTGTCTATTGTACGGTCAAGCTCAATGCACGTCACTCAATAGCCTTCGCTCAGTGATGGTTCTTCAGAAAAAGCATACAAGGCCCCGAAAACTTCCGCCAACAAGTGACAGTTTTAGGCTTCATCTGTTGCGCTGCATTCTTCAACTTCTAATATGGCGGTCTTCTCTAACCCCTTTGATGCCCAAGTTAAACCCTTAGACTTTGGCTACATTAAAGACCCTGACACTGGCTTTTACACAACACAACTTATGACACAACCTGTTGCCCCTCCAGAACTATTAAGTGACCTGATTTGCGATTGTACTGATCTTTGTTCTGGATCGTGTGCATGTTCTAACAATGAACAACCGTGCACAATGGCTTGCTAATGTGAAGGTTTTACTCTTTAACATCAAACATGTGAAAACATACTTACAATGCTTGCAGAAGTAGAGACCAATGATGACATCGACGATGGCTGTTTTGGATTAAAGTCATGTCCCTAGCGTCATTTGACAACAATAATTTGTTAATTAAATTAATAAGGAACTGAATAAGCCGGCAGCTTTACGTTTTCATTAAACTAAAAATGTAATTCGTGTATTGTTTGTTTCGTTAACTATCTGCTTATGTTGAAGCAGTTTTATGCTTCAACACCATCACCAAGAGGGGGTGATACTTGCGACATCAGCTAACATGAATATTTGGCAGTTTAACAAAAGTTGTTTCCCTTACATGTCAAAATTGATGGTAGAGGCTTGATACAAATCAGTGCAGTCAGATATGTATAAACGCGTAAGAGCCTAAGGCGAGATGGCAACGCCTCCTTATGAATATGTATACATCATCAAATACCAACAATTTTATAACATTAAAAGATATGTTACTCCAGCCACACCCATTTAAACCTTGAAATAAGCTTTATTTTACGTTTAATACCTTTATTTTTTCATTTTTATTTTATTTTAGGCACAACTTTTTGTAAATTGAAAATTACTTAGCTCTATTCACTTGCGCAGTTCTGATTTTTTCCTACCTTTTAAAGTTTATTTCCTTCATCTTATGTTACATCAGACCAAAGATGTGTAATTCCAGAGAAATTAATAGTAACCATAACAACAGCCCTTTATGATATGTCTCTTGAGAAATTCCTCTAAAAAGCATCTTTGTTCAATAGTGTTGAGACTCGTACATTTAATTGTACAAATTCAATAATTATTCTGTAATAAGCAGAATAATTGAATTTGACATGAAATAAATCTACCAGATTAATTTTTAATTTGTTTAAATATTTTTTATTTAAATATTTTTTATTTCATTTTGACTGTTTAACATTTTTTTGGTCAGTATTTTTTGCTGTTAAATAACTCAGATAACTTTATTTCAGCTTTAAACATGTACAATGCCAATATTATAAAGCATAAAGATTGAAACATTATACATCATGACATATGCCAAACAGTGGTATTTGAATGACTTCAGTTCTTTCCAATCATTGACACTGCTGTGAAAATGGCTATAAGGTTCCTCTGGCCAGCAATGGTTCAGTGGATAAATGGTGATGTATATGTATCGTACTTTGAAAATCTCATATGCAGAGTTGTCGTTCGTTACTCTCTCAGAATGTATGAGCCGATGGTAGAGAGTGGTACTTTGATGGTAAAAGTAGCAGCCAATAGTTGATGATGGGCTCAGTGTCTGACAGCCTGGATTAAGGCTCACCCTAGTTCAAAAATCATGGCATATGGATTTCAATTATATTTTTTGATGCATTTGGATAGTAAATTATTAGGAAGGATTTGTAGAAAAGTTTTATTCAAACTTATTGTTGTTCTGGCATCTTTGGCTGCTAAATGGTTAAGTCGCAAGAGAGTTCGTAAAGAACATGTCATTTGTCTGAGGTACTTGCTTTCCACACACAGCCAAACTGTCTTCTTCAAGTAGTTCGTCTCTGGTATCTAAAGGGTTGCTTGATAGCGTTTTGAAATGAAACTTTGGTAGGCATAAATGGCTTTTTAGTAATTACCAACTATGACTTTTTTTACTGAGCACATATGAAGAATTCTAACATTGTTGAGGATAGTCTTCGCAATACTGGAGGTTAGAAGTACACATACAACTGTAGTATGTTATATTTTGAAAAGCATATTTTGAAAAGTAAATTCCTTCCCTGTTATTGGATTTAATTTTAGTCCAAGAGTGATTTAAATGTTGTATCAACTGTTCATACATTATAAATGATGAACATCTTAGATTCAATTTAAATGACAAATGCACTTCTTGTTTATTGCTGACAAATCCAATACAACAAGCAATGACAATGATTTGAAATCAATTAATGCTTGTGCTCTATAAGGTCTTGTCTGTCAGCTGGTCAGACTGCATGCAATTAATTTTTCAAATAATGTTTTTACCAACTTCCCAAACATTGGTCTTCGTGTAGTTTTTTTTATGTAATCAGTAACTTCTTGGACAGTTCATGCAACAAAATTGCTCGAGGTATTTATTTGAAGTGCCAGCGGAGAGGTCTATTGGCAGACCCAAGCTGACCTGGGAGGAGGTAGTTAAAGGAGATAGGAAAGCCTTTGCCATGAAATCCTTCACCCTTCACAGAGTTGAATGGAGGGGGTGTCTAAGAGAGCGACTGTGCAGTCTGGCCCCACCCTCATCAGAGGATTAATTGTTGGCCTGATATTAAAATAAACTGGATATGATGATGATGATGATGATGATGATGATGATGATGATGATGATGATGATGATGAATGTTAAACAAGCAATACCTAAGGCTGCAGAAGGGCATATGTCTGGAAGGTCGAGTGGTTAATGTGCTTGGGTCTAATAGTTGAGGCCCCCAGTTTGAAACTTGAAACTTTATTATTTTTGTTAAGAACAATTGTTTTGTATAAGATTTGTTTGTTTTCATTTATTTTACAAAATAACAAATTTCCATTTAAGTTTGTGAATTGTAAAACTAATGGAACGTAACTTTAGTTATTGGGTCCAGTTATCTGTGTATTGAATTAAAAAAGGTAATTTTATGCAATTTTGTATTAAAAGGAAAGGTATACAGTTACTTTCAGCACAATTGCAGACATTGGGTTATTTTTTTTCTCTTATGTTTTTTTTTTCTTCTTCATTTTGATTGTATAAGATTTGGAAAGATATGACTATAATCACTTGCACCACTTGGACATGTATGTATCCTCTACAACAAGTATATTTCTCGATATGTGTTGCTTTCTTTACATCATTATCATGCTTATTTAAATTTATATAGTTTCTTAATGTCCTAGCTCTACATCAGTTGTAAACCGTTTTATATGTTGACCTGTTTTCAATTATTATTTATTTTATTTTTACCTGATAGTTTTTAGATTTTTCTATATTTTTTCTATATTTTACATGCGTAGTTTGGTTTTAACCTGATTACGCTCTATTCACATTTAACTTTGTATTCGGCGCCGTATGACCTGTTAAGTGTCGGTGTGCCGTAAAACCCAAATAAATAAATAAAACATCAGTTGTATGTTATGTGTTTATTAAGGCATGGCTGTCACATTGTAGTATTCTGGTACAGGCTGTATACATGGGAACAGAAGTAAGTTGTACGAGAACAGTTAAAGTTCTATCAAAGACTGCTGTCAGCAACAATATATTTTATGTTTGTTGGGCCATAGTTATGCTTTAACTACTTCTTAAAATTTAACTGTAATAAATAAAAGCACTACAATACCTACAGGTTTAAACGGCCAAGAGCTGTAGTGTATCGGAAACAGTTTTCCGGAGTTTTGTTTGTTTGTTTTGTTGGTATATCTCCGGGTTTTAACCTGGCTTGATACACTTTTTGCTACACTTGTATTTTCGTCATCAAATCATTAAATGTTTTGTTTATTAATAATAATGTTTGTTTATTCTATCACCTCAAAAAAATACCATTTGCTTTTTGAAATGTGTAGTTGATTATTCTTTCCATTTGTCCGTCTTTAAACAGCCAAACAGATGTTGGACGAGTCTCAGATATTAAACAGAAACTGGTGTCTCTACACTCTTAGCCTGTTTAGCATGAATTGATCAGGCTTAGGCAAATAGTGTAGTTCCAGATCAGCTAGTTTCACTTCCAGCCTGCTGGAAGTCCTCCCCAAATGCCAGTTTTCACTTAGATGGTGACAACAAACCGCGCCATGACTAACAGCTTGACCACGGACGCCACTACATGGCAAAAGTATAGCTTATAACACTGGTATATAGCAAACACACAATTTCGAGTTAGCAGTGATCATTGCTATTAAGATCACAGGAAAAAATTGGAGCTGAACAGCAACAGTATTATTGCTTGAAGATTATTGGCAATGCATATGTATTAACTTTTTCAATGCTACGTTTTGCTATTTAAACTTTCCTAATGCTGTTTGCTATTTTACAATTATTTTGTTTTATTTATTTTTGTGGCTACCTGTATTTGCTAAAGATGGCTTGGGACATAAAAGAGAATTGTTCAGATATACACTATTTTGCTGTTGCCTTATCAGTTTGTATTTGGCAGGCTATATAAAGGTTAAGAAACATCAAACAGGGTTTGCATTTTGTTTTCTTTGTTACATTACACAAATTTTTTATTACATTTGCGATGTCCAGCAATCTTTTGGCTGAAGAAGGTTGCAGACAAATGTAAAGCCACTGGTGCAACCCTTGTCACCTCCCCGTATGAAATATTTAGCCCTGACCAGGACCCAAACCCATGTGGTGATGAGTTGTGCGTATCTCTGATAAACTTTTAACCTTAATTCTTTTTCACAGTAATTTCTGTTTTAGTTGTTGCTGAAGGGAAAATGGTAATGTTAGTTCAAGTATCTGACATAAATTTATGCATCATCAGTCTATCACAGAAAAATAACTTCTTAAGAAAGTGTTCGCTAGATGGGCCCCTCATATTCTGACTAAGGAGCAGAAAGAAGAGCTTGCTGAATTAGAGACAGAAAATTTAAACGAATTTGGTAATAGCAACAAAAGATACCTAAATAAAATTTGTGAATAGGGATGAAAGATGGACTTATCATGCTGAGCCTGAAACATGTTTTCAATGATCGCATCTGGTCTTGAGCACACTTGGTGCTTCAAAATAATGTAGACTAGCTTATTCCAAAGGTCCATCATATGTTTTATGGATTCATGTATGCATTTATGATTGGCTTGATTATATTATTTGAGTCAAGTATATTTAAATGTATAGGTATAACAGGGAAGTTAGGATTCAGTATTGATGAGATTGGTCATATTTAAAGTGTGGTACATTTAAATAATAAACTGTGTTTATATTAATCATCTTTGGTTTGAAATATTAACAGTTGTTGGTTTAAGGTAAAGCAAGTATAATAGACAATATATAAAATTTGAATATTAATATAACTAATGTGTTGTGTGCTTAAATAATGTTGACGCCATATGGGCTTATCAGACTGCACGTGTTGATGTTTATTGAAGATTGAACAGTGCGTGTTGATGGGCTTATCAGACTGCATATGTTATGTCAATTAATGTTTATAAAGAGAACTGGTCATTGGGAGAATTGTACCTCATATTTTAGTGTTGTGGTTTGTTAGAGTTGAGTTTGAGTAGACAGAAAGGAGACATAGAACGTAACTGGAGCAAATTTAACGCATATCCCCAAAAATGTAAGACTGATTTATCAAATAGCTTTTGGTGGAATCATCAGACCATAGCGTGTTTTTGAAGGAGCGTGTATAAATATTTATAAGGAGGCGTGGTAACCAGACCAGACCCGAGTTTTCGCATTACATATTATTGACCATACTAATTTCAATTTTGAAGCTACTTTAATGCGAAATCGTCATTGATACGTAATAACAAATAGATATAAGAAAGTGTGATTATCGGAATTATCATTTCTTACTTGTTGGTATTTGATCATATATACATATTCATAAGGAGGCGTGGCCATTTCGCCATCAGACCTTACGCATTTATATATATCAGACCACACCAATTAATGTTAAGCCTCAACCCAAAATTGACAGCGCGCTAATATGTCTAATTCAAAAGCAGGTAAATATTCGCAATAAATAATAATAATAAAAAAGAGTGACATCCACTATGAAAAAACTGACATTTGGTGTTAACTATATATTGCATGTGCAGAAGACATAGATCATTCTCATCATGTCTTGGTCTCGTCCCACCTCCCTCAATCTACATCTGACTCTTCTGTTAATGCTATATCTCTGTCTCTCTTATATTATTTCTCCTCTTTCCCTCGCTCTTTGTCATAAGCTGTGAGTTCATAGTATCACTTTCATCATGTCTTACTCTGTAAGCATTTCTGTGCCATACACGGTGTCTTCTCAATAAGTGTAATAATACAGATCATATTCTGCAGGTCCGGATCCAGAACTTTTCAGCTGGGTGGGTGGGGGGGGGGGGGGGGGGGGCTGAATATGACATACATTCCAGGGTGGGGGAAGCATGCCTACCCTTACCCCACCCCCACCCCGAAAATAAAATGTTTATAAAATGTTGGAGATGTGTTCTTAAGTGTATCTGAGCAAAAGGTTAAAAGTTCTAATGGTTTTATTACAATGATTGAAAGTCAGAAAATGCGAAGACATAGATCTTTGGCAACATAACTTTGTAATTAAAAACTGGTTCAAATTCTTCCAAAACAATATACTGAAATAGGCAAGCACATACTTATTTTCGAGTTGGAAAATAAAATGTAGCTTGATTTCATATATAGCTCCGTTTTCCCATTGATTGTCGTTTGCATACATTGGGAAAGAAAATAATATTTTTTCAGAAAACAACCATTGTGGTATCATCTGATATTATGCTTAACAGATATACAGTAATATTTCTTGACTTTAAATTTCTGTTGATGATAAGTATTTATTGAAGTTACAACTAAAACTTGTTCTATAAATTAAATACCAAAATCTCCAGTGGAGCCTTCAATATATGACGTGACAAACAAGTGTACCAACTTGCCACAAAGGCTTTATTAGATGTTGGATCCAACAAAAAACAACTATTAGTAATTATTGTACATGGATCTAAGCCTTTTCAAATTAAGATCTTTTCTCTAAACTGTACATTGGAGTTTTGGTTCACCATCAAAGCAAAGCATTTATTAAAACTTGGACCAAAATATAACCGATTGTGCACACATTGTTAAACTACCGTCGTGTTCCAGAACCCTCTTCATTGGATTTTAGAAAAAAAATTACTACAATTGCCAAGTCATATTATATGAACACATTTCAATGTTTGAAACAGAACATTTTTGAGCCAGTGAAAACTGCACAATTTGGTAAGTATGATTGCTAAATATGGTGCTTCCTACAGCTGCAGTTGACTAAATCATAATATTTTTCTCAACTTAGCAAAATTTCTTCCCTTTTCTCTTTTTAGCAACTAGATACATAATTCCTTAACACTGGATTATTGCTAACAATGGAGTACGTACAAAATCCCTCGATAACAAAATACCTTCTGTTCATCTTAGCTAAGGCGGACAAACACCTTCCCATAATTTTTTCAATGTCGATAAATAATCCCTTCCATACATTTTCAAGATTTTGCAATAATGTTTATTTGGTTCACACAGTTTCGTAAATACGCTGATGATAACATCAAATTTTTTTCTGATAAAAGTCCAACCTCAAGATATTTTTATTTACTGGAGTGAATATATCTGTTTTTGTTAAGTTTTAGGTTTTTTTCTGCCTATTCTGAAGTGAAAAGAAGGAATATGACCTGGAGGTATTTTGTCGTACAAATGCTAGAACTATTGCCACTCTTTGTGCTTTTAGTTTGCTTAGACATAACTTAAATGTTTTGCTCTATTCTATCTCATAATAAGTCTCAAAGCTGTGACCTCAATATATTTTCACAAAAATATATAAAACAAAAAGATTACCGATATTATTTTATATATATATCTTTTTATTATGTGTTGATCATTCTCAGTATGTCTACAATGCTGCATGTGACGCTCATATTCCATGTTGATCGTTCTCTGTGTCAACAATGCTCCATGTGTCGCTCATATTCCCTGTTGATCATTCTCTGTGTCAACAATGCGCCATGTGTCACTCATATTCCCTGTTGATCATTCTCTGTGTCAACAATGCGCCATGTGTCACTCATATTCCCTGTTGATCATTCTCTGTGTCAACAATGCGCCATGTGTCACTCATATTTCCTGTTGATCACTCTCTGTGTCAACAATGCTCCATGTTTTTCTCATATTCTAAGTCAATCATACTCTTTATTTAGATCAAACATTGAGGTGATCTTAACTAATGTTTATATCAAACCTTTGT
This sequence comes from Sinonovacula constricta, assembly GCA_007844125.1. NCBI lineage: Eukaryota > Metazoa > Mollusca > Bivalvia > Cardiida > Solecurtidae > Sinonovacula > Sinonovacula constricta. The sequence continues at coordinate 59,053,741 of CM017564.1, forward strand.
GTTGATCATAACATATGATTCAATCTGACTGAGTTGATCATTCTCGGTGTTTACCGAAACTTTGTGTCAGTCATAATCTTTCTTTCCATCAAACTTTGTCATACTCATACGAACCCCTCCCCTCTCCTCTCCTCTCCTCTCCTCTCCTCTCCTCTCCTCTCCTCTCCTCTCCTCTCCTCTCCTCTCCTCTCCTCTCCTCTCCTCCCCTCTCCTCTCCTCTCCTCTCCTCTGCTCTCCTCTCCTCTCCTATTCTCTTATCTCCTATCCTATCCTATTCTCTCCTATCCTATGCTATACTCTCCTCTCCTCTTCTCTCTCTTTCACTCTCTCCACTGCCCCCTCTATCTCCCCTCTCTCCATTGCACTCAACTCCACCCCTTCCCTCCCTTCCTCTCCTCTCCTCTGCTCTCCTCTCCTCTCCTCTCCTCTTCTCTCTCTTTTACTCTCTCCACTGCCCCCTCTATCTCCCCTCTCTCCATTGCACCCCTCCCCTCCCCTCTGCTCCCCTCACCTCCCCTACCCTCTCCTCTCCTATCGTATCCTCTCCTCTCCTCTTCTCTCTCTTTCACTCTCTCCACTGCCCCCTCGCTCTCTCCTCTCTCTATTGCACTCCACTCCATCCCTCCCCTGTTATTCACTCTTTCATACCCTCAGAGTCAGTTGTACTCTTTCACCCTCATCAACCCTCTTTTTCTCTATATGCTCCTGTTATTGTCATTTCTCTTTCTGAACATTTTATCACACGGACGTTCAACTTTTGAATGCATGATCAAGAGCACTTTAGAGTTATTAATGTAGTCTTCAGTCAGTGGTTTCTTACTGAGTTATCTCTCTTTGTTTTTTCAGGACATGTGTATGAGGATGTTATGACCCAGATGCTTCAAGAACTTCAACAATGTTACCAAAATAACGGTAAAGGTATGTATTAACTATCATCAGCATCTATAGCCAGTGCACCTAGACAATGTTATTAAGACGTTTCTACATTATTTAAATAATGTCACTTCTTTTTTATGTTTCATTTGGGCAATTTCTTCCTCTAGAGCAAGGTGCAGTTAAAAAGGCTATGCAGTTTAAATTAATCATTTCTTTTTTCTCCTTTATCATTTAGCTTTAAATTGAAAAGAAATTACAGCTATACCCAGATATGTCGGGTCATTGCATAACTGCTTACAAGTTTATGCAGTATATTTTTGCCCTAAATCATTGTGATTTTTTTTTGCCAGGTCACTAGACGCCGCCTATAATACAAGCCCTACACTTTGAACATGAAATTTTGAAAAATCCCCGTCTTGTAAGTGAGAAAATACGGTAGTTCTTTTTGATGTATTAATATGTTGTGTACTCCACCATTTACATGTTTTAACATATTCTTATTTTGTAGTGACAGATGAAGTACTTCTAGGGTAAGTTTTACCCAGGATAATTCATTCAATGTTTTTTGACAGAATTATTGTAATTGGTAGAAAATTCCTAACAGTTAATACATTTTAACCAATCAGAAGCTGCAAAATTAAGTTGTGGGCCATAGATACAGTAACCATGGCCAGTGGAACAGTTCATTAAGCGCCTACAGTAATCTGCTATTAATTTCACTAACCATTGTGTTTTTGTTTATTGTTTACCATGTTTATCATCCCACCAACAGTATTTCAATTATTTTGAGACTGTGTCCACATGAAGCAGTGGTAGAGCATCGGCTTGCAGTTCGGGAGGTCATGGGTGCAAACCCCAGCCGGGTCAAACCGTAGATTTTAAAGTTAGTAGTAGTGGCTTCCCTCCTAACACTCTTGGCTTAGGGGACAGCATTACGCCTTACTCGTCGGTGTCAGTATAATGGACCTCATAAGTGCCCCTGTGCTAAAATGATAGAAATGTTGCTGCATAGTATTGGCAAAAATGCCAGTAAATCCCAATCCCACTTGAAGCAGATATAGCGCTGCCTTCGCTGTGTATAGAATGCTGTGAACACCTGGCATGATAAAACATCCAGTCACATAATGCTGAGAACCAGGCTACAAGTTGTGCAACTTCCTGTTTATTTGTTGAGCATTAGCAAGGGAGCTATACTGCTACCAGTTTTTAACAACTTTGGTGTGTTGCTTCCCAGGATCGAAACCTGGGGCCTAGCGTACCTGGAGTCGATGCTCGATGTTTGCACTACCTGGTACGGTCATTGACCATTGTATACTATGTTCAGATGCAAGGTACTAAAGTGTACGTGCTAGAGCTATTATTATTTTAAAATGTTCAGTACATGACAGTGTCAGTCAGTTATATCCCAGTGTATAAATGACCAGCCAGTCAGTTCTATCCCAGTGTATAAATGACTAGCCAGTCAGTTCTATCCCAGTGTATAACTGACTTGCCAGTCAGTTCTAACCCAGTGAATAAATGACCAGCCAGTCAGTTCTATCCCAGTGTATAAATAACTTGCCAGTCAGTTCTATCCCAGTGAATAAATTATTAGCCAGTCAGTTCTATCCCAGTGTATAAATGACTTGCCAGACAGTTCTATTTCAGTGAATAAATGACCAGCCAGTCAGTTCTATCCCAGTGAATAAATGACTTGCCAGTCAGTTCTATCCCAGTGTATAAATGACTAGCCAGTCAGTTCTATCCCAGTGTATAAATGACTTGCCAGTCAGTTCTATCCCAGTGTATAAATGACTAGCCAGTCAGTTCTATCCCAGTGTATAAATGACTAGCCAGTCAGTTCAATCCCAGTGAATAAATGACTAGCCAGTCAGTTCTATCCCAGTGAATAAATGACTTGCCAGTCAGTTCTATCCCAGTGTATAAATGACTAGCCAGTCAGTTCAATCCCAGTGTATAAATGACTAGCCAGTCAGTTCAATCCCAGTGTATAAATGACTAGCCAGTCAGTTCAATCCCAGTGTATAAATGACTAGCCAGTCAGTTCAATCCCAGTGTATAAATGACTAGCCAGTCAGTTCAATCCCAGTGTATAAATGACTTGCCAGACAGTTCTATTTCAGTGAATAAATGACCAGCCAGTCAGTTCTATCCCAGTGAATAAATGACTTGCCAGTCAGTTCAATCCCAGTGAATAAATGACTAGCCAGTCAGTTCTATCCCAGTGAATAAATGACTTGCCAGTCAGTTCTATCCCAGTGTATAAATGACTAGCCAGTCAGTTCTATCCCAGTGAATAAATGACTTGCCAGTCAGTTCTATTCCAGTGAATAAATGACTTGCCAGTCAGTTCTATCCCAGTGTATAAATGACTTGCCAGTCAGTTCTATCCCAGTGTATAAATGACTTGCCAGTCAGTTCTATCCCAGTGTATAAATGACTTGCCAGTCAGTTCTATCCCAGTGAATAAATGACTTGCCAGTCAGTTCTAACCCAGTGAATAAATGACTAGCCAGTATGTTCTATCCCAGTGTATAAATGACTTGCCAGTCAGTTCTATCCCAGTGAATAAATGACTTGCCAGTCAGTTCTAACCCAGTGAATAAATGACTAGCCAGTATGTTCTATCCCAGTGTATAAATGACTTGCCAGTCAGTTCTATCCCAGTGAATAAATGACTTGCCAGTCAGTTCTAACCCAGTGAATAAATGACTAGCCAGTATGTTCTATCCCAGTGTATAAATGACTTGCCAGTCAGTTCTATATACAGCAGCTAGTGCCTTGATATTTGGTATACATATACCTAATTTTTGTGTGGCCATGTATTATGATTGTTCAAAGAATTTTGATTCATCAAACAACATGGCCAACTGGGACAACGGCCATTTTCCTAGAATGACTATATAAGAAAACTTTGAAAATCTTTCAGTCAGAAGCTGCAAGATGAAGAGCCTTTATATTTGGTTTACATGCTGCTTAGGTGGTCCTGTATCAGGATTGTTAAAAGATATTTGATCTTTTAAATGACTAGCCAGTCAGTTCTATATACAGCAGCTAGTGCCTTGATATTTGGTATACATATACCTAATTTTTGTGTGGCCATGTATTATGATTGTCCAAAGAATTTTGATTCATCAAACAACATGGCCACCAGGGACATGGCCATTTTCCTAATATGGCTATAAAGAAAAACTTTGAAAATCTTTCAGACAGAAACTGCAAGATAAAGAGCATTTATATTTGGTATACATGCTGCTTAGGTGGTCCTGTATCAGGATTGTTAAAAGATATTTGATCCATAAAAACAATATCTTGGCCTCCAGCATCCGTATGTGGTTGGTAATATAGGAACATTTTTAAAATCTTTTTGACAGAAACTACAAAAGCTAGAGCCTTGATATCTGTATGTTCCTTGAGGGGACCCGCATCAAGATTGTTTAAAGAATTGTGATCCTTCAAAAAAATGGCTGTGAGGTCTGTGGCTGTTTTCATATAGGCTGTTACATGAATTTGTAAAAAAAATCTTGTCAGAAACTACAAGAGTAAGAGCCTGGATATTTGTTATACATGATTTTGGGGTGGCACTCGATAAAGTGTGGTCAACGAATTTTGTTCCATCAAAAAACATTGCCATTTTCCATATTTGACCATGTAGTAAAAAAATGTACTGATAATCTAATGAAAGACATTAATAAATAGTCTCCCCTGAATAATTCCTAAATGCAAGTAGGTCCTTTCATTTGTTTTACTCGGTTTTTGTGCTTGTGCTCTTTGGAGTGTATGTTGACTTTTCTGCCTTTCTTGTGATACCCAGCTTAACCATCATCAGCAAACACTTCCATTTTCTTTTTTAAATAACAAGTTTCTATAAGTATGTAAATGGATTTTAAGATTTTATTTATGCAAAAGTAAGAAATTTCAGTGTTTTAATTGCAATATCTACTAAAGAATAGGCGATAAAGTCCATGAATTTCAACTATAAGGACCTACCTACTGTTTGGAATACCTCGGATATTATCTAACAGGGGAGACAATTTCCATTTCACCAATGTACCCCATTGATGCTTGTGTATATGTATTCAAATTATTCTGGTCCATTTAACATTGCTGCTGTTACTTGCTTTTTTTTCCTTTGCAGTTTACAGAGTGTGTTTCAAACTCCACTACTACCGGCATTTGAACTTGTGGATAACAGAAGTGTTACTTTAGTGTCTTGTCCTGCTGGTAGAGAAGTATTTCAGGTAAAAAAATCATATTTAAGAATTAATAATTCCTGGATGTTCAAATTATTTTTAGTTCTTTTGCACATTTTTTTAGCTTTGATATTGAAACTCATTATTAGCTTAGCCTCTCACCGCGTGGGTTCAAGTCCCGATCGCTGCAAAGGACTTAATGTCAGAAGTTCTTCCAGCTGACTTGCAGTGTGCCTGTGTTTCTACCTTGACATGTGTCTGGGGTCTTCCTCCACAAAAAAGCTGGATGTTGCTATAATGATTATAATTGGACGCTGCAATGTATTTCGAAAACAAACAAACATTATTTACAGAAACAGCCAAGTTGTCCTACAATTCTACTCTGCTAAAGTCCAGTTACCTGTAAACATCTTTAACTTATGTGCATTTCTTTTTTTTTCATAGATATTGTGGCTGTTATACCTAATATGAAATAATAATAAGACATTTTTCATTTAACTGAAGATGTCTGCCTGGGGTTAAAATGTCAAATCATGAGTGAGAGATCTTTCTCAACAATCTCAGTAGTAACATTGTTTAATATTCTCATTTCTTGATCAGTTTCATAAACTTGACCTCAAATTAGAGTTTAAAGTTTTTAACTGATTATCAGAGATGCATAACAATTCATCTTTGTCAACTTTTTGGTGAGTGTGGCTAAGTGGTTAGAGTTGCTGACTTGTTACTTTGGGGTGCCTGTGGCTGAGTGGTTAGAGTTGCTGACTTGTTACTTTGGGGTGCCTGTGGCTGAGTGGTTAGAGTTGCTGACTTGTTACTTTGGGGTGCCTGTGGCTGAGTGGTTAGAGTTGCTGACTTGTTACTTTAGGGTACATGTGGCTAAGTGGTTAGAGTTGGTGACTTGTTAATTTGGGGTGCCTGTGGCTAAGTGGTTAGGGTTGGTGACTTGTTACTTTGGGGTGCCTGTGGCTGAGTGGTTAGGGTTGGTGACTTGTTTCTTTGGGGTGCATGTGGCTGAGTGGTTGGGGTTGGTGACTTGTTACTTTGGGGTGCCTGTGGCTGAGTGGTTAGAGTTGCTGACTTGTTACTTTGGGGTACATGTGGCTAAGTGGTAAGGGTTGGTGACTTGTTACTTTGGGGTGCATGTGGCTGAGTGGTTAGGGTTGGTGACTTGTTACTTTGGGGTGCCTGTGGCTAAGTGGTTAGAGCTGCTGACTTGTTATTTTGGGGTGCCTGTGGCTAAGTGGTTAGAGCTGCTGACTTGTTACTTTGGAGTACCTGTGGCTGAGTGGTTAGGGTTGGTGACTTGTTACTTTGGGGTGCATGTTGCTGAGTGGTTGGGGTTGGTGACTTGTTACTTTGGGGTGCCTGTGGCTGAGTGGTTAGAGTTGCTGACTTGTTACTTTGGGGTGCATGTGGCTAAGTGGTTAGGGTTGATGACTTGTTACTTTGGGGTGCATGTGGCTGAGTCGTTAGGGTTGGTGACTTGTTACTTTGGGGTGCCTGTGGCTAAGTGGTTAGAGCTGCTGACTTGTTACTTTGGGGTGCCTGTGGCTGAGTGGTTAGGGTTGGTGACTTGTTACTTTGGGGTGCCTGTGGCTAAGTGGTTAGAGCTGCTGACTTGTTACTTTGGGGTGCCTGTGGCTAAGTGGTTAGAGCTGCTGACTTGTTACTGTGGAGTGCCTGTGGCTGAGTGGTTAGAGCTGCTGACTTGTTACTTTGGGGTGCCTGTGGCTAAGTGGTTAGGGTTGGTGACTTGTTACTTTGGGGTGCCTGTGGCTAAGTGGTTAGAGTTGCTGACTTGTTACTTTGGGGTGCCTGTGGCTAAGTGGTTAGAGCTGCTGACTTGTTACTTTGGGGTGCCTGTGGCTAAGTGGTTAGAGCTGCTGACTTGTTACTTTGGGGTGCCTGTGGCTGAGTGGTTAGAGCTGCTGACTTGTTACTTTGGGGTGCCTGTGGCTGAGTGGTTAGAGCTGCTGACTTGTTACTGTGGGGTGCCTGTGGCTGAGTGGTTAGAGCTGCTAACTTGTTACTTTGGGGTGCCTGTGGCTAAGTGGTTAGGGTTGGTGACTTGTTACTTTGGGGTGCCTGTGGCTAAGTGGTTAGAGTTGCTGACTTGTTACTTTGGGGTGCCTGTGGCTGAGTGGTTAAGGTTGGTGACTTGTTACTTTGGGGTGCCTGTGGCTGAGTGGCTAGAGTTGCTGACTTGTTACTTTGGGGTGCCTGTGGCTGAGTGGCTAGAGTTGCTGACTTGTTACTTTTGGGTGCCTGTGGCTGAGTGGTTAAGGTTGGTGACTTGTTACTTTGGGGTGCCTGTGACTGAGTGGTTAGAGTTGCTGACTTGTTACTTTGGGGTGCCTGTGGCTGAGTGGTTAAGGTTGGTGACTTGTTGCTTTGGGGTGCCTGTGACTGAGTGGTTAGAGTTGCTGACTTGTTACTTTGGGGTGCCTGTGGCTGAGTGGTTAAGGTTGGTGACTTGTTGCTTTGGGGTGCCTGTGGCTGAGTGGTTACAGTCGCTAACTTACTACTTTGTGATGACTGTGACTGAGTGGTTACAGTCGCTGAATTGTTACTCAGCCATTGTGGGTTCTAGTCACAATGGAGCAAAAATCTTTTATGCAGGTATGTTGTTACTACCTGCTGATTATGGTGGTTCTACCCAGACATAAGTCTGGGGTCTTCCTCCACCAATACTTAACTAGACTTTGCCAATATGACTATAATTGTATTAGTGTGATGTAACAAAAAAAGAAAAGAAAACAAAATTTTAAGTTCAACATCTGTTTTTATGTCTTACAGGTTGTTGGAAGCTCTGGCACCCCCTATACTTGTTTTACTACCTGTAGTTATTGCTCCTGTCCAGCATATAAGTTCTCCGTTCTCAAGAAAGAAGAGTCGAAAATGGTATGTCTTAATTGATTTGAATTTAAGTGATATGAAAATATTATAGCTTTTATCATTTATTAGGTTGACATTGATTTTATCCTGTCGGTCAGTGATTGATAAATTAAGCGATCCACCTGCTCATTGTATATGCTGGCTAGACTGTATGTCTGTAAAATTTGAATAAAATAGAATGTAAATGTTAAATTTTTATACAAGCAGTGCTACTAGGATATTCAACATGAATGTCAGCCCCCATTATACATTAAAGTTGCTCATGAATCTGGTTGAAATTAGGATTTAACAAGCACATTATTTCTTGCAATTAACACACGCTGTATAATCCCTTGCAAATAACACATGCTGTGTAATCCCTTGCAAATAGCACATGATGTATAATCCCTTGCAAATGACACATTCTGTATAATCCCTTGCAAATAACACACGCTGTACAATCCCTTGCAAGTAACACACACTGTGTAATCCCTTGCAAATAACACACACTGTATAATCACTTGCAAATAACACATGCTGTATTATCTCTTGCAAGTAACATGTTCTGTATTATTTCTTGCAAGTAACACATGCTGTATTATCTCTTGCAAGTAACATGTTCTGTATTATTTCTTGCAAGTAACACATGCTGTATTATCTCTTGCAAGTAACACATGCTGTATTATCTCTTGCAAGTAACACACACTGTATTATCTCTTGCAAGTAACACACGTTGTATTATCTCTTGCGGGTAACACACGTTGTATTATCTCTTGCGGGTAACACCCACTTTATTATCTATTTTGCAAGTAACACATGCTGTATTATCTCTTGCAAGTAACACATGCTGTATTATCTCTTGCAAGTAACACACACTGTATTATCTCTTGCAAGTAACACATGCTGTATTATCTCTTGCAAGTAACACATGCTGTATTATCTCTTGCAAGTTACATGTGCAATATGATCTCTTGCAAGTAACACCCATGGTACAAGTAGTAAGTTGCAACCAGTATTTAATGCCTAACAATGCACATAGTGAACAGGTTCAACCTTACACAATATTTAGTTAACTCTTTCCTGCATGTGTGCGCCATTTTATGCCTTTACAAACCATTCACAATAATTACCGTAGCAAAAATCTGCACGACTAAGGGTTTTTGTGTAGACTTGTTCAGCCTTTATTCTATTATTACGAGTTGAACATACATTTATTACAATCATTTTGTCTCTTTTAAAGAAAAACAACAAAGTCAAGTGATTATTCTAAGTTATAGATTAACTATGGATGAGAGGGTTAAAAAGAAATTCAGGACTGTTTAAAGTTCAGGTGGACCAGTTGATTTTGCAGGCAATTGGTACTGCTCACTAACTTGAAATTTCAGAGAATGCCAACCTTTGTTAAAAATGATTTATTTATAGATAGAAGTATCACCTCATGTCACTAATTAATATGCAAACATGTCCTACAAAAGATTTTGTTGTTTATAAATTTAAAGAATCCAAAGTCACAGCAGTTATGAACTTTTTTTTAGCCATTTTAAGCTCAACAACCAGGTATATCTTCAAACTATGCATGAAGAAATATATGGTATGTGAATATGTCAATCATTACCAGTTCACTTATTGACTTGACAAAGACACAAATAATTATAAAGTGCAACTCCAGTGGTTATGCCTTGTCTGTAACCTAGTCTCTTCAATAACTGACTTTTACCTGGAACCAATGCATAATTGCAATCTCTGGTATATTATGTTTTCATATGTGGACCACATAATTTTTCATGCTGTAAATATTCCCAGGTCCCTTTTTGCCAAACATGATCTACTAGTTTGTTAAAGAAATAATCACTGTGTCTCACAACAGGTAAGTCATTACTTCTATCTTAGGATTTCATGTTATCCTCACTTTTGCTTTGTTGTAAAACTTGTTTAATAATGTTAATTAAAAAACAACAACAAACAATCTAAGCAAGTGTTGATTTTAATCTCTTTGCAGTGTAAACACGTTCTGGCCACCAAGCTCTCTGTTGCGATGGGTGTGTGCAAAAAATTGGAGGTGTCAGATCAGGAAATGTCTACTATGATAAACAACATTGAATGACCATGGTGAAATCGTGTCTGAAATAAACAGTTTTTAATAATCACTTGACCAAGATGTGTTAGTCTCTAGTCTTCTGCTTCAAGGATGATTAACTCTGTTGACCCTGTCAAATGTGGGTCCAAGATCAACAAGGTGTCGGCAAAGGATGGAGGTGTCGGATCAGAAAATGTTGGAGATGATTCATAACATTGAATTACCAGGTTGAAGATATGTCCTAAATAACTAATTTATATTTATAGCTTCATTGGACCATACTAGGTTAGTGAGCTACCGCATGTTAACTGCAGATTATTGAATACCACGCTGAATGTTTTCAAAACTTTAAATATCAAGAAGCCTTAACATGTCTTGTCTGGGAGATGATGGACAATATTGAACGACCATGCCAAACATGTTTCTAAAATCTACAATTTCCAGCATTTGTTGGTGGTCACCAGTGGTGTAGTGGTAGTCATCGATTTGTAACTCCTCTGACTGCTTAGCCTCTCACTGCATGGGTTCAAGTCCCCATCAGGGCAAAGAACTAAATTTGGGAAGGTCTTCCAGCTGACTTGCGGTGCACTGGTGTTTCTACCCAGACATTTGTCTGAGATCTTCCTCCACCAAATAGATGGATATCGCCTTGATGATCATAGTTGGTCACTGCAATGTAAACATAATATAAAACATTTGTTAGTATACCGGTATGTCCATGTAATGCAAAATTTTATATAGACCCAAGTTTCAATGATTACAGCTCAATTTAAATGGCCAATTAAATGACAGATTTGTTGGTATTTCACTATGTGCTCTATGATGAAATAATTTCATTGGCAACAGTTCAGTTTAAATGACTGATTTGTTAGTATTTCACTATGTCATGTATGATATAATATAGATAAAAGTTGCAATGACTAGTTCAATTTAAATGGCCAATTAAATTACAGATTTGTTAGTTTTTGGCCATGTGATGTATAATGAAATAATGCAAGTTTTATTGGCTACAGTTTATGTGGACTTAAAAATGACAGATTTATTAGCGTTTGACCATGTAATGCAAGAATACATAACATAGACCACAGTTTCACTTGGCTAGAGTTACAAAAACTTGCATGTAAGAATTAACTAATGATCACATTCTTTCTAGCTCTTTACAGGCTGTCAACCAGATTTTCTCCAAATTATAGGAAAAATATATGATTTTTTTCCCCAGAAATATAGGAGTTTTCGGATTGTTTCAAGGCAAAATATCGGAGTTTCCAACTTCAAATGATATTTTATAGTAATTATTACATTAACAATACTTGCCTTCAACTTACTGTTTCTGTTATAATCAATGTTTTAAGTGTCTACCTTACAGTTGAACGAAACCTTTAACTCTGAACAACGACAACAGAATCCAGACAGACGGCTACTGCAAAGCTCATCATCGTCATCTGCATGGTCACCTGAAACTTTTTTTTTTTTTTTTTTTTAGAATAAAGTACACAATACAACATAATAACAATGGATTTTGCATAACAGAAATAGCTTAACATGACTAGTAATACTGAAATGGATGTCTTATATGTACCATGTAATGTTCATTGCATTTTAGACTACCAAACCTTTCACGTTTAGTCAAAATTAATACTCCTATTATTTCTTACATTATTATTATCCAAAAACATTGAAAACAAGTATGATGATTTAGTTCAATAACACAAAGCAAAATCCAAATAAACCCCCTCATTACAAAAGTTCAGTATTAATAAACTTCTAGTCAACATTCTGATGAAATTGTACTGGAATAACTCAATAAATCTCTGGACAACATCATATTTGAGAAGTTGAAAGGTACACTTCCCACGTACACAAATTTACTAGATAGGCACATCAAATTTAAATATTTTTACAAAATATTAATCACACTACCTTTGATTAAACAAGAGATCACAATGTTGAATCACATGTCAAGAAAAAGGTTCAATCACTATGCCATTTTCATAGCAATATGAGCATCACTTGGAACTAGAAACTTAATACTTTAAAAATGCTTACTACCATTACAAAATATAAATCACACTTTCTGTAGATAAAACCAGAATATTAGAGATCATTAAAGTTCTTTCCTAATCTAGTTATCACTTCAATCACTATGTCTTCATTTTTAGGGGGATATGCTCATCACCTAATATTTAAAACAAAACTGTAAAATATTTTTACAGAGAAAAAATCACACTTGTGTGGATTAAACCAGAAAATGAGAGATCTCTACACCTCACTTAGTACTAGATGAAGGTTGAGTCATGTCCTTAGACCTGGCCTTCTTAGAGACTGGTTCCAAATTGCCAACGGAAGTGCCACTGCTTGATGACTGAGCATAAACCTCATTCCTTTTCACCGCTACAGACCTTTTTTTCTTGCTTAACTCAATTCTTTTCTGCTGACATGTCTGCAATCCTTTCCTCCCCTTTTCCATACGATTTTATGAACTTTCAAGCAATCCCTGCGCCACCTGTATCTCAAGATCATTCTTTGCCTTTACAGCTGCAGATAACTTCTTTGTAGCTTCTTTGAGCAGCACCTCTGCACTTTTTAATACATTGTTGTATTCCTCTTTTCCTTTTGTCAACTGCTTTTCTTGTTCATCAATTCTCAAACTAAGCTATTTAATTTTATCAAGCTCTTTTTGTCGAAGTTCTTCGGCTTTCTTTTTGTCCAGATTTTCCTTTTTCTTCTTCATTTTTTCCTCTTTCTCTTTCTGAAGTCGTTCTTCATACCTGGATTTCGCTCTTGCAGCTAAAGAAACTAGCTTGTCTGGCAATTGTAGATTTTGAACACTTTTCACCTGAGCAACCTTATCTTTGGCCAATCTCAGACCATTAATGGTTTCAATGTTGAGATTGGTTCCCTCTGGAGTGACTGAGTTTTTATTATCTGACAATGACCTCTCCACATCTGCGTTACCATTGACCAGCGTCAGAGCAGACTTGACAACCTTGGACAGAGTTGGGTATTTGATCAGTCCACTAAAGGTCTTCTGGTCAGTCACATTTTTCCAGTAATGGTCAATCCTTACATACTGCCCTTGCTCATCTTCTGACCACTTTTTGGGCACCTCTGATGTGCTGTAATCAAGCCAATCATTCTTTAAGGATGGTATTTCATCTTCGCCAATCACATGGGGAAACTTCTTGGCAACAAATGTGATGGCTTTTGGTCCCTTATCACACAACAGAGGGTGCAAGAACTGTAGGCTATGCAAAAGCTCACACCCAAGAGGCAGGTGACCTACCAGATATGCAGCAACCACAGTGTAGAAGCTCTTGACCTCTTTGATGATGGATTTGTGCAGTTCTTTAGGAATCTTGGAGAGTTGACGTTTGCCTTCCTCTCCGATCTCAACCTCTTTGTCCGACAGTTGGTTCCCTGTATCATTAACATTGATGCCTAAGAGACTTTTGCCGGTCTTCTCGCCAACAACATCCTTCTTCAGGAATCTGAACATCAGTGTTCGCAGCAAAGTTGAACATTCATCCAGCATTATGTGAATAAGTGGTCCCCTTGTCTGAAAAAAGTGTCAAGAACCGTTCAAAGAGAGGAGCTACTGATGTCAGAAAGGCAAACTGAAAAAGAAGCTTTTTGTCCACCAGGCCACGACATATTTTTTTGTACCTTGCATTGCTCTCCAGTTGTTTTCGAGCAGCATTTGATTTTAATGATTTTGGGAGTTGGACAGTGAAGTAATCCACACTAACATTCCAGTTTTTTAACACTCGTGTCATAGCTGGCAACAATGTCAACCATCTGCTTGGTACATGTCTTAAAAACAGGCTTTCATCCATGTCATACTCCAGTTGAAGGTCCTTGAAATCCTCTCTTCTGACTGGCTGCTGCTTGAAGAATTGATGCATGTCAAATGTCATCTCTTCTGCTTCAATTCCAAAACAGTTGAGACCTTCTCTGAACGCATTGTGCACTGTATGGAGATTGCAGGGCTCAAAGTCAAGCAAACCTGGTTTGCAATCTGCCTTCAAACTGTCATTGACTTTTCTGTGAATAGATTTGTTGACATTCGGGCCGTCAGATGAGAGACTTATCAAATTCTTCAAGGGTAGTCCTACTTCAGCATTATTTTCTAATTGAAGGAGAGCTTCGCTTACAATGTCAGCTGTTGCGTGGCCGAAATGAAGAGCTTTGAGAAATCTTACAGACACCTCTCCCTCAATATTGCTCCAAAATCTTATCAATATGTCCATTTGTCTGCATTGCTGCGCTGAAGTAGTCTCATCAAACATAAGAACATACCCTAAATTTCCATCTATCACTTCCTGTACAATTGCTTCTGTCAAAAATGGCCTAATGGCTTCTGAAATGATGTACGATACTTTCGTTCTTGATAATGAAAACTGATCAGCAATTTCACACTTGAACATCTTCTGAAACAATCCGTCCAAACCATCACATGATCTAAAAGAAAAATCACATGCTGCAACCTTAAAACACCACAAAAGCTCAGATTCGGTGACTTGATGTTTCAAATGTTTACTTGTGAATACATGCATTTGTCTCTGTTCATTTTTGCTTGAGGTGACAGAAGCTGGTTTATTTGATGATGTAGCTTCAGAGGCACTTGCTTCCACTGGTTTACCATCTTCTCTGCACAGCAATTTTAGGTTAGTGTTTTTACCGAAACGAATTCTTGAAATCCGTCTGTGTTTTGCAGATTTACTATGCTGTTTCACCTGAATGAAACCACTGTTGTTGACAAAAAATATCTTGCAGCATAGAGAGCCGTATGCCACTTTAGTATTTCCTTTTACAGACTTGCACCATTGAAACACTTTTACATTATTGTCATCCTCTAAATCAAGCCACTTGTCACTCCAATGAGTCTTTCCTCCAGGCATTGTCACACTATGGTGTGTCTTAGGTTTCTACTAGGATATTCAATGACCAACCTGAAAAACATAAATGGTTAATTTTTCTGTCTCCAACCCTGTCATCAGACTTTTGTGCCTTTAAAAATAAAACATAATTTTAATGGCACAAACTGTCTGACAAAGTGCTACTATTCCGTATTGGAAGAGCAGATGTGGTCCCCTCAGTACTTGGAGTCTTTTTAAAACATTCTCAATAAAACATAAGAAAAGGGGAAAGTCCTTGAAGGAAGGATCTGCATGGCATTACTAAAAATTTAGTAAATGAAGATTTTAGGTTTTGATCACAATTTGTTGTACATCTTAATATCACACATGGTATCTACATCAGTGTCATTTTTACGACCGTTTTGTAAATGTTAACTCAAGACTTGCCTTGTATTTCACCATTGGGGAGAATGTAGAAAAAAATCCAAATAATTCCTTCATTTACCTTAAAAACATGTATCCTATTGATGCACTGCATTTTAAGGATGACCATGAAGATAAAGAAGAGGAGCACAGCAGCCTGGCTGAAGGATTGTGTTGCTTTTGCAGGCATAGACAATTTCTTACCTGTTAGAAACAAAAGGCCAAAAGCAGTATCAAAGCAATATAAACATTTTATTTATCGGCAACAAATTTACTTAATAATATAGGAATGTTGTTTAAAATATAGGAGAATATAGGAAAAATAGGAGGCTTTTCAGAATATAGGATTCTCAACCAAAATATAGGAGTTTATAGGAATCAGTTGACAGCCTGTCTTTATGCTCAGGGTGAGCTTTTGTTACCGTCCATGGTCCAGCAACATTTTCAAACGTCATCTCTAAAACCACTGGGCAGTTAAATTATTTCCATGCAGCCAAACTTTCTCAGATGCTTAAGTAGGCAGGCGGAACGAAAAGTTGTTCAAAGAATTCTGATCCATCAAAAAACATGGCTACAGGGGTGTGGCCATTTTCCATATATGGCTACATGGGAAAACTTTTCAGAAACTGCCAGAGCTAGAGCCTTGTTTAGTTCAGATTTGTTGGGTGGTCCTGGGCCGCAGGGATGTGGCTTTTTTCCATATTTGGCTATACAGCAAAAGCTTTTCAAAAAAGTGCAATAGCTAGAGCCTTGATATTTGGTGTACATACTTTTTGGGTGGCCCTGTATCAAGATTGTTAAAAGAATTCACATATGTTAAATAAACATGGCCACCAGGACTAAATGTCTACTGCACTCAGGTGAGTGATTTAGGGCCATCATGGCCTTCTTGTTTCTTATATAGTATCAGAATAGATTACATTAAAGATTGGGTCTTTGTTTCAAATTCTATTGACTTCTAGAACATGACCAAGTATGACATATTTTGGGGCTATGTTTCTGTTATGAATCTCGCTGTGTAAACCGTGCAAGATTAAACTTGGACAGCCTTGTTTTAGCAACAAAAATTATAACAAGATGGCCCTTAATCGCTCACCTGATGACACAGGCTTTCGTAGGCTCAAATCTGGCATTAAGTAATTAAGACTTATTTACTTTAGAAATCTTTGGTGAAGATTGGACCATTAGTGTGGCCACTGGGTTGATAACATTTTCTAGAATTTTACCAAGTAACCTACTGAATCCACATGACTCACTTCAAAACATATGTAAGATTTCATACTGGCAAACATGATGGTCAAGTTTGGTAAAGACTGGGCCATCAATGTAGCCTTTTAAGTGTTTTCACAAGCCTTTTCTAAAATTTAATCTAGTGACCTACTTTATGACCCCACAAGACCCAATAACGAACTCATCCAAGATTTCATGTAGACAAACATTCTGACAAAGTTTGATGAAGATTGGCCTATAAATAGGGCCTCTAGTGTGTTTACAAGCTTTTTCTAAGATTTGACCTTGTGACCTACTTTTTGACCCCACGTGACCCAGTTACGAACTCATCCAAGATTTCATGTAGACAAACATTCTGACAAAGTTTGATGAAGATTGGGCAATAAATGTGGCCTCTAGTGTGTTCACAAGCTTTGTCTAAGATTTGACCTAGTGACCTACTTTTTGACCCCACGTGACCCAGTTACGAACTTATCCAAGATTTCATGCAGAGAAACATTCTGACCAGGTTTGGTGAAGATTGGGCTATAAATGTGGCCTCTAGTGTGTTCACAAGCCTTTTCTAAGATTTGACATATTGACCTACTTTTTGACCCCACGTGACCCAGTTACGAACTCATCAAAGATTTCATGCAGACAAACATTCTGACCAAGTTTGGTGAAGATTGGGCTATAAATGTGGCCTCTAGTGTGTTCTCAAGCTTTTTCTAAGATTTGACCTAGTGACCTACTTTTTGACCCACGTGACCCAGTTACGAACTCATCCAAGATTTCATGCAGACAAACATTTTGACCAAGTTTGGTGAAGATTGGGCAATAAATGTGGCCTCTAGTGTGTTCACAAGCTTTTTCTAAGATTTGACCTAGTGACCTACTTTTTGACCCCACGTGACCCAGTTACGAACTCATCCAAGATTTCATGTAGACAAACATTCTGACCAAGTTTGGTGAAGATTGGGCTATAAATGTGGCCTCTAGTTTGTTCACAAGCTTTTTCTAAGATTTGACCTAGTGACCTACTTTTTGACCCCACGTGACCCAGTTACGTACTCATCCAAGATTTCATGCAGACAAACATTTTGACCAAGTTTGGTGAAGATTGGGCAATAAATGTGGCCTCTAGTGTGTTCACAAGCTTTTTCTAAGATTTGACCTAGTGACCTACTTTTTGACCCCACGTGACCCAGTTACGAACTCATCCAAGATTTCATGTAGACAAACATTCTGACCAAGTTTGGTAAAGATTGGGCTATAAATGTGGTCTCTAGTGTGTTCACAAGTTTTTCCTAAAATTTGACCTCGTGACCTACTTTTTGACCCCAGGTGACCCAATAATGAACTCATCCAAGATTTCATGCAGACAAACATTCTGACCAAGTTTGATGAAGATTGGATAAAAATTGTTGCCTCTAGTGTGTTCACAAGGTAAATGTGGACGACGAACAACGGACGCCGGACGAAGCGGTATCACAAAAGCTCCCCTTGAGCACGTTGTGCTCAGGTGAGCTAAAAATATAACATTCATACGAATGTGTTTGCTTTGTTTGAATGGGTTACTTACAGCTGGTAAGGTGTATGAAGCGTATATACATGTATTAACTAGTATAGGTTAAATTCTATTGCGCATTTTATCATGAACATAGTTCATTATGTATTTGATCCTTATATATGGAAAATAAATATATCAAACACAATTTGATCTTCAACGTTTTAATAGCTAGTATGTCATGTGGTTTTTAAATAGTTTTTTTTTTATAGTTTTTTTACAAATTTGTTAAATTATTTACAAACAGACAATTCATTAAAAACTTGCATCTTGGTTTTTAAAAATTGGTTGATGTGATTTAAAAAATAAATACAACAAATGCATACATCCTAACAGCAGAAGGCACTTCTAATTTAATAATAACAATACAGTTATTTCATTTTATCACTACAGTTTTCAAATTTCAATCAAGATAATTTTATGCAGTCAGATAATTTTATGCAATATTTCTGCTTATGCTTTATCATAATTGTATTTAAATGTGTGTAAACTTGAAAATATTACTGTATAATAAAAATTTATCTGAATGTGCTGAACAAGTTGGTTAATACACATTTAATAAATATAATGAAATTGATGGTGGTATCTGACAGTTTGGACCAAAAATATTTTCATTATATATCTTAGTAAACCATTGTTATATGAACAGATCTCGTAAAATGCTGTTTATTGATGTCCTACACCTGTCGAAAATGTGAACCATAATGCCACAATCGTCATTACAAAAATGTATTTCCTATTTGAGCCACGCTGCACAATAAGCTATTTTTAAACCAAGAAAATTGTGTGACTATTAATGTTTTAGTTCATCCACATCATCTGCTGTGATGTCAGTCTATTTTTAGCTAGAATCCTGATCGTTCTTATTGACTGATATTGTTACATATATAAGATGTATGCAAACTGTCGGATACCACCTTTAAGTTCACAATAAAGGACATTGATGAATATAAAATAAAATAAAACCATCTAATTCAAAGAATCAAACATTGTAAATGAACGAAGGGAATAAATATACCCCTGTCGTTCGTGTTATTTTATCTTTTGTTGAAAACATTAAAAATAAATAGGAGACAATACAAATATGCATGCACTTTGAAACCATGAGCATTTTTTTAGGAGTTTTAAAGGAAATATAATTTTGATAATATTAGAAATAACAGAAACATACTGTTCACACAAACAGTTAAATTATAGTTATTTAAATATAACTTGAGAAATTTCAACAAACTGGTTAACACTTGTTAAAAACAAAGCAGGCAATTTAAAAACAATATTAAAATTATCCAAATTAACAAAACTCAATAAAAAAGGATTATAACCGATCAAACAAATAAAAAAATAAAATTATCTCAAACAAGAGAATAAAGAATTGCTAAGTTGAAGAAAAAAGAATAAAAGATTAATTCTATTTTTGTTTGTTTTGATGCATGAAAGCATTACCGACATTATCTTTAATAAGAGAAATGGTAACTTTTCACAATATTCCATTAAAATAATTGCTTAATTACGTCTTTGTAGAAAATAAACCAACTACTTGCAGTTAGGTTTTTCTTGTTGCATAAAATTAAGTACTCCATGTAGCACATTGTTTTTACAAATTCCCCCATTTTCCCTCCCTGAGATCAGAAATTGTTTAGTCACACAACACATAAACATGTCAGCCATTCCTCTCACATTTGTCCATCCCACCACTCCTTCCTTCTGATGCACTCGGTCCCTGTCATATTTTGCCATTCACATGCCCTGCCCATACTTAGCATCCATTGAAAGCCAGAATGGAATGTTTAGGTGACAAGACACATTGTAGCTTTGAATGGATTTATAAGTGAATTTATTGCAACACAACAACAGTCTTCACCAACAGATGAAAATTAACTCATTACCAATTTATACTCATTTAATTGATCCTCTAGTAATATTTTAATTTATTTTTCAATACAATACCCATGCATCCTTTACGACTTTTTGTACATTTGTAAAATAATACTTACATTTCTAACAAATACTGTTCTTTTTATTTCAATTATCTTGGATTAACTATTTAAAATATGCAAAAATTCCCAGAGTGAATGCCCCATAGTGAAAGAATAGGCTTGCTGGGTTTTTTGGAATTATCTGCAAACATATTAAAATGTCTGCATTAAGACATTCAATTGATAAAACTACCCAACTTTATGGTTACCAAGTAAGACAAAACAATAATATTATGAACTAATATGATAAATATTTCCTGTTTTACATAAATTAAAATTCATGTTGTAAAATATAAAATTAACAATAAATATAATGGTTTCAAGTAAAACATCCTTAAATCCTTACTAAAAACTAGTACTAAAAGTTGTTTAAAATATATAAAATTATATGCAAGCACTTTTTGTTTAAATTTAAACCACTTGCTTATTTCAGGTAAAGTATGTAAAGAAGATGAAGAACAAGATTTTAACATGAGATCTTAGGGCAGAATCAAAATGCAACAAATCATCTGCCATTGCTTTTTGTTGTTTTCACATTTCTTTGAACCAGACCCATCTTGTGTCTTTTCTTGCACTTAGCTCACAAAACTGAGGGTTATCGCTGTGTTTGTTCATGCATGTTTAACTTTCTTTGCAGAATGAGGCGGCGGCGACCCATGAGGAGAGTCCATCTTCCTCTTAATACCCGCTTTTGCCACAAAACCTTTGTTCTCAGCGACAGTGTTCGGAACTTTGCCCCTCTTTGTCTTCTGTCGAATTCGTCGAAGCCTAAGACTTATTCTCGTTGACAGACTTTTCGTGGAGTGAATTTTCTTTGCTCCCCGTAGACTCTCTAAACAGGTGTTGTTTTGATTTTTGTTGGTCTTATTTGTCAGCTGATGTTTAGTGACACTAAAGTTCCGTAAGCCAAGCTTTACATCACTGGAGAAAATATTTTCCACATCTTTCACTTTGCAGACAGTTTTCACATTTTCCGTTCCATGACTGTTAGCCTGCGAGAACTTTGGAATTGTTGTGTTCACCCCTGATTTTGAGCAGGTCTTTGGTTCAGTCAATACTTTGTTGGCATTGTCACAATCCTTTTTCGCTTTCTGCACATTCTGGCAACCTGTGAACATAATTGGCACTGATGAATGCTTAACATTATCTGTATTTGTCTGCATCACAGGCGCTTTCAGCGGAGAACTGCGCGTGGACATCCCACTGCGGCATACATTTTCACTTGAACTTGTCTGTAAGGGGGAAGTCCGTAGCCTAACAGGAGCACTAGAAGGTGTCCTATTGCTCTGAGGACTTAGTTTTGGACTTTTCACGTGCAAGTTGTTTGAAAGGACAGCCGGAGACATTGCTTCCTTCCTCAACTGAACACTATCATCCAGATTATCAGTAAACTTGAGCATGGGCGAGGAGAGAGGAGACTTCTCCCCAACTTTGTTCACACTCATGCTCATGCTGGTAATAGGGTCATGATAGAACAATTGCACTTGTCCCAGATTTGAGGTTTCCGGCTTTGGAATGGACACTGAAGGCTGAGGTTTTTGAGATTTGTGGACGGGACCGAAGGTTTTCTTTGGGGAGTGGTTTAGTGTTTCATTGGCTATAAGCAGATCTGTAGCTGCTTTATTATCCTTGATCTTTGCCTCAGCCAGTTGTTTGATGCGATCTTCTCGCTTCTTCTTTAGGATGGAGAGTTTACGAGGCCCAAGTGGGTCGATTAGAACCACAATGGCACTAGTGTTGTCTGCCTTCATCAGTCTCATTCGCCATTTGTTGAGGGCCGTCTGGACCAGTCGTTCAGCAGGATTGATCCAGTAAGATACAGGCACACTCTGGAATGGAGGCAGAAATTGCAGAGATACGATTACAGGAATTTAAGAGCTGCTAAAACAATGTGTAAATAGAGAATATAGTTATGGTACATATGAATAAAAGTATTTACAAGTAAATTTCAAGTTTGAAACATAAAACAAAAAGCAAAAAAAAAAAAAAAAAATGAAAAAAAAATTATTATTTTTAAAAATAATTCTAACATAATTATGGACATTAATAAATACCTATGTGTTGGTTTTATTTTAAACAACTTAGAACTATTATCTTTAAAAGCAAAATGGCCTTTTTTTTTCTAAATGACTTTCAGGTGACCTTCCCTACGGTAAGCATTTAAAAACACACGAACAAACCAACAACAACTGTAACTTTGTTACTGTTGTCCTCAAAACTGAAGCGGTTAGAGAGAAGTACTATGTGGTTGATTAATTAGTCCTCTGAGGCAACTTACTGGATCATTGATGACCATGTGTTCAAACTGGTACTCCATGTCTACAACCATGTTGACAGTCTCCTCAGCCGTCATCATGTTCCAAAGACCATCAGAACCAATCACCAGACACTTGTCAGTGGTGGGATCCAACTTGTGGACTGACACATCTGGCTCGGGGGATACCACAAACTCCTCCTTCAAGTAGTTATAGCTCCATAGATCACCTAGGTAATAGAAGATGTACTGATTGTCACACTGGCAGTGGTCGAAATTAGCGCTAGCCCGACAGCTAAAAACTAGAAGATTTTTTCTCGGGCTAGTAAAAATTCCCATTTTACTAGCCCGATAAGCTTCTAAGATCCTGATCGTTAAAAAATCATTGTACTTTTATTTTTAATTTGTAAACTTTCGAGCTGCTTATTTCATTCGACAAGCTGTTGCTTGTATCATAAACATGTTATTCGCACTAAACTGATAATGTTTACTGTGCAGGAACCAAATTTCAATCCTAATTTCTATGACTGTACTGGTTGTCTATAAAGGTGGTATCCGCCAGTTTGAATCAAAGCTTAGACTAAAGTATACTTTTTTCGACAGAAATTCTGCACAAATACCCCAAACAGAGGTCAAATATTGTTCCATATATTAGATATAGGCAAACTGTTGGCCACCACCTTTAACCCTTTGCTTACAGGCAACACCATTTACCTTATTTAACAAAGAAGCAAGTGTCTGTTACAAAAAATGAAGAAAGTGTCTCTTATTACTGACATGGCCAGTCTTCAAAAATGAAAATTAAAAAGAAACGTTGCCACGCGATGAAACCAGGTTTTCAGTTTAAGTATTTCAAGAGTACTCTTGTTTACATTAAAAATAACAAAAAATTATAGGGGGGAGTAAAGGTGGGTTAAAATGATCAACCCAGACCCACCCCACCCTTAAAGAAATGTAAAGAAAATTCTATGTGAAAAAGAGCATAACTTAAGTCGGGGCTTATAAAACTTGTCCTGATAATTGCTACTGTGAATTCAGACAACTATCTTAAGTTTCAAAGCTCTATTTTAAACAGTGAAAAAATACAACTTTGACAAAAAACTTAATGAAATGTTGACATCCACCCGTCCAATGACATACCCCAATCTAATAACCAGGATTTCCTAAAGAAATCCTGGTTAAAAACACTGAACTCAACAAATATTTTGGTGGGCTCATACCATGGTCCACCGATTTTTGGTCAAACACTGGGTATTGCAAATTTCAAATATTGAACTACTGGCAATTTAGCAAAGGAGCTTTAACACTAATACTTTAACGACTAGTAGGTTTGGCTACTATTATTTCTTTATAAATGTTTGAAAGTGCTTTATGCATGCTGAAAAACAACATTGAGTGTATTAAAAGAGATGCAACATCTCACCTAAAGACCTGGCCACTGCTAGAAATGGAATCTTATCAATGGGAGTACTTCTCCGCACGGGTCCCTTATGCGTGGTTCGCGGCCGGTTCCAGACAACTCGCTGGACACCAGACTTGGCAACCACCTGACCACCGCTGCCCTCAATTCTTTTCTTCTCTGTAGGGTCATCGGGCTTGTGTTCCTGAAATTTGTTATCATTTTTTAATTTTATTAAGTGGAAATTGCAATACAGAAAAATATTCTGCCACAAAGCATGGAAACAACAAATTTTATCATCATTTGTTAACAAAGATAAATCTTTTATCGTCTTTAAATTTATTTGGCATAAATATTAGAGTAATACTATAACAATAACATATTGTTTATTTTATAAAATGTCTTAACATAAACAGTAAACATCATCATGTAAAGGACTCTTTGAATTTCCACTGCCTTTTAGAAATTTTCGTATATCCATTTGCTCTAATGTGTAGCGAAATGGAAAACAGACAAAACAATGATGAATTAGGCGCTTCAGACTGGTTTATGTGGCTTTTAATAGAGAGCGGTCACTGAATCAGCCCGATAATTTTTTATATGCAGACAACCAGTCTTTAGTGTGCAACGTTATTCACCAGTGCCTAGACATGGTTTTATTTTTGGTAATTCTTGTTGCAGAGCAGTTTCAAAGTGAAACAGAATTAAGTTATAAATTCGACAAACATTTGATCTTAATGATTGACGACTATATCACTAGAGTAATACTTTTATCATCGATTTGATTTAATTGATAGAAATATGTAAAAATTTTATATCATGAAAAGTTTAAAAAGATATGTCTAGTATGTAGTTTCAATCAGTTTTGTTTTAAATTTTCAATACCTTTAGATATTTCCATTTTGTTAAAAACTCAACAATAAGTGCCATTCATCCTTGAACAATAAATGATCCCAGTTTAGTGGTGCCGGGATATTCTGATATAATGCTGTTTTAGCTGATCTGTTGCATTTCCTGTTTCGATTTACACTGAATTCAGCGGTAAATTAAACACATTTTCTACCACGGACAAACTGCAATGTGATAGAAAAGTTTACCAATTTCCCCCTGAAAAATCTACTTGTCCTGCAGGACGACCTAATTGGAAAACTTGCGCGTCCTGCCAAATATCTGGTCCTAAATTCAACTAGCGGTCGAGCAAGAAAGTTTAATGCATTTCCAAGGCAAGAACCAAAGTATCTGCATAAAAAGGCCAAGGTCAAGGTGTTGATGGCTTTCTTATTCGCTATTTAGGATGATGCGTATGAGATTTTATGATCAGCTGTAATGCCAAAATATTTTATGCTGTTATTCTATTTAAGTACTTACAAAAATTTGAAGGGAATTTTTTAAATATTGGGTTTTAATAATATTTTTTCAGCAGTTGATCATTGAGCATACCTTACCTTAGTTAACATTTTGGCCTTTGGTCGGACAATCTTCTCAAGTTTACTGTCGTTGTAGCCCAGGACGATGGCTGAGTCTCCCACATGACCAATATACAACTTAGAATTCTTGATGATGCAAATACTGGCAGTGGTTCCTGCAGTGCTGGGTAACCCACTGGCAGTCTTGGGCCATTTTTCTGTAGGAAAAAATAAAAGAAATATTAAAACACAGCCATCCAAAATCATCGGCAAATGCATTTTTTTATTTCAATTATAAACAATAACAAACATATCATGACACAAAATGTCCTGGCAGTAACTCACCAGTGGTTAACCCCAGACAATATGCAATTTTCAAGATCATAACGAGTTACTGACCATAGCTGTGTGTGGGTATAAAAATGCTCTATGCATAGCAATACTGTGATCAATTCAAAATATTCCATTTAATTGACATGACGCACAATCATAAAATGCTCTGCCCCTTATAGGCAGCGCTTCCACTAAGATTATCTTTTTGGAAGTCCAGACTTCCAGACGTTAGTTTTTGGAAGTCCCAGGTATTATTTTTGGAAGTCTCTGTTACAGTACTACTAAGTCGAAAAGTACAATTATAATTGTATTTATGCATGTTACATATATCATATACTAGAAAAGATACTAGAGGGTTAAAGTAACAAATATGAGTTTTGTTCATAAATATTTATTTAACAGTTTATTTATAACAACACATGCATGCAAACACATTGTCATACAATATGTCAAATAAATTAAAGTTGGTGGTAATCAGAAATGTAAAACGCATCTCCCTAGCATGAAATATGCCTATATATTAGACCTGTGACTTAAATATAAACTGTCGAGCAGTGACCGTTGTGCCATTTTGCAAAGGACTGGAATTAGAAACAGAATTTATATTAGTTTTGGATCCAATTATTATCACTTCTTACTACAAACTTCGAATAATTAAATCTTCTAATAAGTGTTATTAAATGATCGGCGAAGGTATTAATTACTGACTTCAAAGCACATATTTATTTTAAAGACAGGCCGATATAATACGGCTGTAACAATTAATTGGACATCAAAACCTACATGAATGCCGTCTGAACAAATTAATCAAGCGTGATAGACGAAGCCAATTAGTTACCATCATCAAACTTTACCTTGATTGCATCAATTAAATGCCGACAATCGAGCACACAAACATGTCGGCACTTTAAACAGACGCTGCCAATCAAACTATGACGTATCGGCTCGCCCATAAGTCTATGTCTAGGTTAATTTGCATAAACTCCGCCCATTACTATCATTGCTTGGTCTATCATTTTTTCAAAGAGTAAAAGTTCTTGTAAGATCGAATATATACGGTAGTGGATGAACGAACCGTAAAGGTCGATAATTATCCGTCAGTATACCACAACTCTCACAGTATCGCGACTCCCGCACGTTTGTGCATAGTTATCAATT
Organism: Sinonovacula constricta; assembly: GCA_007844125.1. Taxonomy (NCBI): domain Eukaryota; kingdom Metazoa; phylum Mollusca; class Bivalvia; order Cardiida; family Solecurtidae; genus Sinonovacula; species Sinonovacula constricta. Next base: position 59,080,342 of record CM017564.1, read on the forward strand.
AGTATTATGTCCACAACTCTCGCTGTTGGCTTTCGCGATCCCGCAGTGATCAGGTAGGCGGAGTTTCGGAAGTTCGCGGGAATTACCATAGTTACATCACTAGTGTACAGCTTGACAGGAGTTGCATGGCGAAAGAGATCATGTCACCTGCTGTTTCCTTATCAATGGAGTCGCTTAGCATACATGCCTACGGCGCATGTGGTGATTAACAATGCATTTGGTCAATTAGCAATGCACATGTACGTCGAGTGCTCTGTGATCTGGCATAATACAATTAAACAGGACGTCCCGCGGACTTCCTGAACTTTAAATTTCGACGTACGCTGGCGATTTTCGGACGTAATTTACACACGGACGCCCGTTAACGGAGGCGCTGCTTATAGGTGTGACAAAGAACATGGTCATCTACGTAATGACAGCAAACATGTAGGCAGATAGGGTAGTTTTGACCATTCTACTGGCAAAAGCTGTTTTGAATGCCAACATTTTGAGGTAAACAGTAAATTGCAACCACTTACATTGCTCTACAGTGTTATGTGAAAATTGAAATGTCAAAATTACAAAGAACAGACTTATAAAGATTGGTTAAAAATTTATATTTTTGGTACTTGTGAAGGGTCCAGTCAAGATAGGAAATGGGTCCAGTCAGTGGTAAATGTGTCCCTTTACTGGACCTATTCCATGAAGGAAAAAAATTAGATACGGTTTAAATCTTTGCTAATAACTAACCTTATTCTGCAAGGCATTATAAAAATGCATCAAAACTGGTCATTCATTTGATGTTCTTTAACCATTTAATCAGATTTTTAATTGATTTCTATTATGTGACTTAGTTTCATGGTTGATTTTACCTTTGAATTTACCTATCTGCATTGTTCAGATTACCATTACTATTTGACCTTAAATTACAGAAAAGTATGTAAGAAAATATGAAAAAGAAAGTTGTAATTTAAAATGTAAGTCAGCAGTCAAACATGTTCAAATAACAATACATTACACACTGAGTTGTGTTTTGCCAAGAGGTAGCATTTACAATTTCAAAATGATTATATTGTTAGAAACATGGTATCATCAGTACTTTGATAAGAGATAGGCATACTATGATACTATTGAAAACTAAATATAGTTGTCACATGACCTAGTTTATGAAAACAGTGACAAAATCAATGGGGACAATGCCTGAGTTGTTCATTGTAAATATGTAATAAAAGGCCATAAAACAATCATCGTGTAATCTGTACATTCAAGCAGATCTGTTTCGTACATTTCGATGGTACTATTCTTGTAGATTATGAAATTTCGCTGTCCAAAATGTAGGTCAAAGCCTCAATCTGAAAATGTGGTGGGGTAGCAAGTAGTCATAAAACGGCGCGCATTTATTACAAAATTTGAAAATTATAATTGTTAAGGCATAACAACAGCACAATTAAGTTGTGTTCTATTGCAAAAACTTATCACCTAAGACCTCCAGCTGTTTAAAAAGTTTAGAAAAGTCGAAGTTTCATTTATAAGAAATCGGTACATTTTAGCCTGACGGTTGAGTTGGAAACAACATCGTGACAAACGATAACGTTGTCGTTTACATACCGAGTTCTTTCCACATCCCATAATGTGTATCCAGGAAGGCTGACTTTATTGCGTACAATATATCCTCGTCGTTGTCACTCCAAAAGCAGTCATACTTTGTGATTTCATCGAGTAAATAATCACGAGCGTATTTCGAAGCTTCCCCGCCGCCATGGCCGTCGAATATCCCAAAGTAGGCGAACTCAAAACCTCCCTCGTCGTTTTTTACGAATCGAATAGCATGTCTATCTTCCATATACCTCCTACCACCTTGATTACTGTCTTCTGTAACCCTTAAATTCATACCAATTCGATAACTAGACATTTTTAAGCCTTAAGTTACCATCCGCCACTTTTACGTTTAGAAAATTTCACACAACTACACAAATGATTTGATTGGTTGTATTGGTTGACCTATTGGCGAATCTATTTTAAGTACAAAATTTCCAGGTTGGGCTTAGTATACGAATTTTTATTTTGGTGGCCTAATATGTCTCATTTAAAAGGCGCGTTTGTGGCAAACGTTAGTTTTTAAGGAAAAATTAATATTTCAAAAGGTGTTTTTTTTCCTTTTTATTACTAAATTTATTGTTGTATTTTAAGTATTCAGTGTATATAAAATTACTTGCCGTATAATTTATGTGATATGTGAAATTTACATAAATAAAAAGATAGTTTCCATGTGATGTTAAAGGTACTGATAAGACAGTTTACGGCAGCCACCTTTGAAGGCAGAAGCTAATGCAGGCCGAAATCTGGAAATATGTGCTGTATTAATCTTACCACTTTGTTTTTATTTTTTCAGTCTATTGTACTGAATGTTATATCAAATTAAACAACTTTTATGAAGTATTTTAAATATCAAAACTGTATTAATTCTTTGTGCATTTATCGATTTTAAAAATATTTCATTCTAAAAATGTGAATTTCAACAGCTTTCCAATGGTGTGTAGCTTTTAATTTTTGGACCACATATGAAGAAATTACAAGAAAATAAAATTTACGCTTCTATACAATTCATCTGAAAATCCCTCAAAGTTGCCATCAAAGATGGCTGCCAAGATAAGGGATCTTCACTGAAGTGGAAACTATAGAAGACTGAAAAATAAAAACATAGTGGTGAGATTAATACAGCCCATATTTCCACATTTCGGCCTTCATTAGCTTCTGCATTCAAAGATGGCTGCATTTAAGTGTCTTATCAGTGCCTATGACATCACATGGAAACTATCTATAAACGTGCTGTTTATGTTAACTAAATTTACCTAACCATGAATTCTAAATGAGTTTCCCCTTAATCAAAACCCATTGTCTCGAATTTCTATGGGTCATGGGAAATTACATATAAGGACTCGAGTATTGCACATTCCCTGTCATCTGATACCTAAACAGAGGGTGTATAGAGGTACCTGTATTGGTTTCATTAAATTTACCGACCCTAGTATCCCTGTTGAGTCTACTCTTAAATCGAAACTCGATACCTCGAATTTCTTTGGGTTGGTAAAAATATTTCGAGGTGTCTGAAAACGAATTGTCCGAAGTAAGTTATAGTCCTGTCTTTGCATTTATAATTATAACTATAAACACTTAAACTATATGAATAATCACAACCGATGTCTTACGTGTTGTTGCTTTAAAACACCTTTTCGATAATGGAATTGTTATTCGTAAAAATACGCATTAAAGTGTTTTTGGTCTTTAGCAAGCCTGAATTTATAGTTTTGTTTGTAAATGCACATTTATATTAAAATATGTATACTATATCAACTAGTGAAGTTAAAAGAAACCAGTATATTTTAATGTAAAACAATATTTATTTCAGAAATGGTGCATATACATATTATACATATACGACACACATTTTGACAAAATGTGCTAGCATTAGGGAAAAAGTTGATTATCAACTTATATGATTTTTTGTCTAGAAATGTGTGAACGTATACAGTTGCATAGTAAGGCCAGTAATCAAGTATATACATCTACTTGTAGTACAGAGTGATATAAACAAGGAAATAACAAAAACTGAGAGGTGTACACTAGCGGATCCAGCGCCGCCCCCCCCCCCCTCATTTCCCGGACTATACATTTATTAACGCTATAGAATAGCACGTTAAAGCATGTAAATACTTATATTTCTTATTTATAAACATATTATTACCAATGAAATACAAGATTTAATAGTAAAACACATATAGATCTCGTTTCAAAAAAATCTCGACACCACATTGTAGGTTCAGTTCAGGGGGCTGTTCACTCTATTACTCATTTTTTCCTTGTTTTAACATTCCGCTGCGTCTTTTCATAATTCCGCAATTTAAACTTGCCGCTATGTTTTTAGTGATGACATGCCCGACTCGGACAACTTCTACCAAGAAATCAAATTGTGGACAAAGCGATGGCAAAACAGTGAACAAGAACACTTAAAGTAGTGAAACAAGTCAAGCGTGTAAACGTATGTATCCAAATATTACAAAGATAATAACTATTTGGTAACTAACGTCCGTGACAGCAGCCAGCTGCGAACTCTCAAACTCGTCTCTGAAATTTATTAATAATTCTCACAGAAGCACGTGTTAACGCCCTGATGCTACTGTTCTGTCACCGTGACATTACACTGGACATTGGTCAAATCATTGACATTTATGCACGGTAATATCCTCCCATTGTCAGAATAAAAATATATGACTTGTATTTGTTTTGCAGTTCTGAAACCATAATTGCTTATGTTTGCCCACCATGCAATTATTGTTCATTTATAGTATCGAAATATTGAATATCAAAACATCTCCCCAATAAATTAAACCAAGTTAGGAAAGTATGAAAATAAATGATTTTAGCAAGCATTTATCAATGTTGGTAGCTCTGGTTGACAAAACATGATTAAAAATTCACGCTCCCCCTCCCTAACCAGAAATCCTGGATTCACCACTGGTTAAGTAACCCAATTTTAGTGGAGTAATGTTTGATTGGTATGCCTAGGATATAAAATAAACACTCGGAAAATGTACAGATTTTCCCCTAGTAGAGCTAACACACACACACACGCACACACACACACACACACGCACGCACGCACGCACGCATGCATGCACGCACGCACGCACGCACGCACGCACGCACACACACATTAACACATTAATTTGTTGAGAAACTAGTTTTCTCCATTCTGGCCTTGGGTGACATATACCTCGCCAGTCATCACGTTGGTATGACCAATGGCGCGTAAGATATGCCCATGGCTGTCTTAATGTCAGTGACTCCATAGGGCCTATGTTTAATTCAAAGGGAAAGGTTGTCACAGTTATTACAGTTTTCAAACCTTGTTAAAATCTATTGAAATTTAAATCATCGAAATTTAAACACGCATTTTATGAAATTTTAAACTGTCAATATAATGTTATAGTTAGTTTTTTTTTTTCTTTTACCCTGTTTACCTCGTCTTGAAACATTTATTGGCCACGCGCTGGAGGTATCCTCACCGAAATTTGCAATCGGAACTCCTCGGGTAATTCCGTCCTCGGGACAATCATCCCTCGGATATATCTGGTGAAATGATACGGACAGAAATCACGATCGGTTTGTTCGCCGGAAGTCGGAAGAATATGCTTTAAATTTGGTTCGCACAAAACATAAACCATAAACTCTTTTATATGCTTAAAATTTAGTTGCACAAAACATAAAACATAAACTCTTTTGAAAGCTGTCCTTGCTGCGCCGGGTAAATTAAACTTGGATGATTTAAATTTGAAGCATCCACAAAGTGAAGTTTTACAGGCATCGTACTATAGTGAGCTGTCATATCAGCTGCCATCTTTGTTTTGACGTCTGTCACAAAAGAAGTCCCATTCAGGGAATTGGCTGAGGTAATCCCACTACCTTCATACATCCGAGAGCAATCCGAACTCCTTGGGTAATTCCGTTCTCTGGACAATCATCCCTCGGATGTATCTGGTGCAATGGTACGGACAGAAAGCACGATCGTTTTGTTCGCCGGAAGTCGGAAGAATATGTTTAAATTTTAGTTCGCACAAAACATAAACCATGAACTCCTTTGACAGCTGTCTTTGCTGCGCCGGGTAAAATAAACTTATGTGATTAAAATTTGAAGCAGCCACAAAGTGGATTTTCCCAAGAATCGTCATCCCAGCTGCCATTTTTGTTTTGACGTCTGTCACAAAAGAAGTCCCATTCAGGAAATTGGTCGAGGTAATCCGACTGCCTACATACATCCGAGAGCAATCGGAAATCCTCGGGTAATTCGGTCCTCGGGACAATCATCCCTCGGATGTATCTGGTGCAATGATACTCACTGAAATCACGATCGTTTTGTTCGCCGGAAGTCGGAAGAAAGGAATGCAAAAGTAGTTCGCACAAAACATGAACAATGGCGTCGTTTGACAGCTGCGTGTCTGCTGCGCTGGGTAAATTAACCTTGGATGATTTAAATTTGAAGCCGCCACAAATTGAAGTTTTACAGGCTTCAAACTGTAGTGAGCTGTCATCCGTGCTGCCATCTTTGTTTTGACGTCTGTGACAAAAGAAGTCCCATTTAGAGAAATGGCCGAGGTAACTAGACTACCTACATACATCCGAAAGAGGAATCGTGAATTATCTGAGGTGTTTTGATTGTGAAATTGGCACATGGAGAAAAGTTTGTTTTGCGCACTTTCTAAACCAAACTCCGCACAGGGTTTACGACATCGCTACGCTCGCTTAATTCTCCTTACTGAAAGGGGGAGATCACTGCGTTGGAGATTGTTTCTAAACCTTGATAAAATGCGGATCCGAATTCGGTAAACGGCGCTCTATTTTAGTAATTTATTTTTTATATTTATTTATTTTTTATGTGTCCGTTACTTTCAAAGTTACTTTGAAAATAAACAATAAGATACTGAGAAAGAAACAACATACTACGTTCGAGAAAAATACTATCTGAACACACAATTTGTGTAATGTAAAGCTGCTGCGCATGTGTACTTTCTGCTTGTACACTTTAGATTTATTGTTAATTATAATAAATTTGCAACTTTTTTTCTGCATGTGTTACATATGAAAACCTATTAAATGGTGTCGGATTGTGTGTTTTAATTTGTTTATAGTCATTCTATGGTCTATAGGAATATAAGTTGTACATTCTTTTTCTCGGGATTTATAGTTTACTGAGAACTTTCAAATAAAAACCATAACGTTTCAAATGTCATTGTTACTTGCTCACTTATTGTTTTAATCTATTTACCTCTTCCATTTTTTCGCGTCGCAATTGATGCTTCGCATCAACGACTTTTCTTGTGTTTTTTTTTTTTTTTTTTACTTTTATCATGTCAAATGTTTCGCTTATTCCTGTCATCAATGTAAAGTTCACTTTATATTTTACTAAAAAATCAGTCTAGAATGCTGGTATTCACAAATCACTAAGCAAAGCTTAGCATCATGAATCTGTTAAGACGTTAATATAACTATTCATTGACGATAATGAGGCCTAAAATCCCGGATTGAAGCAAATTTAGAAGAAAAAAAAAGATAACTATTTCGTCTATTATAAGTCCGACTAATAGATTTAACAATTTTCGCGCATGCGCATACACTAGTTAGCTTGATTGGAAAACTGATTAATTTGAAGTGTAACTAGGCTACTACTAGGGGTAAGTAGAATATTATTTGAGATTCACTTTAATGCAATTGTTGAAATTGAATTGCACCCTTCATTCTTTGAACGTATAATGCAGTGAAAAGTTGCCTGCATGAATAAAACACATTCTGTGAATAATTAATTGTCGTCTTGCATGACATACTGTCACTAATTTCGGATGAATCTTATTTCGGAGGGGTATCTTCCACTCTACAACTCGTGGCTCCTTGTGCTTTAGTTTATAATTTGCCATTTCATGCTATTTATATATATAAGCTTATTAATAGTTACGATTATTAAATTATGACTATCAGAATTTACAATTCTAGATATTTACGTCATTATTTTTTTTTTAAAAAATGACAAAATTACAGATTCAGCTGATGTATAAGAAAAAACTTCGTGATCAAATCCAGGTACATTCCAAAATTTAGGTACGGCACGTTTATTAAATTATAAAGACTTTATAAACATTTAGAGTGATTTTTTGCAAACAAAAAATGTACAATCTTACAATTGAGAAAGTGTTCACAATCACCTCACCTTAGACTAAGTCTTATGTATGAGTTATACAGAGAAAAAAACTGTCCCATGTTAAAGATACCACCTTAAAATAACAAATATAAAAACAAACAACAACAACATCTACAAGAACAATGTAAAATATTTGTTTCAGGACAGATTGATTGTGATCCACACCAATATAATTCAAGATTTAGGTGTGGTATCATGAAATGCAATGACAGTATAGGCAGCATGACTATCAGATATCTGGGTAACATATTCTTTGCTCCAAATTATCCAACCACTGATGATTGCTTTTTGTTTAAACACTAACTGTATAAAGCAAGACTAGAGCAGTTTAACCAGATAGTTATTTTAACCTTTGATCTTAAGAGTGATAACTAGTCGGTGTAAAATGTATCTGCTCTTATTCATAGTCACCTGTTGTTGTTTTGTTTGTTTTTGTTCCATCATACCAACATAATTATTTGATTGATACAAAAATAGAATTATTTCTTCCGTTTTATTTGTTCTTTACTTTTATAAGCATGCGCCAAAATGACCCATTCAGTTCCAAAATGTGCACAAACTCTGAGAATTCTGCGCCATACCTGCAAATGCACGCTCTAGCCTAAACACTGCAAAAGACAATCTTTTTTGTTAGACCGACAGGCTGTATGACTGTGTCCTGCTAAGAAATCTACGCGTTAGAAAACTGGAAATATAATTAATTATGCATACATCCGGGATAATCACACTAACCAATAGGACGATTTAAGCGTTTCTGTGAACCCTGCCAATCATCTATCAATCTGCAGTGATAGTCCAGATTAGGCAGCTCCTGTTTGGAGTAGATCGGATCTTGCTTATCAGATCTGCACCATTTGATACTAAGTCTGTAGACAGCATGCTGTTTTATTACCAAATTATTTAGTATTTTTTAAGCAAAGCTGTAATATTTTGTTTTGTTAAGCGCTTAGCAGGGATTTTTCTTATGAAATCCTATAGCTGTGACATTGGAAAATTTTTAGCCAAAAACACAAACGCAATGATATTTAAATTTGTCAAAAAAATATCTCTAACAGTTTAAGAGTCGGTAAAATTTTATTGAGCACCCTAAACCTTGTGTTAAATAGAGATTTATAAAACAGGCCTCCATGTCATAGTTATTTCCCTTTACCTGAGATTTAGTATATATAATTACATCCTCAAGCCACATACATACATACAATACAGTACAATACAGCACAGTTCATCAATCACATTATGTAGTTCATCGGACATTTTTTAAATAGCTGGACATTGTTAGAATGACCATAATTGAATTGTTGCAGCATTGTATTAAAAATAAAATATATAGTTACCTTCTTTTAACTGGCGTTATATATCTGTGTGTATATATATGTATGTATGTACGTACGCACGCACACATGCACGCACACACACAATAACCTCAGTTAAAGGGAGGTAACTTTATATTTTATTTTTAATATTTATGTATATGGGAATCAGATGGGTATTCCATCTGATGTGTGATACGCTGATGGTTCTGTCCAGACGTTTTTAATAGCTAGACATCTTTAAATAATTTTATTGCTACCATGTATGCCATAAACCGAAACAATCAAATCAAAGATGTTTCCCTTAATCAAGGGTTTTAGTGAACTACATTTCAATTCATATTCTCATTCAGCAGAAGTTGGCACTCATGTAGTGAGAAACAATGCCACAGTGCATACAGATCTTATCTATATACAATAGTACATTGCCCCATACAGCAGGAGCTAGCTGTTGAGAGATTTAAATAGGCATTATAAAAAAATAACTGGAATGAAAAGGCATACATTTTTAAGGTGGGTATATGTGCCAGAAAAGAAAAGTAAATTGTTGTTATGTATTTTATAATATATTTATATATATATATTCTTAAATTGTATGTTATTTTTTAGGCATATTTTTGCAAGTAGTAAATATTTAACTATTAGCCTGCTAAACTTGATTTGATATGTTTGACAAATAATGTAGATCGAGATCAGTCTGTTCCCGCCAAGGATCTGTACTTTTTATTGCCAAATCTTTATTTATACAACTTTATAACTATACATGATGTGCACAGGTGTCGTAAAGCGATATATTCTTCCATAAAGTCGCACTAAATGAGTTCAAACCTACCAATAGAATCAATAAGAAATAAGCATCATTGGGAAGAATGAAGTCAGGAAAGCCTTCCTGTGAACATAGTTTTGATATTCCTCACAGAAATTTTGAGAAAAGAGAAAATAAAAATGCTGTGTTGGAACCGCTAATATGTGCTAGTCCTTGGCCTTTGTATCTTAGTCCTATTAGGTGAATCCATGTTCGACGGCTGACAATTTGCAGATGACATTTCTTCCGTAAAATGGTAATAGAAAACCTGTTCTTTTCTATAAACATCTAACTGTGCAGCATGGCTCGGATAGAAACTACATTTTTGTATTGATCAGTGGACTGTTACGCTCTACTTTTCACATGAATGTAGGTCACCAATAAATAATCTTTTTAGGTAACAATAATTTATATCTTTTTTGGTTGCATGAGAAAAAAAATGACCCAAACTTTCCAGATACTACCTTTAGCTATAACAATGGTTTACTTCTCGTTAGTATTTATGTTTGTAGTCTTTCTTTTTTTTGCCACAGGATATTGACATAGGTTCATATTTACTGTGTGTTGACCTGTGTATCATATTCTACTATTGGCCATACAATAGAGCTATGTCAAGATGGCGAGAGAATGTGCAACACAATACCACTCAACACTTGAACTTCATCTTGAAGTACCTCACAAATATCTGTAAGGGGAAATTACTGTGTTCAAATTTAGTATTACCTGTGAATCATGGCTGACACTAAGGGATCACTAAAATTGTCAGTCATTGTAATCATCACAGTTGTCTTAAATGAAATTTAAAAGCACTAGACCTTTGATTTACTAATCAAAATCTAAAGGCTCTGTATGTACTGACATTAAGATAAATTTACTTGACCACCTGATGTCTTTCGCGGACTCGGATCATGTCTCACCACCATTTGCCAAAGGCTGTCGTCAACATCATACTTTCTTGGCAGGAGTATGCATGTAAATGCAATTCTAATGCTAAGATAATAAGACTTAATTCCATTTTGCAACATGGATAGATAATGAGGTAAGATGTGCAGTGAACAAGAACTATAAACTAGAGCTGATCTCATTGTTTATGTACTCGTAAGTTGATAAAAAAAAAAATAATAACTTCAACCAAGACTATTGAATAGATTTCCCTTAACTAGAAAAAATCTTGAGTTCAAATTTTGATTTTTGTAGTACTTCTCATAAGATTTTTTCTATTTTTCTATGATGAGATGCAGAAGTATAATATAAAGGAATAATAACTCTTAACTCATCTAATTCTTAAATTATCCCCCTTACTTAATTTTGTTAGAAAAAGAACTAGTTGAATTATGCTAGAGACTGGAACAAAAAGGACAAAATAAATACTGTTTGCAGCCATGCACCTAGTGTTTGCATAATTTTCCACCTTTCCGTTAAAGCATATTGAAAAAAAAAAAGACAGAAAATACAAGTTTGGAGAAAACATCAGCCATTGCATTTTTCTAATTAAATTTGTTATTTTACATTAATTATTAAGATTAATTAAAGAATGAAACAAACAAACCACTTTTTTGTATGCTTTTTAATGTTACGATATATTTACAATAGACATATGTTTGATACACTGTGTTTTGGACAACTAATTTTGGAAAGATATTTTCACCCAAATAAAAATAAAAAATTTAAAAACCATTTGTAACAAAATCTGAAAAGCTTTGGAAGGTAATTTCTTACATAGGCATATTAAAAAAAACAGCAACTATTTTTTATTTTTAATACAGAAATCTTCTGAAAGTCAAAGCCGCCTCGAAAAAAATTTTTTTTCTTGTGTGGTATGTCTACAGAGACATTTGTCAAGGTCCTTCTTTTACCAACAATAGCTGTGAAATAAAATGTATTTATGTCACTGTGATATATATTAATAACAAACTAAGTAGCTGGACCTGGTAGCTCAATCGGTAGAGTGTTGGCTCTAGGTACGCGAAGCCCGGGTTTGATCCTAGGCCGCGACATACCAAAGTCGTTAAAAATGGTATTGGTATGGCTCCATTGCTAACGCTCAAGTAAATATAAGGGTAGTGCCACAACTGGTTGACCCAGAGTCAGGATGATGTGACTGGGTGTGGTATCATACCGGGTGTTCACGGCATGCTATACCCAGTGAAGGCAGCTCTATGTCTGCTTCAAGTGGAAACCGTTTCCAGATAACTGAAATACTGTTGAAGGTTTTAACTGTGATTTAAATTGTGTGATTAGTTGAATATTTTTATATTGCCAAAAACAACACAAAAAACAACAGTTTAACAGATCCTTGTATGTTATCTCCAAACTATGAAATTGTAGAAAGAGAAGGATTGCCCCTTTAATGTAACCTGACCTTTGTCAGAAGAGGTGCCCAGAACATTGTAAACATTTATAAATTAATGTCAGACTTGATATAAAAGAGAGATTTGCGATCAGGTATCAAAATACTACACCATATAATTGTGTGACATATTTCCTTTAGTAACCAAGTGAAATTAATTTACCTGTCATACTTGGCTTGTAGAGCGACATTAAATTAGGGCATTTAGGTTATTGTGTCATTTTGCAATTTATTTGAAGTTTCTGTACAAAATGTTAAAGGTTGTTTTGTCTAAGTTAACATACTAACAGATTAAATCTTTAGAACTGCTTTATTATTTTTTTCATAAGGGGAATGTTATAATGTTATTAAATGTTTTCCCTTAGCCCCTTAGCACAAATCAATCGGACATAGAAAAATAGAATAAGTCCAGATCAGCCAGCTTGCTTGGTGCCGTGTGATCGGGATCTGTACAATTCTGCTAAGTCTCTTGCAATGTATTTTTATGTACATTAGCAGGGGGAGCCCGTGGTCGAGCCGTTAAGAGTCGCTGACTAGAAACTCCTCTGTCCCTCACTGCATAGGTTCGAGTCCCGGTTGGGGTGAGAACTTTCATGTAGGGAGGTTTTCCAGCTAACCTGCAGTGAGCCGGTGGTTCTACCCAAATATAAGTCTGGGGTCTTTCTCCACCAGTAATTAGCTGGACATTGCCAATATGACCATAAATGTGTCGGTGTGATGTAACAAAAAACCAAAACGTACATAAGCAGGTACAAGTAATAAAGAAACAAACCATGGTGAGGGGTGCCTGTGGTGTAGCGGTAGATTTGCCGACTTGTAACTCCTTCGACTGCTTAACCTCTTAGAGCGTGGGTTTGAGACTCAAACTTTGAGTTTTATTCGGAGCAATCGAGTTAATATGGAGACATCTTCCAGCTGACCTTTGGTTTGCTGATGGTTCTGCCCAGACATTTGTCTGAGGTCTTCCTCCTTCAAAATAGGTGAATGTTGCTATAAAATGACTATAATCAGTCACTGCATTGTATTTTGAAAAAAAAAGATGAAAAAAAACAAACATGCTGAGGTCAACAATTTACTGCAATACAATATGATTACATTTCTCAGAAAGGTAGACTGACCTGGGATTATTTGTTCTCAAAAGTCACATTATTTGGTGGTGTAATGTTTTGGGGTAAGAGAAACCTTGTGTACCTTATTTTATATATTTTTTTTTTTTTCATTTTTGCTATTCTTACTGTCTATTTTAAGGTTCACAGTTCCCCATGCTAGAATGCACATCTAAGATGACAAGTCAGTATTTTGCATTCCCTTTCATATCAAATTACCCCTATAATAGCTAGTAATGGTAAATAAAAAGTTTTTATGCTGTAACTGTATTTGAAGGTGATGGTATTTACATTCCTAGCCATAAGTTAAAGCTGGTATCCTACAGTTTTCCTGTATCTAATATATGTAACAATAACTGACCTCTGTTTAGGATGTTTGTTCATAATTTCTGGAGAAACATTCATACTTTAGTCCAAGCCTTGAGGATTTTCAACAGAATCTCAATTTTAGTGTAGTAAAGCTTGTTAATCAACACTTAAAAAATACATTCTTTTTACATCTATAAAAATAATATCGGTTAGGATTCCTACTAAAAATAGACACTGACGTCACTGCGGATGACGTGGATAAGCTATCACATATGTGGTCACATAGATTTCTTGGTTTAAAAATAGCTGTCTGTGCAGTGTGGCTAAGGTAGGAAATACATGTTTGTAATGACAATTGTGGCATTATGGTTCACTTTTCAGACGGGTGTGGGACATCGATAAATAGCATTTTGCATAATCTCTTCAGATAACTGGTTAACTAAGATGTTTAATGAAAATATTTTTGGTCCAAACTGTCTGATACCACCTTTAAATGAGATGAGGTCATGTTGCATTACTAAAATTTTACTTTAGACGGGTAGCGCAATCGGTAAAGCTTCAGCTACAGGTACAGGAGGCCCTAGGTTCGATCCAAAGCCAAAGTTAAAAATGGTAGTGATATAGCTCCCTTGCTGATACACAAGCAAAATATAAGGGTAGTTCCACGACTGGTTAGCCCGGTGTCAGGATAATGTGACTGGGTTTGGTGTCATTCCAGGTGTTCATGGCATGCTATACACAGTGAAGGCAGCACTATCTGCTTCATGTGGACACAGTCTCCAGATAACTGAAATACTGTTGGTGGGATGATAAACCCAACAAACAAACTTTAAACAAAGGCATTTAGAATAAAAAACAAAAATAGGAAATATCAGCGACAATGGTGTATTTACTTTCTGGTGAAACTTTTCACAAAATATCATTTACAATAAAGGAAATATTTGTATGCAAAATGATCATTGAAGGAGTATTTGTTACAAGTTGGTTTACTGTGGAGTTATTGTTACAACGAAAAGTGTGTCAATTGTAAAAGTATTCTTTCCTCAGGGCTCACTACTAAACCACTTCAAGTAGCTCGTCTTCTTTCCTCTGTTTAAAGGTGGTGGCACTGTCACTTTATAATGCGTGTTATTATATCATTATCATTGTATCATGACCTATGTTCGAACCAGGGGCTTTGATATACCAAAGTGACATACCAATGTGACATACCAAAGTAACATACCAAAGTGACATACCCTAGTCATTTAAAAAAATAGAAGTGGTCTTAAGTACTGTTGCTTAACTCCTTTGTTAACACATTCAAGCAAATACTAAAAAAAAGGTCCACAAATGCTTGGCTCGGTGTCAGGATAATGTGACTGGGTGTTATATCATGCCAGGTATTCATGACGTGGTAACCAATTAAAGGCAGCAACCAAGATTATGTTGTTACATTTTATTGTCCATAAATTATTTTCCTCTATCAAAATGCAAATCCACTTAAATTAAGACAAGTTGATAGCCACTCAAGTGTAAAAATTCAAACTTTATAACATTAAAATTTATACCATTAAATTGTATCCTGAAGTTACCTTGAAATAACAATTATTCTTGTAGAAGTTGATAGATAATATGATTTTTTTTACACAACCCAAATCCCAGTATGCTTAATGAACAAGCAATTGTTTGGTATTTACAACTTCTTGAACTGGAAGCTGGCAGGGTGTGAGCTGATAAGGATGTGACAGTGAGATGTATGATATAAAAGTAAAATTTTGTATAGTTCACATAATTAAGTGGTCAGGACTAATCAACTGTATGGATTCTCGTTTCTGAGAGTTTATATTTTTCATTCTTTTTGCTTTTTTATACCTTATTTTTTCTGAATCTTTGAAACTTGTTGCATATGCATATAATGCAGATATAGTTAGATGTTTAGTAGGTATGCCCCTTTAATGTTGATTATATCTTTATGTTCTTTAACTCTTAGCCTGCTGTTGGCCTATTTATAAGGCTTATGCAGATAATGTAGATCCAGATCAGCCGGCTCCTATGCAGGGAGTTGTGGGATCTAGATCTACACTATTTGCTGCATAGTTTGTGACTATATCTATGTATACATGTAACAGATATAACACCGGTAAAAAGAAATTGGCCGGACCTGGTAGCGCAATCGGTAGAGCGTAGGCTCCAGGTACGAGAGACCCCGGGTTCGATCCCAGGCCGCGACATACCAAAGTCGTTAAAAATGGTAGTGGTATAGCTCCCTTGCTAACACTCAAGCAAATATAAGGTTAGTTCCATGATTGGTTTGCCCTTTGTCAGGATAATGTGACTGGGTGTGGTATCATGCCAGGTGTTCACAGCATGCTATACACAGTGAAGGCAGCACTATATCTGCTTCAAGTGGACACCGTCTCCAGATAACTGAAATACTGTTGGTGGGACGATAAACCCAATAAACAAACAAACAAAAAGAAATTGAGAATTTAGTTTGAGGTTTATAACAAAAAATGTAGCAAGTTATGGGTTGACCGGATGTAGACATTGCGATTCATTATGAATGGATTTGATAAAGGCTGATGTGTCATTGATATAAAATATGACATCCCACAACAATGTAAACAATTGTTTAGAACCAAGCATATTTTTGGATTATTACTTCTTAGATTATTATTTTTTATCTAATTCTATCTTGATTTTGATACAATATATTTGCAGAATAATTTTTAGTTCTGCATGTATAGAAATAAGATGTTAAAAAGTGTTATAAATTATGTTCCTCCTTAAAAGGTGGTACCTAACAGTTTAGACCAAAAATAATTTCTTTAAACATCTTAGTAAACCTTTATTTTCTGAACAGATCTCAAAAGATGCTGTTAATTGATGTGCTACACCTTTCTGAAAAGTGAACCATAACCCCACAATCGTCCTTACAAACATGTATTTCCTATCTAAGCAACTGTGCACAGTTAGTTATTTTTAAATCCAGAAAACCATGTGACCACTTATGTTTTAGCTAATCTACGTCATCTACACTGACATCTATTTTTAGCAGGAATTCCAATCGTTCTTATTTATAGGTTTAAAAAGAATGAACATTTTTAGAGCTGAATAACGGGGTTTACTGCCCTAAAATTGAGAAACTGTTTATAATTGTCTGAGCTAACATACGATTTTTCTACAGTAAATTATGCACAAATACCCCAAACAGAGGTCAGACAGTGTTACATATACTACTCCACATTTGCTAAGGATCCCATTTTCTAACGTATACTACTTTTATCAAGGTGTGGCAACATGCTTGTGGTGCAAAGTGAACATATAAAATCATGAAATTTGCATATGTGAAGCCTGAATACCTGTTTATTTTTTGTGTGTAAGCAAACTGATTTTATATAGTGATAATATGAAAAAAATATCTAATGTCAAAAAAGTGATCTTAGCAGACTTTGAGTAGTATATATTAGATATAGGCAAACTGTCGGATACTCCTTTAACTCCTGATCCTGTGTTTATGGGTATTAACTTTACAGTCTGTAACTGGAAGCAGACAGTGATAGTCATTGTTTGTAAGGAGATATGATAGAGAGGTGTTGTATATTTATGGTATAAAAATATAATCTTAATATCGCACATGACCGTGAGGTTAGGACATGCAAGTGTTCGGATTATAAGTTATCTTTTTAAGGCAGTCAGAGTGTGTAAGTGGATATGAAGGAGGATTGTTGTATATTATTGATATAAAATATAACCTCAATACTGTACATGTACTCCTGGATGGTCGGGAGACGTGTTAGATAAGCTATACTTTTAATTCTGTGTGTAAGTAGATAAGATAGGCGGATGTTGTATATTTGTGTTATGAAAATATAATCTAGATATTATACATGGAGTAAATTGTTGGAATTTTATGGAAATGTGATGAATTTTTTTTTTTTAGGTACAATATTCTAAATTGTTTTTTTGTGTGTTTTGTTTTTATGGGATAAAATCAAAATAAATTAAGTTTTCAAAATGAACTTGATGACATGATCTCTGTTTATAATATGGTAATTTAGATTACCAAATAAAACTTAAGATGAGCTCATAATTACAAGAGAAATTTCAAAAAGTAAACTATAATTCTTCAAAACACATACTGGTAAAATTTGGATAAAAAGTTTAGATCATAAAAAGTTTAGATCTAAAGTGGTTGGATTCTCTAAGGTGCTATTTGACCAGAATCTGTGCCATTTGCTTTGAAATCTGTTGCAATATATCCAGTAAAATTTTCATGTAGTTGTGAGCAAATTACACATAAAAAAAGGAAGAAAAAGAATTAATTTCAAAGCTGAATAATGGTTAAGTGACCGATTGTGGTTGAACAGACGCTCTCTCTTTTATTGGACTGTTAAAGCTTGAAAGCTGACTGAAAATTGTAAACTAAGCGTGCTGATAAGATGAGAGTGTTCGTTTTTGTTTTTTTTATTATTTATTTAGAGAAAATTTAGTGAATGTGTCAGAGTGGGAGATTTGTGATAGTTTGAGGATCGTTGTAAAGAGTGGAGTGTTAAAACTTACATTGTAAGTTAATACTTGTAAAGTTTTTGGCTGTGTTTCATCATAAATCTTAATGCCGTTTTTTGCTCTCTTCAGAATGGTTTTCCTTCTTAGGAGTGTTTCATTAACATTTCGAAAATATCCCTCAGAGCGAAATATCGCTCTTAAATCTTAAGAGTGCTGTTGATTGATTTGCTCTAATCGCACTTACAACATTTTTGTTAAAACAAACTAAGGAGTGAATGTAAGACCAAAGTTTAAGAAAGTTTTTCAATTGATCTTGAGATTTATGATGAAATGCACCCATAGTCTTACATTTTTGTAACAAATACAATATTCTTCAAATTGAATATTTAGAATTTTAATAGTTCTACTCTTGTCCTGCTTAGACTAAAACTGTAAAGCAGTAGCAAGTAATGTAGGTCCAGGCCCAACTTGCAGAAACATTTCTCAGCTTAGATTTTGCTCAAGTTTAAACTTTTCCTCAATGAAAACTTCTTACAAATGCTACTGACACATGCTTTTACAATTCCAGTATGTTTAACTCCATTTATCTGGCAAGGTGTAAGGTATTGCTATATAAGACTGGGATTGGGATTAGCCAGCATTTTTGCCAATACTGTGCAGCGACATTTCTATCATTATAGCACAGGGGCACTTATGAGGTGCCCAGGGACTGAACCCGGCCGGTCCATTTTACTGGCACAGACGAGCCAGGCAAAATGCTGTCCCCTTAGCCCCAAGCATTAGGAAGGAAGCCACTTCTACCAACTTAAAAGTCTTTGGTTTGACCAGGCTGGGGTTTGAACCCACTACCTCCCAAACCGCAATCCGGCACTCTATCACCTGAGCTATTGCGGCCGGTGCTTTATAAGATTAGAGGAGGTATAAGAGATATTACAGGAGTAAACATTAAACAGTCATAATTTGCATTTGAGCTACATCTCAACTAAGAACTGATCCTGCATGTGGGTCAAGCCCAGTCGGCTCCCAGCAGAAGCTGTCTGATCAGGTTCTGCACTATTTGCTGCTTAGTCTCTGGTTATATCAACCCTGATATGTAACATTTAAATATATATCCCCAATGGGACAGTCTGATCAGGATCTGCACTATTTGCTGCTGAGGCTCTTGCAGTTGGTGTTATTTTGCATGCATCTGTTAGCAATGAACAAAATAACATGAAGACTAATGGGGGTTATTTGAGAATGTCACAGGCTTGTAGTTTAAGGTGTTAGATTATGTAATTATTGAGTATGACACCCTGTCAAATATTTTTTGTCATACGAAATTCCTGCTTTTATTTAATGTGGTGTGAATAATTAGTATTAAAATTAAGTACCAAAAATAAAAAATTTGCTTATGGTCCGTTGTCATTTGGGAACAATTCTTTTAATACTT
The DNA here is from genome assembly GCA_007844125.1 of Sinonovacula constricta. Classification (NCBI taxonomy): domain Eukaryota; kingdom Metazoa; phylum Mollusca; class Bivalvia; order Cardiida; family Solecurtidae; genus Sinonovacula; species Sinonovacula constricta. The sequence continues at coordinate 59,099,874 of CM017564.1, forward strand.
AGCCTTAAGTTTTAAATAGAAAGAAAAAATTAGGGGTACTTCAGTTTTATCATTAATCAAAGAATTCCCAGACCATCGTCTGTCGCCAGTGAGCTCCTTAAATATATAACTAAAACAAGGTGCTCTTTTACATTGGAAAACAAATCAATAATAATTACCAAGTCTTGACAAACTATTTCATTAGCGGCGAAAGCTTGTGTTTAGTAGGTGGTTGTGTGTGACAGAATCTGTGAAAGTGACTGATGTACAACTGAAAATGTTCATGAAAGATCTACACAATTTACTTCTAAGTCTATAGTAATATCTTGGTTTGAGGTACCTTTATAGGTCGATATATTGTTGGTTAAAATATGAAATGGGGTATAACCATATAAAGGATTTATCCTAAAATTTAAAAACTTTTTATGTTCAGACTCTCAGTTGATGACGGGTTGTCTGCTATTTCTCAAAATAACCAGTACTCAGGTGTGGATCCAGGAAAGTTTGATGGGGGGAATGGGGGTGGGGTGGGGGGGTGTGGGGGGTGTGTGAATCAAGATCCACTTTAACTTTATGGTAGTAAATACAGGATATACATACACAGTGGATTCTAACTTGATCTAAGCAGTCAACAGACAAAATTTTACTTTAAAAGCTAAGTGTTTTTTAAGCTTACATGTATGTGTTTTCACAACTCTACTCTTTTACCTCGTTGATGGGTTGGGGGTGGGATGCATCCCATACCTGGGTCCATCCCTGCCAGTTCTAAATCTAAATCTGCTTGTAACATGAATATATAAAAAATCTTCATGGAATACACTTAGTAGAAAATAGTATAGGTCTTGATTTGACAAATCCAACAGATACTGGCTTAACAGGTTCTTTTTTTTTTTCCGTTCCTTGATCAATGGGTGCTTTACAGGCAAGAGATTACCAGATGTTTGCTGATGTAGATGAAATGACAAGGCCTGAAATAAATGGACAAGTGTGACATTTGTGAAAGGTTGATTTCTATGTTTTTTTTGTGTGCAAGGGAAGTTTAGTAAACAAGTTGTGTGCACCGTTCAGCCGGATCAGCTACAACGAAATGCCACTTGCATTTAGAAAGGTAAGATCGCTTATCTTTAATCTAGATTGTCTGCTGTTGTTATTTAGCCATCTGTCTGCATGTTATTTGAAATTAATTTTAAGGAAAAGAATGTTCCTAAAACAGTTGTTAAGAAACTCTCGCAAGCGCGGCATTCTTTAAATTGGGTATCTGTCAGTTTGCCTATTTCTAATTCATGTAACAATATCTGCCCTCTGTTTTGGGTATTTGTGCATTATTTCTGTAGAAAAACATCATATTTTAGTCTCAGTTTTGACAATTTTCAACAGTTTCTCATTTTTTTGGGGCGGTAAAACTCGTTAAAATGTTTACTCTTTTCAAATCAGTAAATAAGAACCATTGGGATTTTGGCTAAAAATAGACATCAACGCCATAGTGGATGACGCAGATGAGTTAAAACATAAGTGGTCACATGGTTTTCTTAGTTTAAAAAAAGCTAACTGTGCAGCATGGCTCAGATAGGATATACATGTTTGTGGTGTTTTGTGACTCTCTTAGGACAGGTGTAGGAAATTAATAAACAGCATTTTGCAAGATCTGTTCAGGTTACAATAGTTTATAAAGATGTTTAATAAAAAAATATTTTTGGTCCAAACTGACGGATAGTCGGATACTTCCTTTAAAAAATAGCGTAAGAATTGCAAGGAATGGAAAAATAGGTAAAGAGGCAGATGGGCATGGGTTCTCAACCTTTTGCATCAGTATCGTTATACATCCCACCACCCACCTGTCTTTCTATCTGTCCAGCCTTGGACAAAACGTTGTCTAGCTTGCTATCCTTCAGTTTGTGTCAATTTTGATGAAACTTCAGCGTTATCTCAAGTGCTATTTAAACCTGTTTACATACCTGTTTCGTTACACTCAGATAAAAATTGCAGAGTTATTTTAAACGATAATTTAGATGATGATATCAGAGAATACTGGTGAACAGGGTGGGTGGGGGTGTTATAGATAGTTTCCATGTGATGCAATAAGCACTGATAAGACAGTTTAAGGCAGCCATCTTTGAAGGCAGAAGCTAATGCAGGCCAAAATCTGGAAATATGTGCTGTATTAAACTCACCACTGTGTTTTTATTTTTCAGTCTATTTTTCTAAATTTTATATCAAATTTAACAGCTTTTATGAAGCATTTTAAATATCAAAACTATATTTTGATAGTTTAAAAGGTTAAAGAAATACAACCAAAAAAGATACACTGTTCATTTTGTTTTAAAGATAAGCCAATAGTTTTATATATTTCTGTGTATTAATTTTTTGTGCATTTATCAATTTTAAAAAATATTGTATTTAAAAGATATATATATTTCAGGAGTTTTGCAATGGTGAATAGCTTTTAATTTTTGGACCACATATGAAGAAATGACAAGATAATAAAATTTATGCTTCTATACAATTCTTCTGAAAATCCCATGAAGTTGCCATCTAAGATGGCTGCTAAAATAAGGGATCTTCACTGATGTGGAAACTATCTACTTGTTAGCCCTTGGGTTGCTGTTTTAGTTTAATAAACTTTTATTGTTACAATTTCAAAAGTAAACACTACCAAAAAATTACAAGATTTATTTTAAACTTGGAGTACAAAGTCTTGCTGACAGTTCATTATCAAAAGCACAATCTATTTAAACAGGCCTGGTAACACTAAAATTAATTGGCACGGTTATGCCCCTTTTTTCAACTTGGACTTTTCTGTAACGGTTAAAGTTTGTATAACTATCATTATACTATCCAAGCAGTGAGTTAGGTGAAGTGTGCTGTCTACTGACAGCTCTTGTTATTTCTTTAATATGTAGTTGCACAATAAGCAAAACTTTGTTTAACCACTGTTACAACTTGATTATAAATCATCACTGCTAATTGTTTGATGTAATACAAACATGTTTCACCTTAAAATTTTCAGTCATCTTAAGTTCAAAAGCATTGTAAATTTTTTGTTTCAGCATTTAACTGTTAGGATCTCCGTCTTGTGTATCCTTGAACAATGAATTCACTCATTCTTGTTATGTCTACATGTTAACATCATAGAGTCCTGGAGTAGTGATGAAAATTATAACAAAATTGTAGCCTGCTAAGGTCAGTCTAATCAGGCTTAGGCAGTCTTTGGCAAAAGGCTGTGGACCGTGGCCCTAGTCTATAAAAATCTCTTTTCAGACCATTAAATTTTATAAGTTAATGAGATTTCTCAGCCACATTGTTTTCAAATTTATGAATTATTATGAAAACATCTATACTAAACTAAACAATCCTTTACAGCCTTTTACTGAACCCAACCACTCGTAACACCACTCGTCAGAATGCCCTAATCATTATGGTCTAGTAAAGATTGGTCGGTCCAATAAATATTGCTAGATAAGTGGACTGAAAGTTCCGTGTTTTTTAAAAAAATTTGTGAAGCCTGCTTAGGCAAATAGCTTAGGTTCAGATCATACAACTCCCACTGTCTAATAAGGCTTAGATAGAAAGTGTTGGTTCTGATCATCTAACTCCCACTGTCTGATAAGGTTTAGACAGAAAGTGTAGACTCAGATCATCCAACTCCCACTGTCTAATAAGGCTTAGACAGAAAGTGTAGACTCAGATCATCCAACTCCCACTGTCCAATAAGGCTTAGACAGAAAGTGTAGACTCAGATCATCCAACTCCCACTGTCTAATAAGGCTTAGACAGAAAGTGTAGACTCAGCTCATCCAACTCCCACTGTCTAATAAGGCTTAAACAGAAAGTGTAGACTCAGATCATCCAACTCCCACTGTCTGGTAAGGCTTAGACAGAAAAAGTAGTTTCAGATCATCTAACTCCCACTGCCTAATAAGGCTTAGACAGAAAGTGTTGAATCAGATCACCCAACTCCCTCTGTCCAATAAGGCTTAGACAGAAAGTGTAGACTCAGATCATCCAACTCCCACTGTCTGGTTAGGCTTAGACAGAAAAAGTAGTTTCAGATCATCTAACTCCCATTGTCTGATAAGGCTAAGACAGAAAGTGTTGGTTGAGATCATCCAACTCCCACTGTAAACAGGCGCAGACAGGAAATATAGATTCAGATCATCCAACTCCTGCCTTCCAGATGTTGATGTCAAATAATAAAGAAAATCACAATTTTGTATTTCTTAGTAAATATAGCTCTATTATAAGGGTCACTGGTCCTAATTCTAGGCTGGGCTGCCTGTTGGTAGGTGGTTAGTCACCAATTTGTGACACCTTATCCCATCAATGTGTGGATTTTATTTCTGGTCAGGTTAATAACTTTTATGTGGAATTTTACTAAAGCTGACCTAATGTGTACTGATTGTTTTACCCTGACATATGTCTGAAGTTTCATTTTGCCAATAATTAGCTGGATGTTATCAAAATGACCATAATTTTGTCAGTGTGATGTAACAAAATAAACAACATATGCGTGTAAAACTTTCTGTACATAAATGAAACTTATGTCCATGCTGCTTTAAATGGTGGCAGTAAGAGTTGCATAAAGCATACATAAGGTAGTACCCAGTAGGGGGTGGAGTTAGGGTAAGGTCTCCTGTACAAATATATGGTATGATTTGTATGACAGTATGTTGTATGATTGTCAATTGTATGAATGTAGATTGTGTCAAGTGTATCAACTGGTAGGGTGGGAGCACAGTCTGCCTTGCTCCACTGGTTTGCATGAATGGACAGAGACCATTCAGATACACCTATGTATCAATTAAAGGGGCACCTGCAATTTTTAAAGAGATTTAGCTTAAAGATGAAAGGCATTTTTTGCATAAAAGATTGTTGATATTTGAATGCTATGTTGCCGGAAATCATCAGACTTAACTCAAAGACTGATATGGCTTTTTTTTCTCTGTGAAGCCAATTTAAGGCATCTTCTGCCTTAATTTTCCCCCAAACGCAAGAAACATTCCCAATTTTTGTATTAGTTGGGAGATGTACCGAGCAGTTAAGAGTTAGCCACCACTTCACCAGGTGGGTTCAAGTCCTGATAAAGCTGAGAACTTCCATCTTCCAGCTGACCTGCAGTGCACCAGTGGTTGTACCAAGACATTTTTCATGGACCTTACTATTCCAATGAATAAAACCTGGACATCACTGATAGAACAATTATTGTGTTGATGTGATTAGTAGAAAAAAAACAAAAACACGAGGAAACCAATTTTTCCCAATACTTTCAACTGATCCCTATAATTTTTTTTAAATACATCACAGCAACCAGTAATGATTATTTTAGTGACGTCCAGCTATTTTGGTGGAGAAAAACCTCATACAAATGCTTGGGCAGAACCACCAGCACATCAGAGGTCAGCTGGAAGACCTCCCCATATTAAATCCTTTGCCCCGAACATGACTCAGAAAGCCCTAAAATTCCATCTGCCTGTATGAAACTGCCTTTAATAAATACACCAGTACTATCATATTGGTTATTAATCATTTATCAGATAAATAATTTATGCTGGCTCTTAAAGTCCTTCTACCTGTATGAAGCTACCTTTAATAAATACACCAAACTGTCAGAACGTGTGGGTCCTTTTATGGTATAATTAGATCCAGCTAAGCAGGGGGTTTGTCAGTTTAGACCTCCTTGGACTATTATTGTACATATTTCTAAGACCAGATAGTCACTCTGGATTAATTAGTATTCAAGATTGGTTTGTCTTAGATTATTTATTGGTGTCTGTCTGTGTTGGTTGGTGTGACAGTGGATCTGATGCTTGCCAAAAGAGGAATGGTTGTTGATTCTGACGTTGGAGCCTCTGGGATGTTTTGTATCAAATTTCAACCTGGTTAGTTCACATTTTTGTTATATTATTTCAATAAAAATGCTCTTTTGTTTTAAAAAAAACAACAACACACAGATGCTTGATAAAATGGTTACGTTTCTAGTCTTAAACATGCTTGTTAAGATTTTAAAACATTTGTGATGTACTGCAACAAAGTCTATCTGTAATTTTTGCCTTCTTTGTGTAACTATGAATATTAGATCAATATTTGAAATAAGTTTTTAGCAGTTGTAAGCATATAGAACATAAGAACAGGACATTCAATTACATATTTAAGAAATCCAATTTAGGTCACAAGATCATTTAGTTAATCTTATATATATATTACAATATATATTAATGACTTACACATGAGTTTGTTTTTGTTGGCAAATCAGGGGCCAATTGTATAAATATTGGTTTAATTTTAACCAATGGTCAAAGTTTGGTTACATAATACATTTTAGTTAACATGCTGCTCAGCTATTGTATAAACATTTTCATTGATTTAACCAATTCTAATTTTAACCAATTTTGGTTTATTTTAACCATTCTCTCAATAGTCTGTAAAAGTTATAACCACAAATAAAAATGGCCACTCATTTAGCAGAACCAATTAGAATGTTGCATTGTGGGATGCTTTGGTTACTTTAACTTTTGGTTAAAATTAAACAGTTTGTTGAAGTAACAAAACAGTTAACTGCCTTTATACAAATAGATAGGCACTTTGGTTAACTAACCAAGGAAGTTGACCACTTGTTAAAAAATAACCAATTGTTAATAAAAACCAATTGAGATTTCCAGCTAACCTGCTGTGTGGTTGGTGGTTCTACCCAGACTTTAGACTTAGCTAATATGACCATAATTGTGTTGGTGCAATGTAAAATAAACGAAAAATAAAACATGTAACATATAACAAGTATAAACAGACCCTTATCAGTTCAGTTAGCTAAAGTTGGGCCTAATGAATAGTTAATTGTTTGTTTTAGCTGGTTTTCTGTGCCATATCATTCTTGTTTTAACTGTGATGCACCAATTACATTATTTCTCCTGAGATAGTTTGGCGCTATCATCTCTCTTAACCCAAGCATATCGATTTTCATTTCATACCTGTCCAAAAAATTTGACTAAGCATTTGTTTGGTTTGTAGTATTTGTTTAGAAAGAATATCAAACTTTTGGTCTAGATTTTAGAACCTAGGTGTATATTATATTTGTATGAATACTGTGGGCTAAATATCTACACAAGATTCTATTATCGCCCCAGATAAAGGGATGTTTCCTTTACCTGCGAAATACACAGTAACCTGACATAGGCAAATACTGTGAACCCTGGTCAGCCAACTGTTGGGAGCTGTCTAATCAGGATTTACACTATTTGCTACTAAATCTCAAACATTAAGTACAGATTAATGCAATGTTTTGTTAACAATAAAATGCTAATTTTATTAAGAGGTTATACTGTAATTTACAATGATACAGGTCAAGGATTTAGCCCCTCTTCCTATACATCTCTTAATAACTAATTAAAATTATTTGATTACATTAACATGTGAAGGTAGTTGGACATATTACTAGAGATTCCAGCTAAAAGTGCAGATTCTGAACAGACAGCTCCTAACAGGTGCTGTTGTTTTTTTTATCTACACTATTTTCCTAGGCCTGATCAATTTCAGCTTAGCAGGTTAAGATGAAAATTTTCCATAATGATGATCTAGGTATTGGCAGTTCCTACTGTGTCAAAATAGCCATTATGTTTGCTTTGTAGATAAAATGAAGGAATTAAAAACTGGGGTATCATATTGGAAAAAATACTTGTTTTGGTACGGACTGGATGAGATATATTTATAACCAGAGGTAGGATAATAGATAAATAGCGTGTCAAAATGTTTTAAACTTGGATTTTATTGCAGAATTGGACTGTGCACAAAATATTGACATTTAGATAAAAGTGTTGAACATGAAGGATAATAATAGAATATGCACTCATAAATTTAGAAATTTTGTATTCATATCAGAAAATGATGGAAAAAAAGATTTTCTTGACCTTATAAAACAGATTGAGCATGCTGATTTTACCCTCAATCAGAATTTTGTTTCAACATAAGAAAATTGTTGTTGTTTTTTCGTATATAATTTTTGAGATACTGTTATGTTTTTACAAAAACATTTATGAAAACTGTTTACATATGTACAGGAAATCATCATTTTTATTGCCATTATTTAATCATACATGTACTCTCCCAATAGGAAATTTATTTTATCTTAATTCTTGCAGAAAAATTACCAATTAGGACAAAATAACAATTAACAGACATAATCTTAATCAAACACTCACATTTTCTTAACAAACTGTTGATTTAATTGCTGTAATGTATAGATTTAAAAAAATGTCAAATATTTCATGAGAACACTTAGCTTGCTATTCACATATTTATAAGGCTTAGGCAATGAGTGTTGATCGGACCTTGTAGCGGCAATCGGTAGAGCGTCGGCTCCAGGTACGAGAGGCCCCGGGTTCGATCCCGGGTAGTTCTACGACTGGTTGGCCCGGTGTCAGGATAATGTGACTGGGTGTGGTATCATGCCAGGTGTTCACGGCATGCTATACGCAGTGAAGGCAGCACTATATCTGCTTCAAGTGGACACCGTCTCCAGATAACTGAAATACTGTTGGTGGGACGATAAACCCAATAAACAGACAAAAGAGTGTTGATCCAGATCAGCCAGTTCCCTGCTTGGAGCTGTCTGATCAGGATCTACACAATTTCCTGCTCAGTCTCTGTTTATAAATATATCAACCCAAACATGTAACATATAGAATATTAAAGCACAAAAAAAAACAACCTGAGAATAAGCACAGGTTGTTAACAAAATGTAGCAAGCTAAGGGTTAATTGATACAAAAATACAAATTCCTTAAATCGGGTGTTTTATTTTTTTTGTGACGATTCCCCAGTACCTGGTATAGGTCATCTTGAGTTTTGAGATAAAAATCATTAAATGATGATTGATTTGATTAATAGAAAAAATAGTATTGACACTTACTGTTTGACATTGCAAGTGATAGCATAAGAAATTGTTAGTCTGTGGAAAAAGACACAAGCTTTCTATTAAAGAAGCATGGGAAATACAGAGGCAAATATAACAGTATTCGATTGAGTCTAATTGACCTTGTAGCAGGATAATGGCAGTGCGTTTGGTAGGGCATGCAATCGCAGCCAAGGCAACACCTCCTCCAGGAGACTGAAAAATTGCCAGAAAGACATTTATCCCAACAAATAAAATTTGTCTGATTAGTTTCAGTCTGTGACTGATGATAACAGCAGGCATGCATTGGTCTCATATCTGCTTGATATCTACTTCATATCTGCATATCCCTGTAGCCATGCAGCATGCATGTCAAACTGACAGGTACACACCAGAGGAGAGACAGGAAAAATCTATTTTAGAAAAAAAAACCCAGAAAAAACCCCCTCCATTCTTACATTGATCACACATTGATTGCACAACGAGCAAGGAGTGTTGGTTGTTGTTTGCAGACAGTGGGAGGTACACATATACACAAGTTATGCTATGCAACATGGAAGATCTATATTCTTGTCAAGATAAAAAAAAATAATGTCGAGCATTCATTTATGCTATGTTGTTTACTCTGCACTCCTGTACTGTAGAGTGTAATCACTTGTTCAAATGCTTGCCTAGTGCTTATGTAGCTACTTTCAGCACCTTGTCCCTGATATTGCTACATTTTGTTGATAACAGACACTACAATCTTAGTCATTTCTCCCGAACTTCATGCACAGGTTGAAAGCTGTAGTGATGAAGACTTGGTAGTAAATATTGTAAATCCAAATCAGACAAATCCCAGCGCGATAAACATTTTGAAGTTTTTGTTCCCAGTAGCCGTATTAATTTAAGTTTAGCAGGCAGAGAGGTAACTCTTATGCTGCTAAAGACAAACTTGATCAGGCCACAGCAAATAGTACCGATCAAGATCAGCCAGTCCCCTCTTCACTATTTTCTGCAAGTTGTTTATAAATTTATATTGCTACCTATTCATGTAGATTGAATAATTGTGATTAGGTTATTAAAAAAATTGACTTAAGCATGATGAGGTTTAATACATTTTCACCGCCCCTCCTTACCTCAATCCCCCCCACTCCTGCCTTTCTCGTGCATTGAGGCAGTGGTTTTATCATTATGTGAACCTATCTTGCTGTAATACATAAGCCTCGGCTGCACCCTACTTCAAATGATCATAGCTCACTTGGTTTACTAGGAAAGTAGGAATTTCGTTAATCCAAACATGCTGAAAAAGCTGGTAAATATGCTTTTTGTAGATATATATTTTTATTCATTTATTTATTTTGCTATATTATACAATATTTTATGATATCACTTTAGTTTGTTGCAAGCTTTTTGGTGTGTATTTTGCTATTTTGTGAAAGTGTGTGACAGTCATGTTTTAAAAGATGTTAATGATTTATGATGTGTGACTAATACTTTCGAGACGTCATCTTGTTATATAGACATCAAATCTGTCTAGTTGAATATGTTTTTGATGTTGTGCTGAATTTTTGTGCTGAATACGGACAAAAAGATGATTATGTTATTGGCGTCCCTTTGTCCATCATTATCATCATTGTTATCATTGTTGTCATCATCATCCTTGACATTATCATAGATAATTATGTTATTGGCATCCCTTTTTCCATTATTATCATCTTTGTTATCATCGTTGTCATCATCCTTGACATTATCATAGATGATTATGTTATTGGCATCCCTTTGTCCATCATTATCATCATTGTTATTATCGTTGTCATCATCATCCTTGACATTGTCATAGATAATTATGTTATTGGCGTCGCTTTGTCCATCATTATCATCATTGTTATCATCATTGTCTTCATCATCCTTGACATATTCATAGATGTTTATGTTATTGGCATCCCTTTGATAATAACAATGATGACATTGTCATAGATAATTATGTTATTGGCATCCCTTTGTCCATCATTATCATCATTGTTATTAGTTATTATCATTGTCATCATCGTCCTTGACATTATCATAGATGATTATGTTATTGGCATCTCCTTGTCCATCATTATCATCATTGTTATTATCATTGTCATCATCATCCTTGACATTATCATAGATGGTTATGTTATTGGCGTCTCCTTGTCCATCATTATCATCATTGTTATTATCATTGTCATCATCATCCTTGACATTATCATAGATGGTTATGTTATTGGCGTCTCCTTGTCCATCATTATCATCATTGTTATTATTGTTGTCATCATCATCCTTGACATTATCATAGATGGTTATGTTATTGGCGTCTCCTTGTCCATCATTATCATCATTGTTATTATCATTGTCATCATCATCCTTGACACTATCATAGATGATTATGTAAATGGCATCCCTTTGTCCATCATTATCATCATTGTTATCATCATTGTTATCATCATCCTTGACATTATCATAGATGATTATGTAATTGGCATCCCTTTGTCCATCATTATCATCATTGTTATTATCATTGTCATCATCATCCTTGACATTGTCATAATAATTGTCGTCAGCTTCGTCATCATCCAGGGTGTTTTTTACCTTATATAGAAGGGGCTGTTTACAAGTTTTTCCCCTAAAAATGAAAATTCTTCTGCGATAAAATTTGCATATTTCATTGCCAAAATATGGAAATTTGACATATTGATGCCGATTAGTGACTACAGTGGAAGCTTCTGTGACCTGGACTGTGATAATCGAGTGGTGGAGTTTAAGAACCAGAAAAATAGAGAGATGGCCTTGTGATAAATATTCAATATATATGGTAGCAAATAAGAAGTTAAACATTCACATTTCCCACTTTTTAATTAAGTGTTGCAAAATTTTCCCCTTTCCGAAGGCCCAAGGCCACGTCCCCTTTTACAGAAAAAACAACAACAAATGGTCATCAGCATCATCATTTCTGAAGTCTCTTGTTTGGTGACTGAGTTTGACTTTTTCTTTATAGCTGATCATCAGGCTGGCCTGTCTGTGGCACTGAATGTGGCAACAGATAAAATAAAGCACTAAATGAACACATCTTCTTAGTTAACATGTAACTAAAATAGGTTTTTATAAATTGTAAATTATTAATAAATGTTTTATAAATAATTATAAATATATGATTATAAATCACTCTTCATGATCTGTGAAAGACTATGGGTAAAAAATAAATAAAAACACATGTTATGTTGTTTGTAGGAAACTAGTTATTGATTTACAATACATAAATATAATGACCAGTATTGATTTGTTACCTTTAGGTGCAATGTCATTTTGATTTGTTTTGCTGCAAACTTATTTGTCTAAATTTTGGCGTTGAAGATGCATGCTTAATGATGTGTCCGAGATATTTGTTTTTCCCAACCACAGTTAATCTGTCGTGTCTGTGCTGACACGGTCTGTGATGCTTGAAAAGCCTTGAAATTGTTGCCTTCTGCAAGAATTCATACCGATTGGTCATTATTTTTACAACATATTGCAATTGAAACAGAACATATTTAGGAGACTAAGCAGTAAAAAGTGCAGTATGAGCATATAGCTTTCAGCGGGAGCTGGCTGATCAGGATCTACATATTTTTGTATGTCTTAGCAATATTTGCTTAGCAGGCAAAGAGTTAGAATTGTAGTCAACATTGTATATTTACACACTATCAGTCTTTATAGTTTTGTAATTGTAGTTTACATGCACTATCAGTTTTTATAGTTTTGTGTTCAGACTTCAGAGAAGCGAACAAGGTTATCACAAAGGTTATCTCAAATTTTATAGACTATCAAGAAAATGTAATGAAAATTCATGTTAATTTTTTTGTACAAAATATCCAGAAGCTAGTTAGTGTAACTGTCTTCGACAAAACCAGACTGTCTGTCGGTCCTTTAGATTTGATAAGTTGAAATGACCACCCAAATTTTCAGCCACATTATTAAAATGCAAAAATCGTTCTGGTCCTGTAAAAATTGCTCTGGTCCAGTAGATACTGCCAGCATGGTGGATCGAAGGTCTCCTGTTTTTTTTTAATGTCATTCACGAAGACTGGTGTATTACTTATTTTACTGACTAAAGTTTTTGTTTGTAAATTTCTTATAGACAGTATTAACCCTTTTACTCATACAGTTCTCCTAAATAACCATATGCCTAATGCATAACCAGATGGCTTATCAGGCCACCTGGCATGCATAGGTAAACTGGTGACAAAGGTACCTCAGGTTCATAGAGCATTATTGGTTTTGTGTGGGAAGCTGACAGTAGTTATGTTTAAGCTATTTTTTAAGCTAGAATGAGTTATTTAATCATATTTATGTAATTAAAAAGTTTATTCAGAAATAATTTTTCTTTCTGATGATATACTTTTCATGCATTTGAGGTTATATAAATTGTTAGAAGAAAGGTTTGAATAAAACAAAAGAAATATGTCATAGGCAATTTCTTTATTTTATGTTTGAAATATTCATTAATTGCTATTGTTTTTTATTTAAATAACAACATTTAAATCTGATTCCCCAAAACAGAAAATTCTGACTCAGTGTCACTACCAAACAAAATATCATAAGCATCAGGCATACTTCTGAAGCAAGATAAAGTGAGACTATCAAAAAATATTATCAAACAATTTGTGTACAAGATCTTTTTCAATAGGTGTTAACGATGCAGCGATTAGAATGCTAATGAACGAGGCAATCAATTGAAGATTAAATACCTTCCAAGTTGATCCACAGAGCAATAAAACATTTTGCCCCTTTCATTAGTCAATGGGTTTTATGATCCAATGCTGCCCCGAAGCAACAGGGGGTTCCGGTAAGTCGGCAAAACTTTTCAACATCAAATATTTCACTTCCATTTATTGTGAAGGAAGCGGATGTTTATTGCATCAGCATACTCGGTTTTTACTGTAAGGCTGACCATGTGAGAGTTGTTGCGGTTTAGAAATGGTAAGATTTGCCAGCGAGTGTAAACAATGGAAAATTCCATTTGGGTGCTCTACAAACTTAGCAAATTGTCACAATTTTTTCAGAACAACCCCCCTTTTTTATTCACTAAATGTATAAATAAAGGCTTAATCTAACTGAATAAAGATAAAAGAAAGACTTTACATGAAGTATTCACTTATGATTTTGCACTTAACTTTGAGGGCGTAATATCGCCAAACTATGGAATTGACAGCATAGCGTAAAATCGCCAAAGCATGAGCCTGACGCACAATGCCAAAGATCGCAAAACTATTAGCCTGACGCACAACGCCAAAAATCGCCAAACAATGAGTGAAAGGATTAAGAGTCTCTATTTTTGTTGTTTTTATTCAAGAAGTTGGTTTGTTATTTTATGCTACCTCAGTTTGTAATTTTGTGCTACACCCAGTTTATAATTTTGTGCTACACCCAGTTTATAATTTTGTGCCACACCCAGTTTATAATTTTGTGCTACACCCAGTTTATAATTTTGTGCTACACCCAGTTTATAATTTTGTGCTACACCCAGTTTGTAATTTTGTGCTACACCCAGTTTATAATTTTACCCTTAGTTAACTCTCATTCAGCATGTACGCTTTAGAAAACATTCTGTTGTGACCTTTGATGATTTTGTACTGCTACAGGCTGACCACCAGGCCCTACTTTTTCTACTTTTCCTACTTTTCCCCACATTTTTCACCATGGCCAACGTTTCACTACTTTTTTTGAATGGCCCCACTTTTCCCTATATTTAAAAAAAAAACAGCCCTAAAATCCCTACTTTTTTGTATGACATACAGACAAATCTGAAAAAGAACATTTTAAACAAGTCTTTTTGGCATGATTTTTCAACAAAATCATAACATCTTTTAATTTGCTTTTACATTGTATATGTTGGTATGTTTAAGTTTGTATCATTGATGGAGGCCCACAGATCACTTCATGGACATTGTTCTTGTGTGACTGAGGTGGATAGATGGCTCTATAGCAGACATTCTGTAAAGTTCACCAAAGCACAAGAACAATAGCCTGAAGTACTGTAGTCTTCTTTTTGCTGTTCAGTCAGTGGTGTTCTTAACCTGATTTTTCAGAGCAATGGTAAGAAAACAACTCTACTATCCCTACTTTTAAGCTGCAAAATCCCTACTTTTGCTCTGCTTTTTCAAGAAATTGAGCCCTACTTTTGCCCTTCTTTTGCCCTTCTTTTTCACGAAAGGTCACTGGTCATCCTGCTGCTACAGGATTTTAACTGCATATTGTCTTTCATTTAACACCCTATAATTGAAATATGTTGAACTATTTCTTGATGTATTTGGAACGGTTTAACTCTGTTAGGCAGCTGCTTTTCTCTATCACACTGAATACAGCAGCGTTTTATTGTTCACTCCTTAGTCCCGCACTGCATGGGTTCGAGTCCCGATCGGGGCGAAAACTTCCATGTGGGGAGGTGTTCCAGCTAACCTACTGTGGACCGGTGGTTTTACCCAGGCATAAGTCTGTCTGGGGTCTTCCTCCACTAATAATTAGCTGGACATCTTCAATAAGACCATAAATGTCGGTGCGATGTAACAAAAATACAAAACTAAAACAATAATTGTTCACTCATGCCAACACAGTGAGGGGTGCACCATCTCCACCTTGTAGACAATTGTCCACTTGATAGATATGATGTTAATGGCACATTTAACTTAATAATCACAGTAAGGTTTTGCATGGTTAAACTTTATATTTACTAGTAGATAAGGAATGGTTTATGGTTTGTTTCACATGGTTAATAATGTTTAGTTTATGAATGGGACATTGAACATGATAATAACAAAAAAACCTTGCATTTATTACAATACTTGGTTATGGACAAGACATTAATCACACCAATTAAACTAGAAATATGTCCAAAGGATGCAGTTGCTTACGTCTTCAGTGTTAAAAACAAATGGAAATTTGACAAAAAAATGTCAACAAACAACCATATCTATGCCAATATGTAGCAGATAATTACCAAAATCGAAGTTGACCATATTTTGATGTTATATTTCCTAAAAACAAAACATGAGAAGAAAAAAATCCTTTGTCTTTCACTAATTATTGTTAGCAAATAAAAAAATGAGCAGATGCACACAACAACACACACACAGATGCATACACACATGAAAACACAAACAGTGGAAACACTTAATGCCCCTTTCTTTGATTAGCTGAAGCATAAAAGAGTTATGGCATGCTTTATATTAAAAAGTTTATTGAGTAGTTGGGGACCCTCTGAGTGTATAGTAAACAGTCCATGTGGCCAGTGATGGCCTCTTATAGCCACATTCCAGCATCAATGGTTCTTGTAACACTTGTGTCAAGTGACACTACAAGCTGACCTCAGTGTTTCTGGCTACATGTGTAGCTGAAAATATCGCCAAGCTCCTTGAGGTTAGTTTAAGTATAAATTTTACTGGACTTGCGGCCGAGAGGTTTAGCGTCGCCGACTTGAATCTCCTCAGCCCCTCACCGTGTGTCTTTGAGTCCCAGCCAAGGCAAGCACTTTTAAGTGGGAAGGTTTGCCAGCTAACCTGCGATACGCCTGTGGTTCTGCCCAGGCATAAGTCAGGGGTCTTCCTCCACCAATAATTAGTTGGATGTCGCCAATATGACCATATTTTGTGTCGTTGTGATTTAGCAAAGACTTTTCCTTGCTTGTTAATGCAATATATAAGGTTTTTAATATGTTTGTCATGTATTGCTGTATATATTGTTTGGTGTAATAGTGTTGTGAATCTATCTTTAAATCATTGCACCACATGTTTATAAAATGCTTGGCATGAATAACATTATGGTTGCAACTTGAGCAGATATTGTCTTTTGATGATGCTTTTCATGCATATCCTGTAGTCTTACTTCCTAGCTGTCTTTAATCACTAGCACAAAAGTAAACCGATGTTAAATGCTGAAAAAATGCAATAACTTTCAACCCATGTATCATTTCAGTTGCTGCGTCTGCGGCCCGACTCCTCTACGATGAGTACGCCATCCAAGACGGATCATGTGACCACACGGTCTAGACCCCCGTCTGGCAGCAGGACTCCCACCCCTACCATGAAGGAATCGAAATCTGACACCAGCGGATTCTCAACACCGAAGAAACAGGCGCTTGTCGGCGCCCCGTTAAACTCCCCACTTGGGCGTAGCTACCTCAGTAAAAGTCATGAAAGTCTCACTAGTCATCAGAAGCAGAAACAGGCGGCCTTAATGCACTCGCGGCCAAAGTCAAGTCTCGGCTTGCCAGAGACGAAAGGCAAAAAGACTGTAAGTAATAAAGAAAACATGCACCAGATACGTGATAAAGACAAAGATGGGTTCTTGAAACCCAAACCAGTGAAGCCTGGGATGACCAGTACGCCTATACGCAAGGCAACTAGTACACAACATATTGATAAGTCGGGTACAAGCCAGTCAAACAAAAATCCCCATAGTAATAAAGCAAACATGAAACGTGCTCATAGTACACAAAATGTTAGCAAAGAGAAACATATAAAGAAGCGAACGTCTGCAACTTCTGATGTTATGGCGTACAATGCCGAACTTTTAGCTAACTTTGAAAAGGAGAAAAAGATTTTAGAGCAAAAGATATCTGAACAAATCCAGATTGCTGAAAATCGTAAGATGGACATTGAGAAACATAAGTATGAGATTAAAAAACTGAAGGAACAGATTCCAACCCATGATGTGATGGAAGAATTAGAATTGCTTCGTGCGCAGAATGCATGTCTGAAAGAAAAGTTGATCGAGTTGGGTTTTCCAATCGATCAGCAGATTACGGACTCGGAGAAATTGTCGCTTATTCAGAAAGGTCAGCAAAAGGAGGCGGAGTCCAACATGAGAACCAGTGCCAGCTGCGACAGTCTCTCCACTGACGACAGGGCAGTCTCAATGACACCCATGCAGGGAATAATGCTCGGACAAGGTGAGTGAACTGTACGATTTGTGTAAGTACAGACCTGAACATGGAAGTTAATAATGATATTTAATATATGTCATTGTTATTTCACCATCAGGCAATATTGCAAGTGGGCCTTTTGCTGGTTTATGTGTATTTACAGATTGAAGCACATGGTGATAGTCTAAAGCACATGGTTTAATAGTCTAAAGCACATTGTTTGATAGTCTAAAGCACATGATTTGATAGTCTAAAGCACATGGTTTGATGGTCTAAAGCATGGTTTGATAGTATAAAGCACATGGTTTGATAGTCTAAAGTGCAAGGTTTAATAGTCTAAAGCATGGTTTGATAGTCTAAAGCTCATGGTTTGATAGTCTAAAGCACATGGTTAAGTAGTAAAAGCACATGATGAAAGTGTTAAGCACATGCTAAAACAACTGGACTGTCTCCTTCAGGGATGTTCCTTTAATGAGGCCAGAATGTATAACTATTCAGATCAAAATTAAACATGATCTATCATTGTTTTGCATTTCATGGTCAATATAATAGGGAAGATAAAATAAGAAGAAATAAAGAAATCATTCTAGTAAACTTAAGGTTTCTTAAAGGAAATTTTAACAATGACAAGTCTGTCTGATAACTGTTTACGAGGCTGGTAGCATTTATTGTCATGGTGAAAGCAAATGTGGGAGTTATCTTATTGTTTACTTACTGTATTAATTTTTACAGAATTATTATTCAAAATGTCACATTTGTTGGTGAATCAGAATAGAATCAACCAATGATAACTTGATGATTTGGGGTCTTTATTTAGTTGGGTTTTTTACAGTTGCTAAGGCAACGGCAAATAGAAGTTTGGTCAGCTTGGTGTCAGGATAATGGGATTTAGTTAATGTCATGTGAGTTACTTCTAAAAAGCAATATTAGTAAAGGCAGCATTGTATTTGCTTTATGTGAACACTAAAATAAGTGAAAAATTCATGGCTTGTTCATACAACAATTACATGTACTATTTACTATCAAACTTAAATGACAATGATAAAAAAAGGTTTATTGGTTATTGATTGCCATTTCCATTATAGGTATGAAGAGGTCCGCCTCTATCACAATGTCAGAGCCTGGCATGTCATTTACTGACTACTGTCGCACTGGCGGGGACTCTGGCGGACTTCTTGACATGAACAGCAAGTGGGACAGTCGGAGCAAGAGCAGCGATGCTCTTAGCGACATATCCGTCGCAAATCTCACCGAACGAATCATCCAGATGGAAGAAACGCACTACAGCACCAGTGAAGAGCTGCAGGCTACACTGCAAGAGTTGGGAGATCTTCAAGATACTGTAAATGAACTGACAGAAGTTAACGAGACTCTAGCTGATGAGCGGTCAGTGCTGTTGGAATCTCTGTGCACACAGACAGAAAAGCTCGAACATTGTCGCACACAGATCGAGCAGTTGAAGTGTTTGTTAATTAGTGGTGATCTGCCCAATAAATCTGAGCGTGAACAGCATTTGTTGGAATTGCTAAAGGCTGCACAATATGAACGGGAAGAAATGGTGAGAAAGCAGGCCGAGTTTATGAACGCAATGCATCGTTCGACAAATGAAGCCAGGGAATATCAGGAACAGCTGGAGGTGTTGAAAGATAAGTTACAGCTGGCTGAAGATAGAAGCACGTGTTTGAAATGTGAGAAAGAGAGCATAGAGAAACAAATAATGGAGATAAAAGAGTCTCTTGAACATGAAAATATCGAACTGGATCATTATAAAACCTTGCTGGAAAATGAGAAAACAAAGGTGCAAGAGCTGGAGGCCTACTGTAAAGCTAATGAACAAAGTGATCTCGAAGAATTGTTGCATAACACCAGACAGGAGAGAGATAAGTTGGAGGAGAGGTTGGCAGATGTGCAAGAGGCTTTGGCGCATTCGCAGAAAGAAGTGAATAAGCTGAAAGACCATATTATCAGTAAGGATGAGGAGGTGAAAGTGTCTAAAAATAACGCCAAGTCCCAGTTGAGTGATCTTGAGTATAAGTTAGAATTGTTGAAAAAGGATAGATATGACTCTCAAGTTGAGATTGAGAACCTACGTGAACACATTGACCAACTAGAGCAAGATAGTGATAGGTACTTTGAAGAGCGTAAGAATTACACCGCTAAGATACAAGAGCTGCAAGGGGAGGTAAGTGTAATGAGACAACTAAAGGAGGTAGCAGAGACAGAACTGCATGAGGCTAAATTAAAACATGAGCAAGAGGTTGATGAGTGGAAACAATTCCAGAAGGATTTACAAGTGGCTGTGGTGATTGCAAATGATTTCCGATCTGAAACCCAGGACGATATGGATAAGCTAAGATCAGATAATACTACAATGAAAGAGAAGTGTCAGAAGCTGCAGTGTGAAGTTGATCAGTTAAAGAGTGAGCTTGATTCTGTGAAGATTCAAGAGAGAGCAACTTCGTTGAATTCCCAGAAATCATCCATTCTGTCATCAGCAGAGTTGAAAGGAAAAGTAGACAAAGAGCTGATTCATCTGCGAGAGGGTCGACGGGCAGATAAAGCTCAGACTTTATCAGTGAAGAATCTCATACGCTCTATAGAAGAGCAAGTGAAGAGTGGGTGTTCTTCCATACATTCTAGTTCATGTAGCTCTAGACGTAATTCGGACTCTGAAACTTCGCTTGCGGGTATCCGAGAATTCCATGAATTGATGAAATCCCCGTCATCTCCGGTGACTGATCAGGCCTTGCTTTCACCCGAGAATACATCCACACCATTGAGGTCGGTGTTGAAACGTAGCTCTGAGAGACCATCACCACTTCAGAGGCATACGATAGCAGGTCTCCCATATGATGGACCCAATTCCCCTGATGGGAATACGCCAAAATCTGTGCAGTCCCTCTCACGTAATGACACGCCCACTTCCTTGTCGTCAATCCTGTCAACGCGGGCTCCTACTAGACGAAGTAGTGGTGTCAGGTAAGTTCATTTGGGTGCTGTGGATTGTTAGTTTCTGCAGTTATTAAAAATGTTTTGATGATGATGTGATTCTCTTCTCATTATGAATACCTGTGTTTAACCATTAATATGCACTTCCTATTGAATGGGTTCCAATGTCTGTATCCATTTCCATTTCACTGTTAAGTTTTTACAGGTAAAAATTGGTGAAATTTTAAATATAGAAAGTCATTAATGTTTAGCGCATTGTAATCTAAATTTGCACAAGTGATAATGGTATTGGGTTCTTAACATAAACAGCCATGAAAAAATGCTATACATATGTTTTTCAAGAGTGAACATGTGTTTGGCAACATGCACACTCTCTTCTTTTTTATTTCTTAAATTTATTATATCTTGTTTTATTTCTCAGTGGTGGTATGGACTCCAGTGTCAGTGAGAGAAAGGAAGGTTCAGCCAAGGATCCCCTCTCTGGGCTCGCTAAGTCTTTCAAGGGTTCCAAACGCAACGCCCTTCTGAAATGGTGCCAACAGAAAACCATTACATACAGTGTGAGTAGAGGGAGGATGTCTCGTTGTGGTGGTTTAATTGGTTCATTGTCTTTTTTGTGGTTTGAAATGGAGCTTTAGCCCTAGTATTACAGTAGATTCAGAAGTCCGATTCAGAACACAGTAGTGGTATTGCACTTTAGTTTGCTATCAGCTGGTCTTTGGATGAAACAGTATGTCTGTTTTCTTTGCATTGAATTTAAGCATAAGTGCTTGCAAAGAATTTAAGCAATAATGCTTGCAATGATTTTAAGCAATAAATAATGCTGTCAGTTTATTTGAACAACAGTGCTTGAATTTAATTTAAGCATAAGTGCTTATATTAAATTTAAGCAATAATGCTTGCAGTGATTTTAAGCAATAATGCATGTATTGAATTTAAGCAATAACGCATGCAATGATTTTAAGCAATAATGCTTACAATTTATTTGATCAATAGTGGTTGCATTAAATTAAAGCATTAGTGCTTGCAGTGAATTGAAGGAATAAAGCTTGCAATGAATTCAAGCAATAGTTCTTACAAAGAATTTCAGCAATAGTACTTACATTAATTTCTGCAAAAGTACTAGCTATTCATTTAATCAAAGGTTTGTGCAGTTAGTTAAAGTAATAGTACTTGCAATGCAATTAGGCACTTGTACCGATATGTGTTGGACATTGATGTGTACCTCAAATTGTTAATTTCCCCATCCTTGTCTTGGTCTTAATTCAGAATGTTAAGATTGATACAGGTTTATGAATGGTATGATAACTTAATAATACATAACATCAATGCCTTTTGTCTGTTTTATTTTTGTTCACATAACTAGTCTTATTTACAAAAAAAACTTGCTAATGATCAGTATTATAACACTCTCCGCAGCCCCTCACTGCGTGGGTTCGAGTCCCGGTCGCAGCGAGAACTTTCATGTGTTGAGGTTTTCCAGCTAAGCTGCGGTGTGCCAGTGGTTCTACCCAGACATAGTTAAGGGTCTTCCTCCACCAATAATTAGCTGGAGGTCTCCAATATGACCATTATTGTGTCAGTGCAATGTAACAAAACAAAAACAAAGTATAATAACACAATGATGCCTGATCTATTGCAGAATGTTGACATCACCAACTTCAGCAGCAGTTGGAACGATGGTCTGGCCTTCTGTGCTCTAATTCACAGTTACCTACCAGAGAAAATCCCATATGGAGATCTTACGCACGATGATAAGGTAAGAACTATTAGATATGTAGATCAGTATAATTAGTTACTTGACCATAGCTGTATTAAATCATAAATTGAAGATTAATTTAAGGGCTCTCCCATTTTTATAAGGCTGGTGTTAGGAAGTGTTTTTTTTTTAAATTTAGTTTATACTGTCTAAATAAAGATAAGTTGATCTGGCAAGGCTTTATCTGGTACATACAGTGACTGAAAGCAGTATATATATCATTTCAGTGTATTTTATATATACCGGTAAATGGTTTCCACAGAAATGTCGTACCGGACCTGGTAGCGCAATCGGTAGAGCGTCGGCTCCAGGTACGGGAGGCCCCGGGTTTGATCCCTGGGCCGCGACATACCATAAGTCGTTAAAAATGGTAGTGGCATAGCTCCCTTGCTAACGCTCAAGCAAATATTAGGGTAGTTCCACGACTGGTTGGCCCGGTGTCAGGATAACTGGGTGTGGTAACATGCCAGGTGTTCACGGCCTGCTATACACAGTGAAGGCAGAATCTATCTGCTTCAAGTGGACACCGTATCCAGATAACTAAAATACTGTTGGTGGGCCGATAAACCCAATAAACCAACAAACAAACAGAAATGTCCATTTTGATGTACGCTTATTTTAAATTGCTCAAAAAAGAAACCTTTTTGGCACTTTTCTTTGATGTTAATTCCAATTAATAAGCTTTTATTTTGATTAAGTTAAGTTTTAATAAAGACCATTTGTTATTTTTTTACCAAGGAATGCTAGAAAACACAGATTTGCGATTTTGGGGGCAATATGATTTAAATTAAAAACACGTGTTTCTGTCGTTTGCAGAGGAAGAACTTCACACTTGCCTTCAGTGCTGGTGACAGTGTAGGGATCCCTTCAACTCTTGTAAGTATATTATGTTTATTTTACATATTATGATTATTATATATTTTTTTTAAGCCTTTTTGTTTCAAAACTGAAGGGACGACATTGGTTAAAAAAAAAAAAAAAAAAAAGTTGGGGACTTGTAGCTCACTGACTCCTCACCTTGCACCACATGAGTTAAAATCCTGCTTTGGGTGAAGGACTTATTGTAAGTTCTATGTGCTGACATTTGGTGCACGGGCCTTTTTACACAGACATTTTCCTTCATACTTCCTACACCAAGGGGGTGCTGTGGGGTAGTGGTAGAGTTGCTGATTTGTTACTCCTCTTACTGCTTAGCCTCTCACTGCATGGGCCGATGTCTCATTTGGGATGAAGTACTTACTGTAGGAAAGTCTTCCAGTTCACTTGCAGTGTGCTGGTGGTTCTTCCCAGACATTTCTCTGGGTTCTTTCGGCACCAAAATAGCTGGATGTCGGTGAATTGCCATCATCACATCGCTGTGATGTATTTGTAAAAAATGTAACAAAAATGTAACAAAAAATCTTGTACAACTGAAAGGTGAACTTGTTAGAGTCTGTGACTGACTGAAGACCATTGTGACAATTGTACAGTCTTAGTAATTCTTGCCAATTAAGTTCAAGCACTTATCTGCTTTGATTAAAGGTAACATATTGTGGCATGGAAGCATGGAAGCATGTCATATTTTCATGGCTTGTTTCAATATGAAGACAGTACTTCTAGTTTTTCTGCTTAAAATTGGTACTGTCCCCCTACCCTCTATTATCAGTCATTGGTATCTGATTAAAATTTATTTTAACTAAAATCATTTTTTCTAAAATAATTAAATAGTTACAAGTTACAAAATTGAACTAATAAAGTAATATAATTATTTTTGACATTTTTTCTCGCCATTTATTTACAGAATATCAATGACATGGTAGCTATGGAGAGACCCGATTGGCAGGCAGTGTTCACCTATGTTACAGCCATCTACAAGCATTTCGAGGTCGACAACAAACTGGGACAGTTGTGACCCTGACCTTTGACACCTAGCACATGTGTGACCTCTTATTTGTAGCAACACCTTAAGCATTCATCTGTGACCTTTCATAGATAAGCAAATAGGGAGATGAGTGTTGTCAGCCTCTTGTGATGGTCAGAAGCAAGAATTTTTCACTTGTCGCCTACAGTTTTGGAAGTTTTATCCCGCTTTTAGTGAAAAAAACAAATATGTTGACTGGCAAAAAAAATGGGAGCTATATTTGTTCACATGCTTTTGGCAATCTTTTTTCTTATTTTTTATAAACTGATAAAATATTTGTTATCCTGTCTGTTGCAGTCAGACAGATGATTCTTGTGTTACACAGCTGCTTGCAAATTGGGTTTTACTTGCTTCTTGTGGTCCAGAGATTAATACGGTTTTGTTTATTTGCCCCACTTAGGAAAGGGAGATAATTGTTATCAGTATTATATCATCCATTAATCAATAGTCCCAGCCTAGTTGTCCTTCTTGCCATGCAGAAAGTATAACAACTCGCAGCTTGCTGTGAAATTTTAATATTTATCTAAGAGAATTGTAAACCATCTTGTTGGTAATATGTGAATTTTGATTTAAGTCAATCAGTAAGATTCTTGGGAATGGAATTTTTATAAACTTTTTTATACATTGAAAATAGAACAAGATTAATAAGCAATTTACAGTTTCAAGGTTTTACATCTATCATTAATGTCATCCAGTTTTTAAATTTTTCGTTGCTTTTTAATAATTAGCTTACCATAAATGAGCAATTGTCCCAGGATTATTACCATCAAATTTATAAGATTATTTATTGTTTATACAATAATTTACAATTGAATGTTATTTCGCTGTAAACTTGTTGCAAAGTTTTTAGTAAACAATTGAGCTTTCTCAAATTTCAAATTATTGACAACGCAACCTGAAATAGGAACTTCCTATCTTGGTCTTCTCTTGATTATCAAAACTGAGCAATTTACAAGTTAGATAGATTTATCTCGGTGGATGTATTTTTAGAGTAAGAAGAATATAAATTATAACACAAAATTTTACATTTGAAAACATTACTACAATATTTTAAAATATTATGCCATGACATGCATCCAGCACCACAGAGAGCACAAAAAAGGGTCAACACTTATTTCCATTATAATCCCTCAGTCTCTAAAGCTGTGAGGTAAGAGTCTCATTTTGTATGTCAGCTTTTCATTTTTGTTTGACCTCAGCAAATATTGAAGAATCTGTATTTTTTTTACAAGAATGAGTCTAGTTACTTTTGCTTATTGTTGTATTATTAAATGAAAAAAAATAAGTATGTGTTTTTTAATGTATAAAGCAGATTATAGATCAAGAGAACACTACTTGAAAGTAATGATAGAGAGTAAAAGACATAAGAGTTTATTAAATATCCATCTTGTTTATATTCAATATTCAATGCACATGGATGTTGGATTCTATTTATCACAAAACCAATAAATAAGCAGTGTTTGTACACAGTTTCTTGACATCAGAAGTCAACTAAATAACTAGCTTGTAGGTTATTGAAAATACTTGAAAATGAATACATGAAAAGTCCTGTGAAAAATAATAAATTATTTGTCCTATTTTTTGTGGGATTCAGTTGTCAGTTATTTTATCATATATGATATGTTTTGTTTTGTTATCTGGGATATTCGTGTCAGTTATTTGAAGACCAAAGATAATGAAAGAAACATGTATCTGTTTAACATGTATTTAATTCATTTTATGTTCTTTTAATTGGGACATTGTTATTATATCTGTCTGAAGTAGGCAAGAAAGAATATGTAATGGAATATATTGTGTTAAGCTGGAGCTTCCAAAAGATTAGCCTATATCTGCATAAATAAACATAGATTATTTGATTAAGGGAAATATAATGCATGTTACTTTCTATGAAACAGTACAAAGAGAGACTCGAGCATATTTAAACAGGGTTGTATTTGTGATGGCCCATTGTCTGTTCGAAATTGACTGTTGACCATATTGGTATATGTCTGTATAAAGGAATATTGGTATATGTCTGTTTAAAGGAATATGGAGAGAAAAATGAGAGGTCCAAGCATTGTTGTCTTAACTCCCATTTATGTTGGGGGGTTAGACAATTATTTTTAAATTGTATTTTTAATTATTATTATTATTTCTTATCAATTGCATAAATACATGTTGAGTGATTGAACTAGTCAAAGCACTTTGGAAGCCTTGTTGAAAATATTGTAAATCGTTGCCTTAAATTATTTGCTTTTTTTGTGTTATTTTTGATTGAGCATGTAATTAATTGAAAGACACTAGTCTTCATTTAGGCTTTTTTAAGCCTTTCTTTTTAGGCAAGGTGGTCATAATGACTCAAGTGATTGTAAGTTGTTTTTCATTTGCTTTTGGACTTAACCTGTGTTAAAACTATTTCCGTTTCGTGGCATCTTAAATCTCATCTAAATGTTGTTTATGAACTAACATATAAAAAAAGGTCTACATGTATTATTATAATAACACATTGCCTTTTGACCTTATTGTTGTTAATAAAACACATGCTTTGTTTCCATGTTAAAATTAAATTGCTCATTTTATTAATGTGTAATTTGTAATTACTGTGTCTTTAATTTGCCTGTATCTGTATTATGCTCAGATCCATAGTTGAAATTTTAATCTTTAAAGTTACTAAAATTAGAATTGTATTTGGTGTATGTAATTTTACTTAAAAATTATAATTTATTCTGTAGAAAAAAGTCCCATTATTGTTTTAAGTCCTTGTAAAATAACTGTTGTCTTTATTTTTTTCCTCTTTTTATACATTTTTTTTTGCTTGTTTTAGATTAAAATGTAAACACAATATATCCATGACCCCTACTGTTTTGCAACAGAAACATTTATAACTGTGAATCTGATTACAAAAGTTTGAAAGTTTTATTGCCTTCTGCTAAAAATATGCTTATAAATAGATTTAACTAAGTTTAAAAAAATATAAAAAGTACAGTCATATTCAACATGGTTCAAATGTTTAAAAAAACAGGCATGGACTGTATCCTTAGCTTAAAAGATCTGCCTATAAAAATATTTAAAAAAATTTACATTTGTATTTAAAATGGTTCGAATGATAACAAAACCCAGGCATGGACTGTAATAAGTAGTAATCTGAACACAATACTGGCCATTTTATAACTCACTTCAATAATTTATGGTAATAAATATTCTTTTCCGATAGATTATTAACCAGGTTTTCACAAAATCTTGGTTATAAGATTGGGGTAGATAAGCCGGGCAGGCATCAAAAAGAGGGTTTTTCAGTCAATAACTGAAGTTTGGATAAACCAATCTTGCTGAAACTTTGGATATAGCAAGCTTGCATGAAGATCTAGCTTGGTATTGGATTTGGGGTAAGTTGGGTCAAGGTCGCTATTACTTTAAAATTGAAAAAAACAGTTTCTGCTTAATAATTTGTGTTAAAATGGAAGTATTTTGCTGAAATTTTGTTTGTAGATAGTTTATGTGCAAACTTAGCTTAGGATTGGATAAGGGACCAGTCAGGTCAAGGTTTAATCACTGAAAACCTGGTTTCGTGGCATGGTCATGTTTCTTGTCTTTAGTTTTTTCTACAACCAGGAGCTGGTATTCTGGAAAAGTCAAATTTAAGTAACTAACCTCAGTTACACTTTCCTCCAAAGATTTTTTTTCTGCCTGTAAAATACTCATCTATTTACTGTTCTGTGACCTTCCTTTTAAATACTCTTAAAACGAAAAAAAAATGTCTCATTTATTTGTTTTACATTCATTCTTTGTTTAGTCCACTGTTACAAAAACAACTTGTATCTAAGTTTGAAATGCGTTACTTGGATGTAAGATAACAATAAATATATACATATAGAAATCTTATATAAAATCTGTTAAATGAGCAATTTTTGTATAATTTAGTTTTTAAAATGTGCTTGTCAATCATCTTTTCTATAATACTGTGTTGCATGTTTTTTGTTTACAGTTGGCTTTTAACAAATAACATCATTCCTAGTGTAAAGTCTGCACATGTTAAAACACTGTTCCAATTTTTGGCGGCTCACACTTCACTTGTGAACAAAAATAAGTCTTTTTCTACCAACTTATAAATACCACAGTAAAGCATTATAAGCAATATTTTTTATAACAAGTTGTAAGTCTATGGCGACTTCTAGTAAGTAGGGCTGTCATTGGTTCTACATTTCGCATATCGACTTTGTCGATATATCGAGAGACAAATATCGATGACATGTTGATATACATGCATAACGATACATTTCATCTTTAAATTAAACAGGATATTTTCAGCTATTTTCATGTGCCTATTTCTCCTTTAACGGTTTTATTCCTTTCATTATATCTTAACATATTTGACAATATTTTTCAGTTTGCTCCTGAATAAGTGAAGAGTAAGAATAGTAAGGCCTTTGTTTTTTTGTCATCAGTATAAGTTTTTTGAAACTAAGGATTTGAAACACAGGAATCTCATCAAAAATAAACAAGTTTCAAATCATACCAGAAATATGTAAAGTTTACCAAAATAAAAAATTATTTACTGCATGGATATTTAAAACCAGTATCTAGGTCATGTAAATAGCAAGCTTTTTCAACTCTTAACAAACTTCAATTCTGAAGTGAAAAGAGTTTTTAAGTTACAGTTACACCAGTCAAATAATAGTTTTATACATACATAAAAATATAATGTTCACCGTGTTTGTTTGCTTTTTTGCTTATTCAATAATACTGTTATTATTTTAAAAGTAAACCTTAAGAAGACACTGAACTACATACAGGTTTTTATCATTATCATATGTAATTTGAAAATCTGAAGAAGAAAAAAAATAATTTCCCGCCAAAAATATCATTATATTGAAATGTGTATAATACCGGTACTCAATCTGAAAAAAAATAAATATTGACAATACATTGATATTGGTTGAATCAATGACAGCCCTTTCAGTATGTGTAAACATTTAGAATAAAGTTTTTAAATCTATTACTTGTCACCTATACATTTTAGCATTTTGTTCCTGTAAATTAATTATATGTTGGTTATTTACAAATCTAGAAGGCATCATTTGAGTTAATATTCAATTTAATAATATTCTTTTGCAGCCTACTTTGCCTTAAACTATTAATAACAGAGCAAGACTGGGGCTTATCATTAAGGGTGTATGGGACTCGGCATTGATTGGTCAGTTTGACGTTGGTGTGCAATAGATTCCATGGTAACAAATGGTCCCGCTGGAAGCATAATGTCGGACAAATTTTGTCAAATTAGTCCTGAAATTATTTTTATGTTTTAGTGTATTTTTTTTTCTGTTTTAAAGGAATATGTATATGTGAGAAATACTTCTGCACCAGGTATTTTCAAAGTATTTCAACTTTTGTAGTTGTAGTTGCTTTCTCTTTTTAAAGATGTTTGTGTTGGTATATTTTCGAGGTAAATCGTTCTTCTTCTGGTTTTGTTTTATTGATGGACAATTTTGAATTTGATAGTTGCTAAAATATTCGTATTGATGGTAAGAAATCGAAACAGTTTTCACTATGAGATCGTAGTTTTACCCAATTATTTTACTTCCTAAACCAAAAAGAAACTAGAGTTGGGAGTCATGTTTTTAAAACCAAGAAACCAATTTTCCACTATTTTTCTAACAAGAGATTTATAGAAATAATAAATTCAAACTTGTTTTTAAATGCTATGTAACAATGTAATGAGTAATTATGCAGATGTATTTGTCTATACTGTATTTAACATTAAAAAGTTCTGTATTCAGAAATGTGGATATATTCAACGTGAAAATAAAACTAAAACTTACAGAAATAATTTATTTTGTTATTTGTTTTCTTTTTTCTCCTTCTAAAAATATGGTTATTTGTTAGGGCAATAATAAGCAGTTTCTAAATCTGAAAAATTATAAAAACATTTTATAATTTATACATGTTTTAAGGCATATTAATGATAAAAAAAAAAACACAAATCTTTTGAAATTTGCCTTTCTTTTATTGTAAAATATCAACACATTTCTACAACCAGTAAAATCAAATCACATTTCGATGATTTAAACATTTATTATTTGATGATTTAAGCTGACTTATCAAACTCTGCTTTTTGATTGGTCAATTTAAAATTTCACAAAGACTCTTGAAATCTGATTGGTTCAATTTTTAACCAATAATCTGTTAAGGAGTTTACCCTGTACATGAATTAAACATGCTGGGAAAATAATTCTGCATACCTCAAGCCAGTTGAAATGATTGTGTAAATGGAAATGGAAAAGAAATATCACAAAAGTGTAAAAAAAAAAGGAACATTATCAATAAATAATTTACAATAAAAGATGACTGTTGTAAAGATTTATTTCTATATTTTAATATTCAGTGAGTAGTGATTGAAAAACTTAAAACAAACTTTAAACAACATATAATTCTGTTTAACTTATCATTATTAATATGTAGTATTGTCTTAAGTAAGAATGAATACATTTTTGTAGACTACTGAAAACCTGAGATTTTCTCTCTGTCACAATACTAACTAATTCTAACTCAACTTCTTTAAATATCTACATACAAAACATTTCTATTTAAAACACTATTATTAACATTACATCAACTGTATTTTGTGTACAATTCCTAAATTTTATTAATTCTTAATAACTAATTACTACTTTCTAATAATCATGTAACAAGAGACTATAATCAATATTATATACCCTATGAATTTGAAGCAGTTTGATTGGTCGAGAGCTTCGCACGCACGAGTCCGAAAAATGTGATGACTACTCCGGGAATTAATATTGACCTTTGCTTTTCTTACGACGTGTTAATTTTCATGCGCATTGTAAACAAACATGGTGTCACGTAGCAAGCAGGCTAAAATATGTTTAGTTGAGGTCAATATTATCAAACCATCAGAATGCTGAAATTCAAAGGGTATATAATATAACAAGTATATTCTAATGGTGATGTCGATGTTTTTTGTTTTGCGGACCTGGGAAGTGTGATATTGACTTCCCCCTCTTTCGATATCACACTACCCAGGTCCGCAAAAACTACATATCGACCTCAACATTACTATTTATTTGTATAATATTTCATCTTAACCAAATATTAAAATTGTTAACTTCTGGGCACATAATTTGTATGTCAACCTCAGAATATACTTTTTGAAAAAAAAAAATGCACATCCCTATGAGCTAGTTTTGGTAAGCAACTTAATGTCTTTAAAAAAATGATTGATGGAAGTGAAATCCTTCTCGCCTCTTGTAAAAGCATGCACAACTTAATCATGTTGGAAGATTAAACAAAGATTATACAAAAATAACATTACAAGCAACATAACAATATAAGCACAAAACAGTTTTAAGAAAATATCTGGAACACATTTCTTAAAAGTCCAGGGACCATAAATTTAGGATCAGTCTTAAGTCTAGTAGACATTGGCCAAAATATTAATTGGCAGTGCCCATTTCATAGTACATCAATTAAAAAAAAGATTAAATTGAAAAAAAGGAATGTTACAGTTTGATGTTACAAGGACCACTTCAACTTCACGCCAGGTATATTCGGCACTGATTTTAGACACTTCAAACCACATGGATTTAGTAGGTTGTGTTCTCACATTTAAGCAATACTGTACATGGGTTTTAAAATTGGTGTTCCTTCTATATTGCTTAAACGGGTATCTATAACATTTTAGTAAGAAAAATCTAGAAATTGCAAATGTAAAATTTACACTATTGAATAATTATTACTTTTTATTTAAGGAAATATGAGATATATTGCTTCCTAACATGAAATTAATAAACCAAGCATTTGCTAACATTTATAAACATTAGCCATTATACAGTATCAAATAAGTTCGAGCAGTATCATAATATTTGAAATAAACATAAAATGTCATTCATTTTCTTCTAACAGTAAATGTTTGCTGGCACCACTTTATCAGTCACAAAACCTCGCCATGTTAACAGTAACAAACCTTCCCCCCCCCCCCCCCCCCCCACACGATTTAACTGTCCCCAATTCCACCTACCACTTTAAGTCACAAAACCCTGCCACTATAACAGTCACACAAACCCCTGCCACTCCACCACTTTAACAGTCATACAACCCCTGCCACTCAACCACTTTAACAGCCACACAACTCCTGCCACTCAACCACTTGAACAGTCACACAACTCCTGCCACTCCACCACTTTAACAGTCACACAACTCCTACCACTCAACCACTTTAACAGTCACACAACTCCTGCCACTCCACCACTTTAACAGTCACACAACTCCTACCACTCAACCACTTTAACAGTCAAACAACCCCTGCCACTGGACCACTTGAACAGTCACACAACCCCTGCCACTCGACCACTTGAACAGTCACACAACCCCCGCCACTCGACCACTTGAACAGTCACACAACCCCCGCCACTCCACCACTTTAACAGGCACACAACCCCCGCCACTCCACCACTTTAACAGTCACACAACCCCTGCCACTCCACCACTTTAACAGGCATACAACCCCCACCACTCCACCACTTTAACAGTCACACAACCCCTGCCAATCCACCACTTTAACAGTCACACAACTCCTGCCACTCCACCACTTTAAGTCACATAACCCCTGCCACTTCATCACTTTAACAGTCACACAACCCCTGCCACTCCACCACTTTAAGTCACACAACCCCTGCCACTCCACCACTTTAAGTCACACAACCCCTGCCACTCCACCACTTTAACAGTCACACAACTCCTGCCACTTCACCACTTTAACAATCACACAACTCCTGCCACTCCACCACTTTAAGTCACACAACCCCTGCCACTCCACCACTTTAAAATGTGGTTTCATTTTGTTTAAAGTGAGGCTGAAAAACTGAGTGAAAATATGAAGACCTATGTTGACTGACTTTGCAGGATTTCTTCTAAGTTTATGGACCGAGGACTTTTGTTGAAATGAGACCCTGGAATGTAACTGAGATAAATAAACCCCACAAATGATTGGGTATATGAAAAAAATGTAAATAAAATACAAATACTTGATGCAAAACAAAATGAACGGATTTTGTTGTTTGTTTACATAACATCACAACAACACAATTTTGGTCACAATGGTGACGTCCTGCCAATTATTGGTAAAGGATGACCACATATATCAATCTGGACAATCGGAACACCTCGGATAATTCACGAATCATCTCTCGGATGTATATAGGTAGTCAAATCACCTCAGCCATTTCCCTAAATTGGACTACTTTTGTGACAGACGTCAAAACAAAGCTGGCAGCTCGGATGACAGCTCACTACATTACGCTGCCTGTAAAACAATTTGTGGCGGCTTAAAATTTAAATCATCCAATTTTAATTTACCAAGCGGCAGCAGACACACAGCTGTCAAACAATGCCATTGTTTATGTTTTGTGCGAACTACATTCTTAGGCATATTCTTCTGACTTCTGGTGAACAAAACAATTGTGATTTTGTAAGTATCATTGCACCTGATACATCTGAGGAGGGATGATCGTCCCGAGGACGGGGATTACCCGAGGAGTTCTAATTGCATTCTGGGTAGAACCACAAGCACACTACAGGACAGCTGAACGACCTCTTCACAAATCATTTCCCACCCCTAACAAGCATCAAACCCATGCGGTGAGGGATGGAGGAGTTAAAAAGTTGATGACACTAATTTGCCCACTGGCATCCCCAAAATTGGAAAGGTATAACCAAGTTCCAAGGATTTATGTATACAAATTGAGCAGATATATTATCAGGTAAATACAAGTGCTAGAATACAGCCTATAGCAGTCATTATTAATTTCTGAATTAATAAAAAAACCCTTACTTTCTGATACAAATGTTTGACTGCAAACCCCCCACAAAAGGCCAATACATAAAAAAAAAAAAAAAAAGCAAAACAACAGTGCATATAAAAGTAAAAAGCTCATGCAAAATTTTATAGAAAAACATCTTTTGGGGGAAAAAGAAAACTGGTAAAAGAAATAAGAGCAAAACATACTTTCTTTACCAAGCTGTCAGATTCAATCTTGACTGCTCGTAAAAATAATATGGTAAACCTTTTACAAACATATTAAAGTCCAGTTAACATGAAACTTTTAATAGTTGATTTATATATAAACAATTTTTTTATATACAATCACAGCAGGTCAATTACGGTTTCATATAAGCATCAGTATTTTGAGTGGAGGGAAACCCCTAACAAATGTCTAGGCAGAACCACCAGTGCACCACATTTCAGATGGAAAACTCTATAAAGAAATTCTATACCCCTAACCAGGGCTTAAACCCATGTGGTGGGGTGCAAGGGCTTCAAAAGAGGACTTATAAGATGGGGGTTGTACGTTCTATGCCAAGGGCAGCCCCCATGAAAAGTAAATCAAACTATGAACTGGTAAATGAATATTTATGAGGTAAAAGGTTTTAGGAGGGGAAAACAACCTCCTCTTATAATCTGATATGCCATTTAAAATAAGAAGTAACTACAAAAATAATTGAGCATAAAGTTAAAACTGAAGTTCTTCAACAAAATATCCATTATGCAAAATATAATAATATATACTGGCTTGAATGTTGAAAACACACAACATAAATAATAAGCATCTTGTTGCCATGGTAATGTTTGAGTAAGTTTTAGGGATAATAATTATCAAAAAATAATATGTTGTGACAAAACTGTTTGTCACCCAAATAGTTACAGTGAAACTATTTATTTAGGTATTCATGATAAAAACTACCTTAATACAGTTTTTTTTGTTACTGTAGTAAAAATTTTTTATCACTGTTTAAAACTGAATTTAACAAAAAGAAAAATCAAATTTACTGTTTTAAAAACACTATTGTAACAATCATATTTGTATTGTTGACATACTTTATTAAAATACAATACAAACTGACTGTTTTGTCAGAAAAGTAATTATCTAATAACTGCATGCAAAATAACATATCATGTTATTATATCACCTCTAACAAATCTCTTACTATAAAATCTACAGAGATTGAATGACTAATATTAATTATTTTAGATTTTCAATTAAAAATCCATTAACACATCAATTCTCTTTAACCAGATAATCAAACTACAACTCTGAATATATTAACTAGAAAACTATTTAAGTAAAAGTAAATCACATAAAATCAATTAAGTCTTAATTGATATATATTTATGCAAGAATATGAGAATTAAGGAGTTAATATCCTTAAGAGGTACCCAGTAAACTGTTAGTGGGCTAAAGCTCTTCAGAAAAATCATCATCATACAAAAATATTACGATTTTAATTATAAAAAATATCCACATATTTTCTATATTATCAAACTGAAAAATAGGAATAAAATATTTCTGACTGAACATTGAAGACAAGAAACTAAAAATGTAATCACTAATTTAACAGAAACAATGTGTTTTTTTCAGCACCAGATTAAAAAACAAACAAAAAATGTGTAAGAACTCAACATGTTATAGCTTTTTTTCTACAAAATCTTCTCACACAATAGAAAATAAAAAGCATTCCAAATCTAACAATATTATAAGAAATACAATTTATTTCCTTTAACATTCAAGAAAAAAAAAATAACACAAAAATTTAAAGCATAGTAACTTTTAAAAAACAAACAACTTTTATTTCAGTAACAGGTTATGGATCTTTGCCTACTTTTAAAAGAGACGATTTGCTTCTAAATGTGCTGAAGACAAGAAGCAAACTGATAAAGGGTGGTAACTCTAAATGTCAAAACAGACCAGCTAAAAAACAACTGAATGCAAGGCTACTTAGTTTAGTATTAAAACTTTTATTCATAGTCACTTGGAAAACAAGTTTTTCAGCTTATATCCTCAACTGTCCTGGGTAGAACCCTGTCTCTATATGATAGCAATGTTTGGCATTATTACTGTATGATGTCATTTTCTGTTGCAAAAGTCATAAACAATCTAAAAAAGTGCAGAAAAATGTACAGTCCTTCATCACAATTTTATCATTTGTAAAAGGGAGTAATGTCAAAAGAGTTCAAAAAAGACTGTCCTAGGTATAAACAGTATACAAGTAGCCACTACATGTACTTGGAATTTTTTTACATGGATGGTACCCAGCTGCATTTTAGCAGACCTTCACATTCA
Source organism: Sinonovacula constricta (assembly GCA_007844125.1). Lineage (NCBI taxonomy): Eukaryota > Metazoa > Mollusca > Bivalvia > Cardiida > Solecurtidae > Sinonovacula > Sinonovacula constricta. The sequence continues at coordinate 59,136,356 of CM017564.1, forward strand.
TGACTCACTTATCGGTTTGTTTGTAAGATTCATCACTCTGACTTTATAACGGGCATATCTGAGATGTTCAACTGATGTTCTGGTAGAGTACAACCTCAAATCTACAGTAAGAACCACTGACGCATTGCAAATCAGCTTAAATATTAGTTTTAAACCTATTTATTTATAGTCAATTGGGAAACAATTTCTTTTAACTTATATTAATCCCTCTCAACTGTCCACTTCCTGGGTAGAACCAGTACTCAGGTACTGAATACCTGGAGCAATGTGCAGTAAATAGTCTTGCTCAAGGACTAACATCACGTGGTCAGTTTCGGGGTTCGAACCTGGGACCCTCTGATCCGGAGTCCAACGTCTTAACCACTAGACTACGAACGCTCACAGCTTAAATATTAACCTATATTGAGATTTTTTCTGCCCAGGATTTGAACCCAAGTGTTTATAGGCTGTAAAGCCAGTGACTTTACTGGTTGGTTAAAGCAGTCCCATATTTCCATCGTTAAAATTTAATCTGCAAGATACAAGAAATTGCAACACATACGAAGTACCAGTATAAAATAACTGTTCTTTAGAACAAAGACAATTACAAAGGTAGGAAATGTCAGGTCTTTTACATATAATGCAAGGTCAAGGGCAAAGTGAACAAAATCTAACAAGGGAGGTAAACAGGTTGTCACAGAATAATCAACAACATTACAGTCATCACAAGGGCTCACAATTACAACACAGGATTTCCACCCAAGGACTACCATGATGGAAACCACAAGTTCAAGGCAGTTATCTTTTTAAATGCTTTCTTATACTTAAGGCATGTCACTTACTGTCTTTAAGTTTAAAACATTCAAAGAACAGTGCCAAAGCATTCATAAAACTCAAGGTGTACACCTTAAGGTGTATTATAGAAAAGTTATTTTGTTAAGGTTCCAGCAGTTAAGTACACTACCTTTATACTGAAGAGTATCCATATACAAGTTTTATTTAAAGAAATGTTCTTAAGCTGTTAACAAATCAAAGCTTAAATTTTAACATTATCACCAACCTTAAGCTTAACCCTTTCGCTCATGCATGTGCCTTGTTACGCCTTTGTGAAGCAATCACAATTATCAGTCTTATCTTTAGTAGAATCTGCACTACTTAGGGTTTATTTGTTTACTGGTTTGACTATGAATTTACTAAATGATGATACATACACATATAAGAAATATTTTAAACCGTTTTAAAGAAAATTAAAAAAATTTATGAAGTTTCAAAATCATATACATGTCCTATGAATGAAAGGGTTAAGATTATCATTAAACATACTTCTGCTAAAGTCCAAACTATTCCCATTCTTGAAACATTTTACTTTTGCCATTCTATTAAATTAAATTCCAGACCTCCATTAGGTACAACTCCATGGTAAGTAGATGAGCTTGTTTACTATAAGAATGATAAGGAATTGTTAGGTACAAATCCTTAATAATTAGATGAACTTGTTTACTATAAGACTGGTAAGGAATTGTTAGGTACAACTCCTTGGTAAGTAGATGAGCTTGTTTTCTATAAGAATGATTAGGAATTGTTAGGTACAACTCCTTGGTAAGTAGATGAGCTAGTTTACTATAAGACTGGTAAGGAATTGTTAGGTACAACTCCTTGGTATGTAGATGAACTTGTTTTCTATAAGAATGATTAGGAATTGTTAGGTACAACTCCTTGGTAAGTAGATGAGCTAGTTTACTATAAGACTGGTAAGGAATTGTTAGGTACAACTCCTTGGTATGTAGATGAACTTGTTTTCTATAAGAATGATTAGGAATTGTTAGGTACAACTCCTTGGTAAGTAGATGAGCTTGTTTACTATAAGAATGATAAGGAATTGTTAGGTACAAATCCTTAATAATTAGATGAACTTGTTTACTATAAGAATGATAAGGAATTGTTAGGTACAACTCCTTGGTAAGTAGATGAACTTGTTTTCTACAAGAATGATTAGGAATTGTTAGGTACAACTCCTTGGTAAGTAGATGAGCTAGTTTACTATAAGACTGGTAAGGAATTGTTAGGTACAACTCCTTGGTAAGTAGATGAGCTTGTTTTCTATAAGAATGATTAGGAATTGTTAGGTACAACTCCTTGGTAAGTAGATGAGCTAGTTTACTATAAGACTGGTAAGGAATTGTTAGGTACAACTCCTTGGTATGTAGATGAACTTGTTCTCTATAAGAATGATTAGGAATTGTTAGGTACAACTCCTTGGTAAGTAGATGAGCTAGTTTACTATAAGACTGGTAAGGAATTGTTAGGTACAACTCCTTGGTATGTAGATGAACTTGTTTTCTATAAGAATGATTAGGAATTGTTAGGTACAACTCCTTGGTAAGTAGATGAGCTAGTTTACTATAAGAATGATAAGGAATTGTTAGGTACAAATCCTTGGTATGTAGATGAACTTGTTTTCTACAAGAATGATTAGGAATTGTTAGGTACAACTCCTTGGTAAGTAGATGAGCTAGTTTACTATAAGACTGGTAAGGAATTGTTAGGTACAACTCCTTGGTAAGTAGATGAGCTAGTTTACTATAAGACTGGTAAGGAATTGTTAGGTACAACTCCTTGGTATGTAGATGAACTTGTTTTCTATAAGAATGATTAGGAATTGTTAGGTACAACTCCTTGGTAAGTAGATGAGCTATTACTATGATAAGAATGATAAGGAATTGTAAGTGTTTTAGGAAAGGAATGTTTATTATAGGCACACAGAATGTTTGGCATTAGGAGATTATTACAAGATGCGCATCTGCTGATAAATTTTGATATTTCATATTTTTATTTGATCTTCTTTAAAAAGAAAACAACTTGAGCTTTTCAAGGTTTTTCTTGCTGAAAGTAGCTTATTCAATCACATTCTGTTTCATCTTTGCAAACCTTTTTATCTTCTTCATAACTACTGTAAACTTCATACTTAACGCCCCCAGGGGCATTACAATTCCCCAAAAGGGGGCGTTAATTAAAACTCAGTTATTAGAGAGGGGGCATTTATTATGAAGTTTATGGTATTTATCAAATTTTTCTCATGGTTTTATAAGGATTAACTAGGGTGTTTCTTATTATTTCTTTTTCAACTCTTAAAAGCCACAATTGTGGTATGTTTTCATGCAAATAATCGAAATAATGTACTACTATATTTATCTCACATTATTATGAAAATGTATGAGAATTCATGTCATGATTAAAGCATTAAAATATACATTACACATACTTGTATGTTATGAAGATAAGTTAATGATTAGCTTTGGCACAAAGATCTTGAATCCCACGAAGCACAAAATTAAGCCTTTAAGCACCACAACAATATAGATGGTGATGTCAGAGTACAATGTTAAAATTGAAGCCTTTTAATGGGTCGTGATTCATTCTGAAAATGCACTCTAAAATGATGCCGAGCTATAAAGCACCTTTGGTATATATTATATGTGCTGGAAATATATATGCATTACTTAAAGCTAACATCTGGTGAAACTGTGCAAGTGAATATTTGTTAACCCTTAGCTTGCTACATTCTGTTAAAAATCCATGCTAAATTCTCAGAGTTTTTTGTTTGTTTAATGTTATAGATGTCACATGTCAGGGTTGATATACTTATGAACAGAGACAGAGCAGCAAATAGCATAGATCCTTAACAGACAGCCCCCAGCTGGGAGATCTGGATCTACACAATTTGCCGAACCCTTATAAATACACAAATAGCAGGCTAAGAGTTAAGCTTATAAACATCCAAGAAAATTTGTATACAAAAATAGTGTTTACTATTTTAAAAGTTCAGATATAAAAGTTTAAGCACCTGCTGTATAGTCATTGAGTAGTTATCTAACAATGCATACCTCTTCATACAAAGAAATCAAAACATAATGTACTCCTTCTTTTCCGAGATACGAAAAGTGTACCTGGGTTCTTTTTCATAAAGATTTAAAACTAAGAACTATTCTTTAATCTTGACATATTTTCTAAGATATAAGGAAATTTCTTAAATTTCAATCACAAAGCCATTGAATATAAGAAATTTCTTTTTTTACTACAAATTTAAGGAACTTTCTTGGTTGTATTAAGAAAAAATAACTAGTGGTAAAGTTCTTCATGAATACGACTGCAGTTGTAAAAATATTCAAATATCTTTCAATGGAAAACATTTTTTTACTCCTGAAAACAGCCAATGGTAATTTAAAAACAGCAATAACATGCCTTGATTGCAATATGCTTACAGTCAGGGGAAAGCTATAAAAACAACAACAAAAAAACACCACTTCATTGCATGAAAAACAAAAACAATTAAAACATGTGGAAACCAGCCATAGTACTGAATTGCTTGTAAACAGATACACAACAAATGTTTGTATATAGACATATTTAAACATTGACACATTATAACATTGATAATGAGATCAAGCTAACAAAGCAACGGGTAACACCTGTATATTGAAATATACATGTACATGAATAAAAAGCTCAGGACAAATTCAAAATGCCACCTACAATTACTTAAAACTTAAAACTAAAGAGAAAACAGTGCTTAAAGTCATTACTATAAATAAACTACAGTTGTTTATTTGTCAAATAATTCCTTTAACTTTTTCATTCATTTATTCTTATTGTAAATATTATTACAATCCATGTAATTGTACAAAGATAATGCAAACTCTTTCAGATCAGAAATTCAGTAAAAAATGAATGCGTACAAAACATTGAACTTTACGGTAATACAACAAGAGCTATGGAAACAAAGACAAGTTACAGGTTATCAATCTGTAGATCTGAGGTCCCGTGCCTTTCAGACCACAGTAACCTTTGCCACCAAAATGGAAAATCGTCAATGGGCTTGACGAACAAGATTAAAATATTTTGATAAATTTTTTGAAAAATATTATACCATTACAGCTTTAATTCTAACACTAAAGTCCCATTATAGCTTTATTCTAACAATAAATTCCCATTATGGCTTTATTCTAACAATAAAATCTAAAGACTTTTGAAATTGTTCTTATAAATTGTTTTGATTTTAATCCATTTAAACTGTCTGAAACATTTGTACACTGACACTGATACTGATGAACAAACATGATCAATATGGTCAGATGCTTTTCAAGATGGCAGTGGTTATTAAAGTGAATCGCAGCAAAACGTAACCAGCATCTGCAGTGTAACACTAAGTAACATCTTTAATAACTGACATCAGTTACGAACATGTAGTCAAAACATTGTGGTAAAGTAATGTTTTACCATTAAGTACTGTAATGAACACTTTAACTTGTTGCTATGTAACTGTTGGTGGAATTCTGTCCCTGAAATAGCTACATACAAAGGGAGGTAAGCGAGATATCACAAATTATAAAAACTATTCCAAATAAGAAGAATAAATCTGATTAGTTGTAGGAGTATATGTATATCCCATAATTCTCAATCAGACCAATAATTGTTGGTAATCATCAACATTGTCTCATTAAGAAGTTTCTAAAGCAAGCCAGCTGGTATGAAGGTGTAATAAAGAAATCAGGAAGTGAAATACTCTCCATCTCTGGAGATTTGATTTCAGGAAGAAAGCAATTGTTATGTTTGTAAAAACATAAGGTGGGCAATTATTGATGACAATATCATTACTTCTATAATATCAGTTATCCTCTTGGAGCAGTCTTAATTTCCACGCTACTTATTTTAATGCTACTTATTGTTAAACTATATTCCCTGTATGTATAACAGGAATTTAATTTTTTAGGGGGATAAAACGACATTCTACTGTAGTGAGTGTACTCTAGAATTGACTCTGCAATATGCTCTGAGGGATAAAACAACATTCTACTGTTGTGGATGAACTGTAGAATTGACTCTGCAATATGCTAAGAGCACTAAATCGACATTCTACTGTAGTGGGTGTTCTCTAGAATTGACTCTGCAATATGCTAAAGAAATATTCCGTTTCAAAACAATACTATAAACATGTAGAATACTTTATATTAAAGTACATTTAACGAAGAATTCTGAGCACAAACAAATTAAAAAAATTGCACTCAATTGTAGGTATTGATGATGAATAGTTATTTTTCAAATTTTTGACATAAGCAGTAAAATTAATTTAGCAACTTTCATCTACTACAAGTGAAAAGTCCCTGAATAGAACAACTGATGCAGCCACATGCTGATTGGTTAACTTTTTTGGCCCATGTTGGTCTCAAACCAACAGCACTATGGCATTGAAGGCTTATAATTATGGATTCAATTTAATTATCTTGTTTTAAAGGTGCTATCCGACAGTTTGGACCAAATTTTTTTTTTTCAAATAACCAAATAAGTCCTTGTTACCTGAAAAGGTCCTGCAAAAAAAGTGATCTCTGCTAAAAAGCAGTAAGTTAACGCAAAGATTATGCATAAATTTCAAGAAATTGCAGAAAATATTGTTACATGCATTTGGTATAGGTCAACTGTTGGCTGCCATTTTAAAGACACACTGACACTATGGTAGTTACCAGGTTATTGTTCACCAATGTGATTAAAGCCGCTCAGACACACATCTATAATAATGAATGAATCTTTTTTTTTTGTTTCAATGCATATATAGATAATCACATGTATGCATATATATTTACTGATTAAAATACCCTGACAATGATACACAGATAATGAAACTCTAAACCCACACCATAACCAAGATACATGCATATTGTTTTCATATTATGAATAGTACCAGAAAATACACAGTTATGAATGAGTTAAAGCATATCTTGAATATAAATAGCAGTATATGTTATTTGCTTCAAATGAGAAAAAAATCATACAAATTCAACATCTTGATAATCAGCATTAATTTATAAATATCAATAACCATAAATTATTATTATACATAGGATAAATCACCATTAAACACCAATTATGACTTAATAGACATTGATGACATATGCATATAAAGTCAGATGTATATTTTTAACCTCATTGAATATTCATAGAATTTGAAGCAATATAGTAACTACCATAAACATCATGAATATTCATGTATGAATATCAATTATATGTAAAAGTAGGAATAATGCCCATTTAGGTGTTCTAAAAATATGTTAATTATGAAATAAATGTTTAAAGCTATGACTATAACATGATGAGTATATTGGGAAAAAAAAAAACATCTGTCAAAAATGATGTCAATTAATGATTTCTTTAATTTATGACCTATTTTAATTTAATTTACAGAATTTCCTTTAAAATATTGTGAAATAGTAGACAACATGAAATTTGAAACTTATTTCTTATTTGTTAAGTCAGTCATATTTTGAAAAATATATACAAAGATATTGCATTTCTTTCTAAGAGGAAGTTATTATAATAACGAAACCCTAAACTACTGATATTTAACAATAAAAACATGACAAGTCAGAAAAACAATCTTCAACAAACAGGCACATGTATGTTAAATGACTTTAGATGTGTTTAAACAGATTTCCTTTAAGTATTAAAAATGTGTTTTCACGGGTATTTTTAAAATATTAAAAATGTGTTTGAACAGGTTTTCTTGAAGAATTAAAAATAGGTTTACACAGGTTTTCTTTAAATATATTAAATATGTGTTTTCAAAGGTATCCTTAAATTATTAAATATTTCTCTACACAGGTATTCTTAAATTATTAAAAATATGTGTTAACACATGTATTTCAAAATTATTAAGTATGTGTTCACATAGGTATTCTCAAATTACTAAATGTGTTTTCACAGATATTTTTAATTGATTTAAGATGTGTTTACACCCACATTCTTGAATTATTAAATGCATTTACACAGGTAAATAATTAAATATGATTTTAGATAGGTATCCTTAAATTATTATATATGTGTTTACACAGACTTTCATACATAATTTAACTAGGATGTGTTTACAAAGACAGTCAACAAGAAATGTGTGAGAAAAAAACATCTTTAGAACAGGAATCATATCACATCAAATAAAGTTAACATGACATCCATTTTTGATAAAGTTTACAAACTGTGAAATTTAATTTATATTCTCTTTCCTTTAATTTTAAGCATGTTTATTTTATACATGTACTAACAATAACATATGAAAGAAAGTAATGCAGTAAAGTATATTCAACATATGGGAGACAAAATTTTGTATTTTGTAAAGGAGAAAAACCAGAAAAACCAGAAAACCTAACATGAATTTTCTTCTATCATGATCCTATATGTCACGATGACATTAAAATTATGAATGATGACTCATTAAATGTGATATCATATGATCATAAGTGAATATTAATTGTGTCAAATGATAAATAATTAGTCATGTTGGCTATAAATATAGATTTGGAATGCTGTACTTCTTCAGGCTGACTTAAATATTTTAAACCCTTTCATTCATAGTTCATGCATAGGATTTCGAAAATTCACCTTATTTTCTCAATTAAAAAACCCCCAAACAATTAAATATGATCAGTATACAATTATGTCATAAGTGGCTTAACGAATGTTGTGTAAAATCTTACCAAAATAAGAGTGATAAGGAGTCAAATAGCATACTCATGAATAAAAGGGCTTAATCATTCATCAGATTGACAATGGTTTTACATGAGTAGAGTAAATGGCCTAGATAACAGAAATATGAAATTATATTTGGCAGCAAAAATATTCTGAGGCATAAGCCACACCCACAAACCACATTTTTAATTTCACAAAAAGACATGATTTTTGTGTAGTTTACCTTTACAGAAAAAAAAAAGAAAGAAAATTTACACAAAATTTTATATTTGTGACAAATATATCGTCGAAAGATTTGTAAAAAATGAATCAATCCAAACTGCATTTATTGTAATTTATACCTTACATAATTTTCTTTCAAAAATTAAAAATACAAAACAACAACCTAGATATATCACACATAATTTTACTGATATTATTAATAACTCAATCAAAATATGCCAATTTGAATAACAATCAAATTCCTTTAATGTAAACAATTTCAAAACAATTACGTCAACAAAACACTTTCTGCTTAAACAATGCCTATCAATACAACAAAAAATCAACTACATTACTTCACATATATACCCAAGTATAACCCCCAGGCTTAAGGTCATAAAACGTGCTTATCTGAGTCCTTCCTCTGAAACTGATTGGTTAAATGTGGATTTAAATTCAATATCTGACCAATCTGATCTTAAAACTCTAGTCTAGAAACTTTTCTTAGCATATGATTGGTTGAGCTTATATTTAAATTTAAAATTTGGCAATCCTATTTAAAGCTATAGTCTAGAAACATTTCTCAACTGCAAAATATGTTATATTTAGAATTTTAAAAAATCAGATGTTGAACCAAAAATGTTTCTCAGCTTTTGAATGGTCCAATTATGTAAAATCCAACCAATCATATATTAAACGTAAGTCTGAAACACAGTCTCAAGATTTGATTGATTTGATTTTGTGACATCCAACCAATTATATGTTTAGCAATTGTCTAAAAACATTTGTCCTCATTTAATTGGTTGAATTCAAATTTAAATTTCAAGTCTAGCCAATCATTTCCTTTGAACCAGTCTTAAGCTTACAATCTTTTTTCAGTCTCTGGGCATGGTCATCATCTTTCAAAGTCTGCTAGATCTACTTTTTTCTTCAGAACATTTCCTCTGTTGTCCTCGGCAGCTATAACAACAGTTTTGGCATCAGTTGGAACATTTTTTACACGTGATGCCTTCAATGTAAACTCAGTGGGAGGGGTTTCAGATAGAAACTCCCAATGATGGAAGACCAAGCCCTCTGGATCACTACGCAGCTCAACTAGACGGAACCCATGGCAGGATTTGATACGAGACCTGTAGGATTAAATAGGCAATTTGCTCTTAAAATCATATGTAAGTTTTTTAGTAATCGCATAAACATAGCTGACCTAGATACCGTAAAAGGCTATGGATTATGCGCACCCATGCATTGTGCGCACACCTACTTTGGGCTTCAAACTTGTGTAAAAAATGAATAGCTCATAGATTGTGCCCATCCACATTTCAGAAAATTTGACGGCCATTTATGTGTAATTACCATGAGTCAAAGCTGTTCACAATTTCATCTGACCCGTCAATCATTGAACTGCCCCATCAGCAGACATAATTATTCACACATGTTTTTCATAATCTTGTTGCTTTTAAACAAATGTACCACTTATTCAGCTTATATAGGATATATGCTAAAGTTTATTAATATAAACTAGGAGGCAAACACATGCTTGTAAAGCTAACCAAATTTGGCAAGATTTGTTTGTCAGGCCCTACCACATTAATCTTTTTCTGGTCTTATCTTTAAGGATCATTTTTTTACCATTAAATTCATCAAAAAATAGAAAAAAACCCAATAATAACAACATAAATATTAAACTTGTAGTGCATATTCTTGTAAATAATGATTTTGACTTTAAGATATAGTTTTAAAGTTGCTTTAAATACATTTTTCATAAACTATGATTTAATTGTTAAGTACTATACTACCAAACATCTACACTTCGTATGATTTTTGCTTTTAAAATCCAACGTTTTTTAGTGCCGTTTGTGATGACTATCAATCCCTTTTTGAAACCAAGATTAAAAGTGGATTTTTTCCAAGACTTTATGCATGATAACCCTAAGTGCCTCTGTACAGCCTAGGAAAGTGAAAAGAAACATAGCCTCTTCTGAAAGTTCAAGATGGGTTAATGTAAATACCTGTACCTACATTTCACTGCCTTCTAAAAATTATATGCATATATTTGTATCATATATTACTTTCTGTGTATCTGAGATGATTGAGTAAGATGGGTTTGGAGCATTGTTGATATTCAACATTGTTGTTGTTTTTCCTTCCTTTTTCACAAAAAGTCAACTCGACCATTTGTTTTCCTACAGTTTGCTTTTTCTCGCTGCACATACATAATTTAGATCTATATTAACTATGGTTATTTTTAGAACTTGGGTCTTTTTTTCCAAAAGTTTACAAATTGGTAGTACACATAAAGAAAATATTTTTAACAGATGTAGACAATCAAAATTGGTTTTGATGTTATAACTTTTTTGTTGTTGTAAATATGCTTTTGGCCAGAGAAAATAATGTTTACTAACAAACTAAAATGTAAAATTTTCACAAAGCTGGATGCAAGTTTTTGTTTGATAATCCAATGTGAATATTTTATCTATTAAAACAAAAAGGAACCATCCTCTTTCCGTGTCTCATTAAAAGGAAAATAGACTGCGTAAAAAACCTTCATTATTTGAGCATACGTTCTTTTAAGTAGTATCGAATAATAGATAAGGCAGACTTGCTACTGTAATGGTGTTTAAAAACTTAGTTAAGTTATGTTGTTTTTGTTTTTAAGATACATCAAAGAAGCAGTAATTATGAAAGTATTTATTTGTTTATTTGTTTTTGGGGGTTTTTTTTATGGCACATTGACACTTAACAGATCATATGGCACAAAAACACAAAGAAGTTTAAGGTAAAAAGAGCATAATCAGGTTAAAACTAAACTATATGAGTAAAGTATAGAAAAATATAAAAAAAAATATCAGGTTAAAATAATGTGAACTATAAATGAACAAAGGTTAATTTATTAAACAGTTTTGTAAGTACTTAATCACTAAGTAATTATGCTTATTAAAGTCCAGAATATATTCATGGAGAAAGACCCCAGACTAGGTAAAACCATTCTTCAAGACAGGTTAGTTAGAAGACCACCGTACATTAAAGTTTTCACGCATTCAGAAACTCAAACCCACAGTCAAACAAGTAAGGGAAGTTGAAGTTCATAACTCTAGTTCTGTCAGAATAAATACTGTTTTATAATTAAGATAATTATTATATTAAAAGAAAAGATGAAATTGTTTTAAGAGAAAATTTCAATTAAAGAATTTTAATGATTGTGGCTAATGAGTTGCAAGTTGGTGACTCTAAATCACTAGACTATGGGTTCTCCACAAGCAGTTTAATATAACTTAACTTTTAACACATATTTATCATCAGACGGTCCCTTTGAAGCACTTACCCTGATATAGACATGTGCTTCCTGGATTCAGCTGTGTTATATCGGTTAAACCATCTGAAAAGTAAGCAAAATAATGCAAGCTGATAATGTATAGTGCATGGCCATAACACTTGGCACGATACCATGCCCAGTCAAATTATCATTATACCATGCTCACCATTCATGTAACTTTCCTTTATGTTTACTTAAGCAAAGCAACTACAACACTAACATTGTTTCACTTTAGTTTGTTTGTTTGTTTATTTATTGAGTTTATCGTCCCACCAACAGTATTTCAGTTATCTGGAAACAGTGTCCACTTGAAGCAGATATAGTGCTGCCTTCACTGTGTATAGCATTCCATGAACACCTGGCATGATACCACACCTAGTCACATTATCCTGACACTGGGCCAACCAGTCGGGGAACTACCTTTCTATTTGCTTGAGCGTTAGCAAGGAAGCAATACTACTACCATATTTTTTATGACTTTGGTTTGTATCGGCCCGTGATAGAACCTGGGGCCTCCCGTTCCTGCAGCCGTTCACTTAAGTATGTCACGTTGAGGACCAGGTGTCTTCAGTGCTTGGAGCCATCAGAACTAATGAGGTCAGATTATGGGATGGGATGGGATTATTTTGTTTTTGAAATAAATTGCAGTGACTGATTATGATCATTATAGCGACATCCATCTATTTTGGTGGAGGAAGACCCAAATATATGGGTTGAACCTCTGGCGTACCACAGGTCAGCTGAAGACCTTCCCACAGTCCTTTGCCATGAACGGGACTCAAACCCAAGTGGTGAGAGGCTAAGCAGTCCTTGAAAAGTAAAGATAATATATAAGTTTTTATTCTTTTTTTCGTATATACCATTTAAAATATTTTCAACATATTGACATTAACCCTCTCATTGCCATGCACTCAATTTCCAATATGTACCCGTATTGCCACAAACCATCACTCTCCAAGCTTTCGAGTATACCCTCCGATAAATCATTATCTAACATAATCTGTCGAGTGTATTTACGTTTTCTGGACAAATTTTTATTGTTTTTTGACTACTCAACTCAGCTCAACTTTATTGAACTACCACTCGCGACATTGCCCTCCGCCATTTTGGAGAAAACAAAAATTGCAAATGGAAAACACTACATCCTCGCTTTGAAATTTCAACACAGAACACATATCAGTGATGTATTTTCTAATTTTAACCACATATCTGCATAACTAAATATCATTGGTCCACTATATATAAAATGTGTGATGTAAATCTAGTTCTGGGTTATTTAACATATTGGGGATTTCCTGGAACGGATTTACTTGTCTTGAGGGCAGTGTACACAACATTTTGTGCAGATGGGTCAACCTGTCTTGATGGCAGTAAAAGGGTCAATATTCTTCTAAACATTACAAAAGATTAAACAAGAGGGCCATGATGACCCTATAAAGCTCCCCTGAGTGGCATAGACTTTAAGACAAAATTAGCAAGGAATATCAGCAATTTTTAAACAGACCAGAATAAATGGTAGGCATGTACACAAGCAATATTTGGATAATCAGTTTCTATTTTTTTTTAAATTTACGGCCATATATGAAAATTGGCAATGCTCCAGGCTGCTATGGTTTTAAACGCATCAAAATTGTTTGAATAATCCTGATACAGGGCTATCCAAGGAATATACATACTAAATATCAAGGCTCTAATTCTGGTAGTTTTTGACAATAAGAGTTTCAAAATTTTCAGATATAACCATATATGGAAAATGGCCACGCCCACAGCAGCCATGTTTTTTAACGGTCAAATTCTATTGAACTACTTTTTATTTCCTCCACCTGCTGTAGCATCTAAGGAAGTTTGTTTGACTGGGGCAGATGCTTTAAAAATGATGATGTGAATGCAAAGCCGGACATTAGATGCTGGACAGTGGACGATCACAACAGTTCACCCTGAGCAGGTGAGCTAAATTAATTCATAAATCCATCAAATTCCCTTACCTGTGGAACCTTAGCAGAACAGCCGATGCTCTGTACCAGTGAGCTCCATCATCTATGTACTGGATATCTGGCTGACGAATGTCGGAATCGCCGGGAGAGTTGGGAAGAGTGGAGGGAATGACACGCGTCGGAGACTGGGATGACTGGGACAGTGAGCTACAGTTGGAGCTAGTACTGGGGCGTCTCTCTGTAAAAACAAAAGGGAGTGTAAAACTAAAATTGAAGAGTAAATGGGGTAAAAACAGCAGTTTTAAAGCCATGGAATCTGATGAGACTATAATTTTAGTAGCATATTTCGATTGGCTTGTGTGTTTTATATTGACCAATCGAATATCTGTAAAATCAAATGTGGATTTATGAATCGTACTTTGTGATAAAAGATTTTAACGAATGTATTTTACATAATGATAAATAAATGATGATTAATACTGAACTCACCTCTTTTACATGTGCGAGCTAACAGCTGGCCAGACTCTCCAAGCGTTACCTCGGTGACTGTCTCATAACTGTTGTCCTTCATAATCGTGCGATGGGTCTGGCTTCCATCATAGTTACGCACACTGATGCTGACAGTCTCTTGCTGGACCATTGGTTTGAACCCTGGCTCCACCTTGAACACCACAGGAGGCGGGGCAATGTACATGTTGCCACTCCCACTGTTTCTTCTAGAGGCAGGCTGAGGAGGGAATATGTTAAATATAATGTCCTCAAAGGTAATGTGCAAATTAAAGAATAAAAAACTAAGTTAAGTGGACCTTTTTTTGTAAAACACCCGATTCATTTTCTGTTATAAGGGCAAGGAAGCTATTGAACTATAATTGATTTTTTTTTTTGTCTCCTAAATTGATCCTACTTAATTGAATACTGAAAGTACAATATTGAAAAAATAATTAAGGAAAGCTTCTGGCAGTATCTGAAATTGTTGTGTGTTATTTATTTGTTTGCTTAATTGATTCTACTAAATTTATTGAATATTTAAAAAAACACAATCTGTGTGCAAGCTCAAATGAGGACTCCTAGGAGACTCATTGTTAAGTTTATTGCAACAATTTCATATTTTCTTCAAGCATAAAAAGTTGGAAAGGTAGTGCTATTATGATATTAAAACTTACTGTTAAGATACTACAAGTAATTATTGAGCAATATTTGATTTTGAGCAATATCTCAACAGAGAAACATTTATCAAGACACCTGAGAAGAAAACACATTTCTTTGATTACATTTAAATTTCTTTAATCACTTAAATGACTAATACACAGATTTAGCTTTTTATTGTTCAGGCAAATATAAAAAGGGCAATAACCCTTCATACACAATGCAGAAACTCCATCTAGCCCTCCATGAATTATCTCCCTTACCCTCTTGAAAGGACTCCCATAACAAATATCCCTGTAGCGCTGGGACGTCCGCTCAAGGACTGATATTTCTGATATTTCGCTCCCTTCTGAAGGCAGCACTGGGCTCACTGACCGTCGGTCTTGGTCACTATGATGATCATCAGCTACCTGCTGGGAGGCTGGTCGGGTCCGTTGGACCGTGAACACTTTGTGGAGATCGTCAAAGCCTCGAGCCATGATCCCTGAGGGTGTGTGAGCGAGATCAAATGTGTGACCGAGCTCATGGAGGGAGGCACCCAAACCAGTGGCATAATTGGCCCAGTGAAACTCTCTAAGGAAAGAAAAGTAGATTTGTTACTGGTGAGTTTGATTTCAATCATTTATAATTCGGATCTCAAAATGGCACTCTGCTAGTGAGTCACAGAGTTTTTTGAGTGTTAATCTTTGTAGATTAGAAGGTAAAAAAGTGAGCTTAAGTATTTTTTTTACCGTTCATATTTTACCTCTTCAAGACTGCACTTTACTGCTGAGCATGATAAGCCAAATAGTTTCAATGTTTATTTATTTATTTATTTGGTTTTTTATGACACACCAATACTAAACAGGTCATAAGGCGCCGAATACAAGAAAGTTTAATGCGAATAGAGAATAATCAGGTTAAAACTATACTATGTGAGTAAAATAAAGAAAAATACAAAAATCTATAAGGTTAAAATAATTTGAACTATAATTGAAAATTTCAATGAATAAATTGAAAAGAAAGTAGCAGTTAATAATATACTTAAATGCACATATGTGTGCATGGTTCAAAAAAAAAAATTACAAATGAATAGTATCAAGTTCATGCAGTAAAACACCTAGGTTTGTTGCATATATAACCTTAGTGAAGAGAAATATTCCACCCTACCAGGCCCAAAATAGGGGAACAGATTGAGCCAACCTGGGCCTGAGATACTGAACCCACATTTGAGAGATTTCTCAAGCGTCTGATTAGTTGATTTTTTAAAATTCTATTCAAATCCAACCAATCAGATGCTTGAGAAAGGTCTCATCCTTAATCACAGTGACAATTGAGCAATCTTGAACTTAGGCTGCTTCCCCTTTCCAGCTTATGTTACAGGGAAACAAAACAATTTACAATTAAACTACAAAGAAATATTTAAAAATAAAAATTAATTAATGGTTATTTACTAGATTTTTTTTTATGTATAAATTCATCATATACTTTCTATTATCAGTTATTACAGAAAATGTCAATGAATTTGCTACTTTAATTTTATGGGTTTTTTTTTTAATTGTCTGACAAATTTTAGTAATTTCAGACAAAGCACTTTAAATGTTTGATAAAATTTCACATTTTATTATGAAACACTTCCTGTTTTGT
This sequence comes from Sinonovacula constricta, assembly GCA_007844125.1. Taxonomy (NCBI): domain Eukaryota; kingdom Metazoa; phylum Mollusca; class Bivalvia; order Cardiida; family Solecurtidae; genus Sinonovacula; species Sinonovacula constricta. Next base: position 59,153,069 of record CM017564.1, read on the forward strand.
TTCAGAATACATGTATTATACAATAATTATCCTTCCCTTATGGCATCATTAATTGACTCCTAATTGGTGCTTTCTCCCTGAAGAATATATTCACGAATTTTTCACTAATTGAAAACATACAACACTTCTATTATTTGCACATGTTGTACTAATTGGATAAATTGAGCAATTCTGTTTACTGTGCATAAACAAAGGTAAAATGAAAAAAAGAAAAAAAAAAAGAAAGAAATTTCTACAGTTACTTCGATACATGTATACAGCTGCATTGGCAGAGTATTACATGACAAATGGATAAATAATTCAGGAAGGTGTATTCTCTCTCGTGCATGATCAAGTATGATCGTGCCTCCATTAGTTAATATCCTTTCTAACAGAAAAAAGTGTTTTTGCAGACGATTCTGTAAAGGAAATGACCCTTATAGTGCTGTAAGAAGAAAAATATTTTTTTCATTAGATGGTAGCAACACCATCATTATCAATATAATGACATCCTGCTATTTCACCGGCAACAAAGGTCTGAGAAGAACCACTGGCACACCACAGACCAGATGGAAAACTCAGAACATTGATTTTTTTTTCCCTGTCTAAATAGTGTAGATTCTGATATGACAGCTACCATGCCAACTCATGAGAAGAGATTGACTTAGGAGTAACGAGATGGCAATTTTAATTTAGGTTCAATCCTAAGATGTGGTCTAAATGGTAGTCGCCGACTTGTTAGTCCCCGGCCCCTAAAGGAGTCTGTGTGGGTACGAGTCTCTGCTGGGGCAAACGATTCATTGTACTGAGGACTTCCAGACTAATTAATGGTACACCTGTGGTTCTATGCAGCCATTTCTCTGGCTTATATGTCCATCAAAAAAAGGTTAAGCTGGATGTCACTATCATAACCAGAATCGTGTTGTAACAATTTATCCTCCCCACAAAAAAATTGTTAGACATACCAGTCTTCAGTATTTAAAAAAACAAACTTCCCTTGCTTACAATAAGCTTAAAGAAGCTTCATAATTTGTTAGCCTGGTATCAGGGTATGCATAGTCAGGGCAGCACTATATAGGCAGTATATATATATTACTATCTCCATATAAATAAAAAAATGGTTGTGGGAAGTTTACCCCCTTTAAAAATACCTCGCTAAAGGGAGCTGGCTGATCTGGATCTACACTTTTTGCCTAAACTTGATCAATCCTTTTTTTTTCTTTTGTTTCCCCCAAGTTTACAGCTTATCTAGACCTGAGAAACCCAGAGCAATTTGTTTTTAATGCTAGGCTTGAAGAATGAAGAATTATTTTAAGCACAATTACCTCTCTATGTTAATCAAGTATCAATTTACTTCAATCTTAAATTAAAGCTATAAATCTTAATGCTGATTGTAAATCTTCATTATTTGCATGTAGCTCTGGGCAACAGATGCAAAGGAAGTGTTTAGAAGATTACTAGAACAAAGAGGTTTTAGTCATTCTCTCAATAAAAATGGTGCTCCAGTGATATCCAAATGTATTTGAATACAACAAATATGGAAGTTTGTTGAAATCATATGTACCTGTATAAGGCTTGATGAAAAATAAACAGGACTATAAAGACAAATATTTATTAATGTACAAAATAATAAATTCAAATAAATATATTCAAGCATTCAACTTATCTCTTGTTTCCAACCCACACAAACTCACTTGCCCTGCTCCCAAAAGATGGCTATTTAACAAAAACACTTTTTTTTTTGCATTTTTAACATAACAGTCTCAATGCTGCTACTGCTTTTCAATCCAAAAAAAATGAATAGCAACTTTTTACAGGTATTCAAATGAAGGGAACACAAACTTAAAAACAGGGGCTGCATTCATTAAATTACAATTTTTTACTTTGTGCATTATTAGCCTGTACTAACTGTAGGCTCTGACAACCCAAAGATGGTATCCAAATATTCCAGTACAAGCATGTCCAGACATATACAACATACAGAAGGCCATTCTGTTGCAAAGCAAAGCATTTTAGACAAAAACAATGTTATCCCTTTGTTTACAGGCAACACTATTTCCCCCATTTACATATAACATACCCCTCCCCTAATGATTTTCCAGAAAGTAAAAAGTTAAATAACCCAAACTTTAAAACTTAATATTCTGATGAATGGGAATTAGGATTTGGGGATTTGGGGATTTGGGGCATTTTTGGCGATACTGTGCAGCAACATTTCTATCATTATAGCACAGGAGCACTTATGAGGAGCCCAGGGACTGAACCCGGCCGGTCCATTATACTGACACTGACGAGCCAGGCGTAATGCTGTCCTCTTAGCCCCGAGCGTTAGGAGGGAAGACACTACTACCAACTTTAAAGTCTTTGGGTTGAACCAACCGGGGTTTGAAACCACGACCTCCCGATCCGCAAACCGGCACTCTACCACTTGCGCTATATATTACGTCCGGAATATCCTCATGAAGACCCTGATATGGGTTGCAACTAATTGAAAATTAAAACTTTTAAACAAATAATGGTGCAGGTCATTCATTTCATTCTCTATTATTATTGTATGTTGAAGTTTTAAAAATTTAAAACAAACCGTCTTAAAATTAAGTTTTTTTTAAAAACTGTTTTCTATGTTTTAAGATTTTTACAGGAACATGTACAAATAAAATAGTCATAATGTTGCTGCTTTTCCCTTCAATTTTTCTTACTTTTTATAGGTACTGGTACATATATTCTCTTTAAGATAAACTTTAAGACAAAATGACTTGGACTACATTCATCCAACTGTAAGCCCCATTTCATAATAAAAGAAAGGTTATAGTTCTCTCTGGTGGGTAGGTATTTTCAAACACTTCATATTAGAACTATTCTTTATAGTTTGTTGCTTTTTTATCTTTATCCTAATGCTCCATCACTTTTAATGAGAGATATTAATGAACAGTCTCCCCTGAATAATGCCTAAATGCAAGTAGGTCCTTTCATTTGTTTTACTCAATTTTTATTGCTTGTGCTCTTCGGAGTGTATGTTGATTTTTCTGCCTTTCTTATGACACCCAGGTTAACCATCATCAATAAACATGTCCATTTTCTTTTTTAAATAACATATCTCTATAAGTATTTAAATTTTTTTTAAGCTTATATTTATGCAAAAGTAAGAAATTCACTGTTTGTTATTGCAATATCCACAAAAGAACAGGGGATAAAGTCCAAGAATTTCAACAACAAGGACCTACTTACTGTTTGGAATACCTTGGATATACTAACAAGGGAGACAATTTCCATTTCACCAATGTACCCCATTATTCTTATCTCATTCAACAGCATGCATTGTTATATGCATGCTGCAGTTTAAGGAGTCAATAGAATATTGTTTGTTGAGTTGATCGCCCCATCAACAGTATTTCAGTCATCTTGAGACGGTGTCCACTTGAAGTAGATATAGAGCTGCCTTCACTGTCTATAGCATGCCATGAACACCAGACATGATACCACACCCAGGCATGTTATCCTGACACCCTGCCAACCAGTCATGGAACAACCCTTATATTTGCTTGAACATAAGCAAGGGAGCTATACCATTTTTAACGACTTTGGTATGGCGCACCCTGAGTTCAAATCCGAAGCCTCCCATATCTGGAGCCGACGCTCTACCAATTGTGGTACCAGGTCCGGTAAGAGTAGCTTGTATTGTGTCAATAGAATAAAAAGTGACAAAAAACCAATTTTAACAAATACCAAATACCTTCCCACAGAGAAGCAACACAATTAATTTGAATAAGAACACTTTATCAACATAAAAAGGAAAAAATGGTACTCTGTTTTAACTGACTTAAACCTCATTATTAAAGAAAACCAAAGAGAATGTGTATATCATAAAGAGAATAAGGTTTTGTTTGTTATGTCTTTTCATCGCAGAGGAGAGCATTATAGACAATAAAACCTTACAAAGAAACCTTTGTTGTCTGCATGAAGAGAATTTGCTGAGCAAATGAATTATTAGCAAACATAAATGTATATGTGGCTGTTCCTTTTTTCTTCCTTCTTTCTATCCTTCATTCTTTTATATTTCAAAGGCTTCTCATTACTGCATAACAAAAACATGAACTGTGTTCATGAAAGAAAAGCTGTAACTTTGTTCATTATTGTGAAATGACTGCAGGATCTTTAGAGAAAGAACAGAAAAACACACAAGTTTTGTTTGTATGTTAATCTTCTGCATCCAGAAGCTTGAATATAAGTGGTACAGCTCCTGTTAAAATATTTATTTTTACTTCAAACCCTTTATACCTGGTACTTATTAGAATCGTCTCAATCCGACAATAATGTTAGCTTTGGTTAAGAATTATGGGATATATTGTTCCTCAAAATACACCTTTTTCTGGAACTTTGACTGCAACACAGAGCATTAAGACAAAATAACCTTCAAAGAAAGCTTGTTTTTTGCCGTGTGTGGAGATTTAGCTGAGCTCAAAATGTTTGCGCATGTAAACATGTAATTCTTAGGGCTTCTTCCTTTTAGTTATCCATATGACAGGTATTAAACATTTATTACAGCACAATCTGTTACTTTGTTCATTAGGTCTTCATGCCACTGAAGCTTCTCTACAGAGAAAGATCGTATCAAACAAAATCTAAGAGATTGTTGTGTGGCTGTATGCAGATGAACACGCAAAGTTTTAGGATGGAAAGAATTTAATGCCTCTAAGCTGTTTTTGTTTTTTTTACTTTTGGATTTATGGTTTGTCTGGAACCCTTTAAACTTTAAAATCTGAAAGTGTCTAGATCAGAAAGAAAGTAAAAAAAGGTTATCAAGATTATGCAGTGGTGGCCATCATAAAAAAAAACGAGGGCCTGGACCCCTGACCCCCAAAAGATACACGCATTTCGACAACAGGCTGCAGTCATGTGACATAATAAATTCAGGTGATCTGCAAAAACAACTCATAACTGCTGACAAAGGGAGAACGATACTCATTAAAGTTACATAAAGGTAAAAAACCCCAGCTCAGATTCATGAAATTTTTATTCCATTATGATCTGTCCTCCACTTGAAAACAATATAACCAGTTGTTATACAAGGTTTTGTTTAAATTTATATCTGAAGCATAAAAGCTAAATTGAGGATGTCAATCCAAACCTTTTTTAAAAAAAAAAAAGCATTACCACATAATAGTGTTGTGAATTTCCAATATTACTGCACTCAAGTATCTCTCAGTTAACAATGAAACAGTATCTGGAGGGTATTTTTTAAAATTTCTTGTAAATTATAGTTGTTGTTATTATGTTAATATTATTTCTATAAACTATACTTTTACAATGATAACATCAATTGTCTAAATGCGGTGCACATAGCAAGGTGTTAAAGGTGGTATCCAACAGTTTGCCAATATCAAACACCTATAACAACCTCGAACCATTGCTTTTGGAAATTTGGGAATATTTTTACTACAAATTTATACTTAAGTCTTGATAAATACGATTATGAACATTTACTGAATTATTAGACAGAATTAATCATGAAGAAAATTTCTCTGTGTATTCCAACTGTATAAAAAAGCTCGATAGTGGTCTCTGCTTAAAATAGACATCCAAGTCAGAGTGGATTACCCAGACAACTATATAACGTGACCTCAAAAGTAAGTGGTCACGTGGTTTAAAAATAGCTATTTCTGCAGCGTGGCTCGGATAGGAAATACCTTTTTGCAATGACGAGTACTAATTTATGCTTGACTGTTTAGACAGATCGAGGACATCTATTAACATTAATTTGAAGGAACTTTTCAGATAACAATGACTGATTTGTTTTTTTAAGAAAAAAAATTTTGGTCCAAACTGTCCGATACCACCTTTAAAGTCACCAAATTGTAATTGTAACTTAATGTGGGAAGGTCATCCAGCAGTGTACCAGTGGTTCTACCCAGATCCTTGTTTGGGGTTTTTCTCCTCCAAAATAGCTGGACATCAATATAATGACCATAATTGGTCACTTCCATGTATTTAAAGAACAAAACAAAAAAGCAACAATTGACTTACCATCCAATTATTTTAATCTGAACAATCAAATCACTTGGATGTCAAACGAGACCACAAATGCTCTAAACAACTGACAGGTCATTCCTTTAAATACAACCAATCAAATTCTACATCTTTTTGTAGAGAATGGCTCAAAATTAAGACTTATATAGTAGCTTTAACCACTACTCCAAAATGTTCTTTGAATTTTGATCAGGTTGTTTTTTTTGTTTTGTTTTTTGTTTTGTTTTTAAAACTTAAAACCATTACAGAGACACAGTTATTTTAACATACCTGTATGCGCTATCATCCATGAACTTTGTGCGATCAATCTTGCGACAGTCTGTGAAGCGTTTGTGGATCTGGTCTACACTCTCTGCCCACGTGTGGAGGTTACCAGTTCCAAACAGTGCAAGACCTCCCCCACCTAAAACATATGAAAGCAACATATATAAAAAAAATTTTTTTTTTCTATGTCTTATCACACAAAATTATTTTAAAAAGGCACTTTAGTTGTAATTATTAAGTCAAGCTAGAGCACTGCTTGACAACAACGCTGCCACTTACAACTATTTGCAGCATCTTGAACCTTACTCGCTCACATATATTCACATGTTGTTAACAAATGTCTTGAGTTGGCACATTCAGCCGGAGGCTTAAGTGTATCATAATAAAATAAGGCCAGTGAGGAAGAAAAGCAAAATATACTGAACGCTCATCTTTAAACTTGCAATCTCGTGAAAAAGTTCAGCAAGTTAAAACTTTCTGATTGTCATAGAAATTGGTTCTCTAGTGTAACAAGTGTATAGCATGCCAAGTTATCTAACCAAGTGTGTCTTTCATTTAATAAAAGTGGTGTTAAGCCATAAGCTTTTTCTATGTGGCATCTGTGGCTAAGAGATAAACCACTAACTTTAAACGGCCGTGTCACAGTTTAGAGGGACAGTAACATGACACATAGAACCACATGACTGCAATCAACAATTAAATAAAACATTTACATCAAGAAAATTTGTACATTGTTGTTGACTGATGAATAATGTGCCCACTTGATAGATGCTTAATCTTAGTCAATTTTCCATTTTAAAAAAACAGAACAGAACAAAAGCTTTTTTTTCCTGATGTATACATACAGTATATTGTCAATTTACATAAAAATAATTCAAATAATTTCACATATAATTGCGGCAAAAACTTTAATCAGAAGAAAATTAGGAAAGAAATCTAGCATAGGAAGCTCTCATTCACGCACATGCACACAAACCTTATATAAACCTTACATACACTGTGCTCACGCACACATACACCATAATACTGAATGTGGAAAGTTAACATCAATATCAACATTATTACACAACGTTAGAATGAAGACTGTTGATTCAATATTTAATATAATGTCATTATCAATATATAAAACAAAGTTGAGATTCATGATTTAACAAAGTTTTGCTCTTTCTTAAAGCAAAAATGAAAAAGAATGTGAATTGACCTTGACCCCATACTGTGCCTCAGTGCAGAAAAATCTACACACAAAAAAGCCCACACAACCCAAAGATTTTTCAAGCTTTTTTTAACCTAGAATGGAATATTTTCTTAGGCCCATGCATCATATAGACTGTAAAATATTCTAAACATAAATTTAATAGTTTGTAGTGCATACTGCATAACAATCTTAGACAGAGTTAAAATATTGCTATGTATATATATTTTCTTGACAATGTACAGAAACTCAGTTAAAGAATAATATAAACACAACATAAACTTCAATAACACAGGAATGTCACGACATCTTATACTACAACTCTTTATCTTCATGTATAAAAAATTGTCAATAAGTTTTTTTCAGGTAGATAACGACATTGGGCGTACCATCATCTCAACTTCCAAGAAAGATCATGTCTAAACAAAACACTAAGCAGCCATATTAATTAGTAGATCAAGTTTATACATGAGGGCCATGATGGCCCTTAATCGCTTCCTGATGACACAGGCTTTGAGTAGGCTCGAATCTAGCATAATGTTATTTACTTTAGAAATCTTTGGTGAAGACTGGACCATTACTGTGGCCACTGGGTTGATAACTTTTCTGGAATTTTACAAGTAACCTATTGAATCCACATGACCCACTTCAAAACATAGGTAAGAGTTCATACTGGCAAACATTCTGGCCAAGGTTGGTGACGATTGGGCCATCAATGTGGCTTCTAAGTGTTTTCACAAGGTTTTTCTAAAATGTGACCTAGTGACCTACTTTTTGATCCCACATGACCCATTAATATACTCATCCAGACAAACAATCTGATCCAGTTTGGTGAAGATTGGGCAATGAATATGGCCTCTGGTGTGTTTGCATGGTTTTTCTAAGTTTTGACCTAGTGACTTCTCTTTTGACCCCAGATGACCCAATAATGAACTCATCCAAAATTTTATGCAGACAAACATTTTGACCAAGTTTGATGAAGATTGGATAAAAAACTGTGATCTCTAGGGTGTTCACAAGCTGTTGACGCGGGACAAAGCGGTATCAAAAAAGCTCACCTTGAGCACAACAGTGAGCTAAACATGGAAATAAGACTGCTTCTCAGAATAAGAAAAACACAGAAAATGCCATGTGAAGATCACAGTAATACAATTCAAGAGCAAGTCTTTATAACATGTGAAAATGGCCGCTGCAGTTAAAAACATTGTACCAGGGATGGATCCAGAGGAGGAGGGGGAGAGATTGGTGAGATGTATTTACCCCCTCTGTCAACCAGGTAAATGAGTATTAGTTGTGAAAACACATGCATGTGAGCTTAAAAAATACTAAGCTTTTAAAGTAAATTTTGTCTGTCGAATGCTAGGTTGAAGTTACAGTCCCTTACTGTGACTATATGTCTAGTATTTACGGCAATAAAGTTGAATGGATCTCAATTCATACCCCCACCCACACCAAAATTTTCTGTATCCGGCCCTGCATTGTACATGTACCTCTTTAAATTATCAGTTTTCTTGTCTTAATTTAACTCTATGACATTTTATGCCTTTGTAAAGTATATAGGATAACCACTATTATCTTCAGTAGAAATCTGCTCAACTAAGGACAATAATTGCTATTATCTTCAGTAGAAATCTGCACATCTAAGGGTCTATTTGTAGCCAGGTACAACTGCTTCAAAGAAAACAACAAAATTAGGTATATGTTCAAAACTATATACATGCACTATTAAAAGAGAGCTGTAATACAATGCATCGTAAAATCCTGGCAAAATTCAATTCGGTTCAATATTTAGTTCAATTTATCCCCTTTTTTATGAAATAATGTCAAAGTTAAATATATTTGTCTAAACAGTCAAATTTAAGTATTGCAATTTCCCAAACGTATCATCATAAAATTTTGAGATTGAGACATAAACTGACGATACATATCATTCATGGAGGGAGCACATTATTACAGCTCTAACTATGAATGACAGTCATGTAGCTCAGTCTAAGACAGCAGTAAAGGATCGTATAAGTTTGTTAGGTTTATCGTCCCACCAACAGTTTTTTAATTACCCGGAAACAGTGTCCACATGCAGCAGATATAGTGCTGCCTTTACTATGTTTAGCATGTCGTGAACACCTGGCAAGATACCACACCCAGTCACATTATCCTGACACTGGGCCAACCAGTCATGAAACTACCCCACATATTTGCTTTAGCGTTAGCAAGAAAGCTATACCACTTTTAATGACTTTGGTATGTTGCGGTCAGTGATGGAACCTGGGGCCTTCTGTACCTGGAGCCGATATTCTACCAATTGCCCTACCAGATCCAATATGGATCTTGTATAAAAAGTGAAATGCAAATAAGGTCCAAAAGGGGCCTCAAGTGATTTATGAAGAGTATAAAATTGTTTAATGAGATCTAAAAGAATTAAAATGTGATACAAATGGAAGTCAAAGATGAACAAGGGTTTCCAACGGCAATAAATTAAAGCGAGTCCGAGAAATCATAAAACGATCTTAAATTGTACAAAATTTGAGATCTAAAAGATTTTAAAATTAGATCAAAATGGATGTAAAAATAAACAAAAGGTTTTGAGAGGGTCCAAAAAGGGAGTCAAAAAAATCTTAAAAGGTCTAAACCTGTCCAATGAGATCTAAAAGAATTCAAAAGTAATGTCACAGATTAACAAGGTTAACAAAGGGGATATATAAGGGTCTAAAGTTGTTTAATGAGATCTAAGTTATATTTAAGAAATAGTTCACACCACTGAAGGCCCTATAGCATTATATGGGCAGGCTAGTCTGCCGAGAGTAATATGGACCAGGTAGGCAGAGCAGCGGTTCCTCATCGGTCTACATTGATAATAATGGACCATTGAGTAAGCAATGATAATTATAGAACGATAATTATAGAAGCAAAATTATGTGAGGTATAATATTTAATAATAATTCCTAATGGATGTCAGGTTAACAAAGACATCTAAAGTGGTCCAAAAGAGGGTAAAAGGGACCTCAAAAAGGGTCTAAATGGTTTGAATGAAATCTAAAAAAAACTGAAATCAAATGGGCAAAGATATACAAATGCATTTGAATCTAGATTCCACGATTCCAATGGATTTAGGGGTTCTATGGGCTGCAAATGGCTACAAAGTTGGTGCAATCTTGGCTCTAAAGGGGAAACAAAGGAGCTGAATAATGTCAGGAAGATCTAGTAAGTCTTTAATAAGAATTCCATGGGTTTCATGGGGTTTAAAACCAGTATTCCCCAACATCTCTATAAGTCGGAATGTCTTAAGTCACGGATTTCAATCCACAATATCTTCATTATGTACATAGCTACATGTCTGTATTTTTGCATGACGTTTTGTGACTGCTACTTTGAACTTAAAATCACATTGAAACTTCATAGACAAGCTTTGTTTTGTTGGTATGAAAAATGTGACTGGGGCTTATGTCATGACTTAAATTTAAGAATGGTTGGTGAATACAGCCCTAAGCATAGTATACAGAAGGAGCATAAATAAGGCCATTACCAGAAGTTATGTTTGAACATTTGTGCAAGATAAAAACAAAATCACAAACAGCAGAAAGAAAACATTGGTAAATAAAAACACCATGAAATCAAAGCGCTGCAAATATTCAGTGGTTTGCCTGACATAAACTGTCAAATTATTTATGTTAACTTCAGTGTTATTTCATCATAGAATGTCAAGTCTGAAAACTATTTGTCATTATCTCAAACATAGAAAAGAAAATTAATAAAACAACAACAACAACATCATATTCAATAGAATCACATCAACAACACTCTGGAAACAAAACCATAACAATGCTACAATTACAGATCAATTTTATACACATGCTTTACGACCCCACAAGATGGAAACACAATTGGACTGACAAGGAAATCAGAAAATTGTCACAAACACGACAAATCATTCCTCAAAACAGAGAAAAGAGAAGACAATAATTACATCATGGAAAATAGTATTTTGTCAAAAACAGTCAGAAAACAAAATATAATAACGTCACTAAGGCCTTAAGAATCCTACACATATTTTTACAGCACCCCAGATAAAAACATACTGCAAAACTGATCTAATTCAAGTTGTCACAAGTCATTCATTATCACTGGCCTCTGAATCAATTTTCTGAGAATTTTCAGAAAAACATATGGGGAAAAACAGAAAAAAAGAGAGCATTCCTGGAAAAACATAGAAATCTTTGGGGAAAAAAAGGGACAAAAACACTGTTTCTTTTTACAATGCGCAAGTTTTAATGACATCTCAATGATTGTCTTTAGTTTTATTTTACAATTTAGACTTAACAAATTATGAGTGCAAAAATATGCTTCTTAAAATAAAAGAAAACAGTACTTTTACATCCAATCTTCAAAAAATCCTCAAAAAAGCAATTCTAACATTATGGCATTTTGCCACAAGCAATCTGCTAGGCATGAAACTCTATATCAAAGATTTTTCCATACATATCTTTTACAGGAAAAAAAAAACACATTTCCCATAAACCATTGTGCTGAGTCTTGGGCCAAATTCTTGTCAATAAATGTCGAGGTAAATCAAGTCTGAATAGACCCCCAAAGCATAAAGGCATGGCATGATGTATATCCCTTTCGTGCTTCTTATTTTGGGCCAATGGCTTTTCAGTGTACTTTGTACATCTCTTTAGGATGAGAGGATATTCAGCCTATATTTTGATTGGTCAACTGAAGTCCACTCTAACCGAAATCAGTGGCAAAAATATTCTATCGCAATAAAAATACATCTATTTAACAAAGATTAAAAAACACTCCACATAACAAATGCCAATAACAAATGCCAAAAAAAGACTTTTCATTAAATTATTTTGTTTTCGTTTTGTTTTTTGTTACATCGCACTGACACAATTATGGTCATATTGGCGATATTCAGCTAATTATTGGTGGAGGAAGACACCAAACTTATGCCTAGGTAGAACCACCGGCGCACCACATGTTAGCTGGAAAACTTCCCCATATAAAACTTCATTAAATTACAAGGAATATTTCAGCTTAGTATTGAAAGTAAAATAAGATGGTTCACCACATCCAGTAAAAATGACAAATATGTAAAATCTAGTTAGAACAGTATTCTGTTTACCTTCTCATTTTGCTAAGTTTTGTTGATCAAATTAAAAAATATTCAGCTAGTTTATTTTTGTTAATTTTTTTTTAAGATAAATTGCAGTAACCAGTTATGATCATTATAACGATGTAATACAAGACTACATGCACGAAACCATGTCTTTGGCATCTAGTGATCACAAATTATTTGTTTAAAAAATCCTTGCACACATTAAGCCATCAACGATATGACCTAGTGACTGACTTTTGACCCCATGTGACCTAGTTACAAATCCATCCACAATTTCATCCAGCCAAACATTCTGACCAAGGTTTTGGTAAAGATTGGGTCATAAATGTGTTGTTTTTTAAGGATTTGACATTGTGACATACTTTCTGAGACCACAATGATATACTTTTTGAGGCCACATGACCCAGTTATAATCAAATATAAAATTTCATGCAGACAAACATTCAAGATCAAGTTTAGTAATGATTGTGCAATAAATGCTGTTTTCTCTTTGGTGGTCACAATTTTTTTCTAGGATTTGACAGAGTGACCTACTTTTTGTCCCTAAGTGAGTGAGTTACACACTCATCCAAGATTTCTGGCAGAAAAACAGTCTAAGTTTGGTGAATACTGGGCCATAAATGTGTCCTCTAGGGCATTCACAAGCAAGGCGTTGATGACCCACTATGGATGACAGATAAAGAGGTATCCGAAAAGCTCATCTGGAGCATGTTGTGCTCAGGAGGGCTAAAAAGTGTAATAATATTGTCAAAAATCATGGAATTTGATTTTGAATTCTCCAAGTAAGTTAATTCTAAACAAAAACAACAACAAAAACAACAAACAATAAAGAGCCATTTTTGTGTATTGTGCACACACTAAATACAAGTCATGTTAAGTAGCATATTTTTTTCAAAGCCTGTATCGCTACAAATAATAGAAGCAGACAGAAAAGGGAAAAACTATCACAGATACAGAGCTAACTATTGATCAGTTATTGATTGGCAAATGTTGGTGCTTTTGTAGGACAATTTGATATACAGCAAAATATTTCTTGTTTCAGGCATTTGCAAGCATGAAGATTTTGTAAGCATTAGATGATGGCGGTGGTATTGATGGTCATAGTGGTAAGGATGATAGTGCTGGTGATGACGATGGCAGTGATGATGATGGTGGTGATGATGACGAAGGTAATGAAGATGATGGTAGTGATGATAATGGTGGTGGGGATGATGGTGGTTTTTAATGACAGTGATGATTGTGGTTATTATGATGGTGGTGATGACGATGGTGGTGATGAGGATGATGGTGGTGAAAATAATGGTAGTGATGATGGTGGTAGGTATAACAGTAATGATAATGGAGGTTGTTATGATGATAGCAACAATGATGGCAGTGGTGGTGAAAATGGTGCTAATAATGATGGTGGTGATGTTGAAGGTGGTGATTATGATGAAAGCATTTAAGCAATGATGATGGTAGTGATAAGTGATGATGATCATGGGGATGACAGAAATGATGATCATTGTGATGATAACCATGACCTCTTATTATAGAAGACGGCCTTTATCTATTTCACTTGTACTCAGAGCTGTATAACAGTAGGTATGCACTTAGTATAAGTAATTGTGAATAAAAATTCCTGAGTGCTCAAAAGTTTAATTACCCTATTTTTCGAGACCACAAATTTGAACACATTTAATGATAACATGTCCACCTCTTTGAACTGCCTCTCATTATTTGTTGACAAGGTTCCCATAGGAAATTGGTCTCATTTTTGATAGGCCATTAAGCCATATCATATTACATTTGTTATTAACTCGTACAAATTTTTTGCAGTTTTATGCTAACAATAATGGTACAGTAATAGGTTACTAGACCCATTCACAGTCTTTGACAAACGCGGTGGACCATGGCCTGAGTCCACCAAAATCTCTGTCGGTCCATTAAATTTTAAAATTTAAATGGATAGACTGTCCATCAGAATTTCAGCGACATCATTTTAAAAATTCTGAATTATTATGAAAACATATAAACTAAACTAAACAATGCTTTACAGCCTTTTACTGAATCCAACCACTTCTAACACCTCGGTCAGCTTACCAACCTTTTGTGTCAAATTGGCAAACTTTTACTGGTCCGGTGAAATTTGGTCTAGTCCAGAAGAAATTGCCAGCTCGGTGGACCTAAGGTCCAGTGTTTTTTTTATTTTTTTCATGAAGACTGCTTTCATAGAAACTCAGCAGCAAATACTGTATCACCTGATCACACAGCTCCCACACTTAGCTCCCACTCACAGCTCCCACTCACAGCTCCCACACTCAGCTCCCACTCACAGCTCCCACTCTCAGCTCCCATTCACAGCTCCCAGGGGAGCTGGCCGATTTGGATCTACACTACTTATCTAGGCCTGATTTGATTGGTGCTGAGAAAGGGCAAGAGTCAATAGCATTTTGTTGATACAGAATTATTGGGGAAAATATGGTGAACCCTTTACCTGATGGAAACATGATAAGGGTTGGTTATGGTTTCTGACAAATCGAGTGAATGGTGTTTTCAGCAATTAAAGGGTTTTGATATGTTAGTAGATAGCATATATCACTACCAGAATGCATTAAGGTAGAAAATATATGGTCAACAAACATCAATGATACTGCTTTAAATGTTCATTTATTTTCATCAATATATTTGTCATTATTGATATAAATGAAAGGATGCTTCATTAAATTTCAAAAGATTTATTTTAAGGATTTTTTTCTCTCTCTACAAAACTGAATTTTCAAGAAAGTCAGTAGCAACATTACTTAAACAAGTCATGTTTTTTTGCACTAATTTTTAACACAGCCATTAAATGCCTTAAAAACATTTATTATTTAGTTTAAAGTCATCAGTGCAGGTGAATTGTATGTCTTTTAAAACTGCATGACTTAAAATGATGCCATATCATTTTGTACAATAGCTGTTATCATTTTTTATACACATTGTAACATATTTATTCTCAAAGCTCTATTTGTAACTTTTTCAATAGGAATCAAATAAACACATCAAAGACGACAAAAAATACTAAAAATCAACAACAGTGAAATATAAATAAAGGTTAAAACAATATTTTATTTTCTAAAGTGCTCCAGTGCTCCAGATATTCATCATTTTATTGTTTTTACAAATTGATTTTGATGTAAAATGAATTAAAATTATAATCTTATCATACCAATTCGATTAGGGGAAGTGGAAAATGATTTATAATTGATTTCCATATTGTTTTGTTTACAGTAAAAATTATCAAGGCAGAAATGTATATACAAACCGGTTGGGGCCAAACTTACAGGGTAATAGATACGGTTGCACAATCGATTACATATTAATTCAGCAGTTAAATTAGAGGTATGCCACATGATGTGCTAGGGTAAATATCACCTTGTATGATAAGCGCAGTGGCTGCTTCTAGGAAATTTCTCGGATATTTAAAAAACTGTCAAAAAAACTTGTAGTGAAAACTGACCAAAAAAATTGTCTGTAGCACTGAATACTACATTTTAAAGTATTGCGGTCTCGAACTCACATTCTCATAAGTGCTTTGATCTTTATGCCAAAGCGCCCAAACACTGCTACAGAAGTAAAATATGATTATTTGTATAATAAACCTAAAAAAAATAAATGTATGACAAGCATTTTGTGTTTATAAATTACAACCAGAAGTAAAGTGTCTAACCTTATTATTTTATCTATACATGACAAGAATACAACTAATCAGATAATGAAAGTAAGTTCGACTTCCATCATGTCTAACAGCAGTATAATGATATACGATTGATTTTCCACCCAATTCATCCCCACTAATATTGGTCCAACTCTGACAGGATCACAACAAAGTACCACTGACCGACCTTGATAAATAACAATGCTGCATTCATTCATTTTAGCATGATTTGCAGTTGGATGTATTTGATATTTGATATAGGACAGGACTGGGTAGTGAAGGAAATCTGTTACAACAGAATGATGAATATTGCATAATTATATTTGGGGCTTTGTTATTTGTCATTTGTTTCTTTGTTTATTGGGTTTATTGTCCAACCAACAGTATTTCAGTTATCTGGAGACGGTGTTCACTTGAAGCAGATATAGTGCTGCCTCAACTGTGTATAGCATGCCATGAACACCTGGCATAATACCATACCCAGTCACATTATCCCGACACTGTGCCAACCAGGCGTGGAACTACCCTTATTATTTTTTTTTTTTATATATACATTGCAGAGACTATATATGATCATTAAAGCAATGTACAGCTTTTTGGTGAAGGAAGACCCAGACACATGACTTGGTAGAACCACCGGCGTACATCAGTGGAAAGACCTCACATTAAGTCCTTCGCCCCTAACGAGACTCGAAACCACACGGTGAGAGGCTAAGCAGTCAGAGGAGTTACAAATCAGCAACTGCGCCATGGGCACCGCGGAACCACCTTATATTTCTTGAACATTAGCAAGGGAGCTATACCACTACCATTTTTTGCGACTTTGGTATGTCACGACCTGGGATCAACATGGGGCCTCCTGTACCTGGAGCCGATGCTCTACCGATTGAGTTATTTGGGGTTTAAAAGCACACCTTGCAGTTTTAAGTATCACTCACAGTTAAGATCACTCTAGAAATGCATTTTGTTTTGTTTAAATTAATAATATCACATCAAAACAATTACAATCTTTATGATGTTGTCCATTGGTTAACACGATGAAAGGTTCATGTCATAGGGCCTTTTGAAAAGTGAAATTCTAAATTTTAATACCATATGGGTAGAATTTTGACATTAAGTCACGGGCTTTTTTTCCTCCTTTAGTAGGAGCCATTTACAGGCACCTTCCTCTCAGAAAATTTCATTTTACCCAAAAAGTAAGTTTACATCAGGTTTGTTCATTCCCTTCAGAAAGAAATCACTCTATTTTCACCAAAAGTATGCGGCATAGTCCCCTTCTCTTGGCAGTGACAAAAAGCCTTGCAAGTTCACAATACTGTATATGCCTTATTACTTTTGTATATTACATTTACTTTCAATGTCACTTTTTTGTTTTGTTTTGTATTTGTGTCAACTGCTGGTTATTAAAAATAAAATACAAACCATTCAACAGTTATGAATAGGGGAAAAAGATACCATACTTGTTTAGAGGAGAAATGGGACTGAGTTTCTTGGCAATAAAGAACACACTAAGATCCTAAGATTAATGTCAATGAAGAACTACAAGCACACTGCAGACACACTACAGGCACACTACAGGCATACATATACATACTACCAACATACTACAGGCACACTACATTCATACTGGAGGCATACTACAGGCAAATTGCATGCACGCTACATGCTCATTGCAGGCATACTACATGCACATTGCTGGCACACTGCGGGCATACTACTGGCACACTACAGGCATATTGCAGGCATACTACAGGCATACTACAGGCACACAGCAGGTCAGTTGGAAGACCTCCCCACATAGAACTTTTCTTGCAGACAGGAACCCATATAAATATGAAGCTGAATAGCTTTTGCAACTGCTCAGCCATGTACATGTACACATGTATGGCTCCCCATGGTGGAAATTGATCACTTTGACGATAATGAATAGAATGATGTATCAATAAATAGGAATGAGGAATTCATGCTGCAGCCATGATAGCTAGTTAGATATATGACGAGTATGGTAAACTTATTATGGCAACATTGGCACTATGGTTAAGTTAAAATTGACTGTTTTCAGGCAGTTTTTATTTTTGTTTTTTGTTACATCGCACCAACACAATTATGGTTATATTAGCGACGTCCAGCTAATTATTGGTGGCAAAAAAGAGACCTCGGACTAATATCTGGGAAGAACCACCAGCGCACCGAAGGTCAGCTGGAAAACTTCCCAACATGAAAGTTTGGGGGCATTGCCACTTGATGAATTTCAGAAGCATAAAGGATTTACCTTGCATGAACTTGACTACTCGCAGTCATTTGTCCAGGCATGCTTCAAATGTTAACATTAATTTTGTAGTATATATACATATAGAACAGGATTAATGAATGAACAATAACATGCACGAATATCACTGAGTGACTAGAGGAAAGGGTCGAAAAGCGTCGAAAAGGGTGCGAATTGTTTTTACACTGACTATGCATTATCTACTTCACTGAGATATTTGCAATATTCTGCGCTGGGCCTTACTCCCAAGTTATTAAGGAGGTACTTTCCTATTAGAAGGATCCAGAAGAGAATGCAGAAAAATGTATGTTGGTGGTTATTTTGATGAAAATGATGGTAATGATGATGGTGGTGACAATGCTGCTGCTGCTGCTGATGATGATAAGGGCAAAGATGGAAAATAAAAAATATGAAGTAGTAATGCTTGTGATAACTGATAATAATAAACAAGAAGTCAAAATAAAAAAAGATGAAGAGCAGGTGGATACGTATCAAATTAAGTTCCTTTTTTGGTGATCAAACTCACAATGTTTCGAAGGCAAATAACACGTCTATATGAAGTTACCTTAACACTAAGCGTTCATGACCAAACATATTTCTCAATTATACAAGTGAAATTGGTTCTTGGCCATATGTTCTGCAAGACATCTAAAGGTGTCAAAAACCATTTTCTAGAGGTACTTCATGCTTCGATGATCTTCTTTAAAAGTGACATATTTTTCAGTTTTTTAATTTCAGCATCCATTTTGAAGACATGTTAATAGGAAAACTGAAGCTACACATAAATATTAAGTCTTCTCGTTTAGCATCAGAATGACATATCTGAATGTAAATGTAAACACAGACTATTACACAATTATGGTAAAAATAGTGATGTTCAGTTACTAGGGAGGTAGAAGAGCATAAATAAATGTCTAGAACAAACCAATGCATAGGTCAGCTGAAAATTTTTTCTGAGATGAAAGTTTTCATCGAGACAGGGGGTCGAACCTACAATGGCTGAAGAGATGTAAGTCAATGACCTTGATGATTGACCTGGGGGCAATGCATTTTGGGAAATGCAATCCTTTTTGGACAATTTTGCCACCACTGATAACAAAAGCTGTGTGTAACAAGCCGTCACCAATTTTCTCACTACTGAACAGTTTAATGTTAGCTGACACTAACATTAACAAAACTTGAACTGACACTAAAAATTCTAATTCCAGCAAGGGACATAAACGTGCAAAAATTAATATAAGAGTTACCTGTCAATGTGGGATGGATTATGCTTTTGACAAGTATTTGGAATTTGAAGTGAATAGGTTACCAAATGCCGAGCCAGATGAAGGTCATGTCAATAGTTCCTCTTTTTAATCTTCGAAAAAAGGACTTAAAATAAGCATTAGGCAAAAACAGTATGCCTAAAAACCACAGTTATAATTGCGTCAAGTGTACATCATTTTTATATGCTAAACTGTGGCTGAAAATAACCAATGAATGATTTTACACTAAAATATTTTTATACAGGAAAAGATTAAAATATTAAAAATCTTACCTAAAGCCGTATGTCCTTTGGTATACTTGAGTATCTCACTGTGGGTTTTTGGACAGGGAACATCTTTTGGTGGATCATAACGAGTGAACGACATGAAGCAGTACCATTTGCACAAATCCTTATCGACAAAATTTGACGACATTAACTCGCGAGCAAAGTACGTCCATAACTCATTTCCAGTCATGTGATGAGCTTTGTCAAGCGTGAGCTTACTGCGGAACAAACTACACACAGGTTCAAAGTTTGCATCTACCTCAAGCTGGAATGATTGTCGACCAAATCCGTGTTCTTTCATTTTCTCAGCCGTAAAAGTCTGAATTAGCATTGCGCCAATTTTAATCCGTTCTAGTGCGCTATCAATGGAACAATCCTCATTTTCTGGACCCTGGAAATATCCATCATCATCACAACACACTACGTAGATCGGTCGTACAAAATGCTTGAAATGCGGAAAAACAAACACGAGGGATAGTTTTAATATCTCATCTTGGTACTTCATATGGATTGTGTTTTCGCCAGGTAATATTTTTACAAGACATTTGAAGGCTCCCTCGACGATTGGCCACTTTGTTCGAGTCGCACCACGGTATCGGGAATTCCATACTTCTATCTCGCCATCATCAGTCTTGTAGTCAATGTCCCCAATGATAAGGGGAAGATGAAGTGATACCTTTTCTCCATGTGTTACATTATACACACGTATTTTCATTGCACAGACAGGGGCTTCGGCCTTTGGTCTTTGGAGTTCGTTCAAGTCATCTGGAAAAGAAATGCAAACAAAATATTATCAAAATGATATTACTCTCGTTGTCAATACAGAATATTCTGTGTTATACTTGAGAAATAAGACAGACTTTTCATTCTTAAAACAGGACAAAAATGTCATTTACATTTTTTATGAAACTATAGAAAACATGACAACTAGAGCAGGGTTAGTGCTGCCATCACTGTACAAGCATGTCAAGACATGTGATAAGTTCTCAGACATGGGTACATAATAATGACATTTTTTTTACCCAAGCATCAAAGTAAAACTGTGTACAAGTCAGCAAATTAAAGCTGTGTCCAAGGCAGCAAAGTAAAACTGTGTACAAGTCAGCAAAGTAAAGCTGTGTCCAAGGCAGCAAAGTAAAGCTGTGTCCAAGGCAGCAAAGTAAAACTGTGTACAAGGCAGCAAAGTAAAGCTGTGTCCAAGGCATCAAAGTAAAACTGTGTACAAGGCAGCAAAGTAAAGCTGTGTCCAAGGCAGCAAAGTAAAGCTGTGTCCAAGGCAGCAAAGTAAAACTGTGTACAAGGCAGCAAAGTAAAGCTGTGTCCAAGGCAGCAAAGTAAAGCTGTGTCCAAGGCAGCAAAGTAAAACTGTGTACAAGGCAGCAAAGTAAAGCTGTGTCCAAGGCATCAAAGTAAAACTGTGTACAAGGCAGCAAAGTAAAACTGTGACCAAGACAGCAAAGTAAAGCTGTGTCCAAGGCATCAAAGTAAAGCTGTGACCAAGGCAGCAAAGTAAAGCTGTGACCAAGGTGTGATCAAGGCAGCAAATTAAAGATGTGCTTAAGGCAGCAAATTATAGCTCTGATCAAGACAGCAAATTAAAGCTGTGACCAAGGCAGCAAAGTAAAACTGTGTACAAGGCAGCAAAGTAAAACTGTGTACAAGGCAGCAAAGTAAAGCTGTGACCAAGGTGTGATCAAGGCAGCAAATTAAAGATGTGCTTAAGGCAGCAAATTATAGCTCTGATCAAGACAGCAAATTAAAGCTGTGTACAAGTCAGCAAAGTAAAGCTGTGACCAAGACAGCAAATTAAAGCTGTGTACAAGACAGCAAAGTAAAACTGTGTACAAGGCAGCAAAGTAAAACTGTGACCAAGGCAGCAAAGTAAAACTGTGACCAAGGCAGCAAAGTAAAGCTGTGACCAAGGTGTGATCAAGGCAGCAAATTAAAGATGTGCTTAAGGCAGCAAATTATAGCTCTGATCAAGACAGCAAATTAAAGCTGTGACCAAGACAGCAAAGTAAAGCTGTGTACAAGGCAGCAAAGTAAAACTGTGACCAAGGCAGCAAAGTAAAGCTGTGACCAAGGTGTGATCAAGGCAGCAAATTAAAGATGTGCTTAAGGCAGCAAATTATAGCTCTGACCAAGACAGCAAATTAAAGCTGTGACCAAACAGCAAATTAAAGCTGTGACCAAGGCAGCAAATTAAAGCTGTGACCAAGGCAGCAAATTAAAGCTGTGACCAAAGCAGCAAATTAAAGCTGTGACCAAGGCAGCAAATTAAAGCTGTGACCAAGGCAGCAAATTAAAGCTGTGACCAAGACAGCAAATTAAAGCTGCGATCAAGACAGCAAATTAAAGCGGTGACCAAGGCAGCAAATTAAAGCTGTGTACAAGACAGCAAATTAAAGCTGTGTACAAGACAGCAAATTAAAGCTGTGACCAAGGCAGCAAATTAAAGCTGTGATCAAGGCAGCAGAATCAAGCTGTGATCAAGGCAGCAAATTGAAGCTGTGACCAAGACAGCAAATTAAAACTGTGACCAAGACAGCAGAATAAAGCTGCGACCAAGACAGCAGAATAAAGCTGTGACCAAGACAGCATATTAAAGCTGTGACCAAGGCAGCAAATTAAAGCTGTGATCAAGGCAGCAAATTAAAGCTGTGATCAAGGCAGCAAGTTAAAGCTGTGACCAAAGCAGCAAATTAAAGCTGTGACCAAAGCAGCAAATTAAAGCTGTGACCAAGGCAGCAAATTAAAGCTGTGACCAAGGCAGCAAATTAAAGCTGTGACCAAGGCAGCAAATTAAAGCACTGACCAAGGCAGCAAATTAAAGCAGTGACCAAGGCAGCAAATTAAAGCAGTGACCAAGGCAGCAATTGAAAGCTGTGACCAAGTCAGCAAATTAAAGCTGTGACCAAGGAAGCAATTTAAAGCTGTGACCAAGACAGCAAATTAAAGCTGTGATCAAGGCAGCAAATTAAAGCTGTGACCAAGGCAGCAAATTAAAGCTGTGATCAAGGCAGCAAATTAAAGCTGTGATCAAGGCAGCAAATTAAAGCTGTGACCAAGGCAGCAAATTAAAGATGTGACCAAGGCAGCAAATTAAAGCTGTGATCAAGACAGCAAATTAAAGCTGTGATCAAGGCAGCAATTTAAAGCTGTGACCAAGACAGCAAATTAAAGCTGTGACCAAGGCAGCAAATTAAAGCTGTGATCAAGGCAGCAAATTAAAGCTGTGACCAAAGCAGCAAATTAAAGCTGTGACCAAAGCAGCAAATTAAAGCAGTGACCAAGGCAGCAAATTAAAGCTGTGACCAAGGCAGCAAATTAAAGCTGTGACCAAGGCAGCAAATTAAAGCAGTGACCAAGGCAGCAAATTAAAGCAGTGACCAAGGCAGCAAATTAAAGCAGTGACCAAGGCAGCAAATTAAAGCAGTGACCAAGGCAGCAATTTAAAGCTGTGACCAAGGCAGCAAATTAAAGCGGTGACCAAGGCAGCAAATTAAAGCTGTGACCAAGACAGCAAATTAAAGCTGTGTACAAGACAGCAAATTAAAGCTGTGACCAAGGCAGCAAATTAAAGCTGTGACCAAGACAGCAAATTAAAGCTGTGACCAAGACAGCAAATTAAAGCTGTGACCAAGACAGCAAATTAAAACTGTGACCAAGACAGCAGAATAAAGCTGCGACCAAGACAGCAGAATAAAGCTGTGACCAAGACAGCATATTAAAGCTGTGACCAAGGCAGCAAATTAAAGCTGTGACCAAGGCAGCAAATTAAAGCTGTGACCAAGACAGCAAATTAAAACTGTGACCAAGACAGCATATTAAAGCTGTGACCAAGGCAGCAAATTAAAGCTGTGACCAAGGCAGCAGAATAAAGCTGCGACCAAGACAGCAGAATAAAGCTGTGACCAAGACAGCAGAATAAAGCTGCGACCAAGACAGCAAGGTAAAGATGCGACCTAGGTACAAAGTAAAGCACTGACAAGCCAAGATATGCCCACATATATGAAGTTATATTTGTGGGGTTTTGTCTTTTAGATCTCATGATACAAAAGCAGTATTTGTTATTGATTTTTTCTTATGATCAAAGTGGCCAAACTGTCAAATGTGGCCAATTTGCCATTAAGTCTTTATAGCAGACAGTTTAGGTAAAACTGGTGTTGCCCTTTATGGCAAACAGCCAACGTAGGCAAATCTGCCATTAAGTCTTTATAGCAAACAGACAGTTTAGGTAAAACTGGTTTTGCCCTTTATGGCAAACAGCCAACGTAGGCCAATTTGCCATTAGCTCTTTATAGCAAACATACAGTTTAGGTAAAATTGCTATTGCGCTTTATAGCAAACAGCCAAAATAGACCAAGTTGTCATAAACCCTTATAGCAAACAGACAGTGTAAGCAAAATTGATGTAACCTTTTTCAACAAGCAGCCAAAGTAAGCAAGTTTGCTGTATGCTTTTAAAACAATCATAGTGGGCCAATATGTTGTAACTTTATATGCAAAAGTCTTGCCAACTGGCCTGAAAGTCTTAGTAGGTCAGTTTGTCATAACCATTTTTTACAAACAGCAAAGGCAGACCAATCTGGCCTATCCCTTTACAACAACCAGAAAAAGTATATAAATGAGCCATAACTCTTGAAACCAATAACCATATTAGCCCAATTGGTCATAACACTTCATACTGATCAGGGATAAATATTGATCTCACCAATCAACAAAGTGGTCAAATTATCTATAACCATTGATAGCAAAGAGACCAACACCAACTCAAACACGGAATGACATGAGTAGGTTTATAGCAAACAAGTACCCAACTAATTTCTCACAATGTGTTCATGCTATATCAAGGGCAAGGTTATATATTGATTTCAATGAGCAACACTGACTTGGTGATTCCATTCCCCCAGGGTCAGCATATTTGTTAGACTCATATGGCCATGGCATGAATCTGATTATTATCATAACTGTAAATGGATCTGACAAGGCAGAGATATTCCATTACATTTATTATTGTCATGAGTTAAATGGTCTATTTTCATTGATGTTGTTTTTTTTCTCTGAGATTTTATCCTTATTTTTTTTTTATTTTTGACCTTTCCTTTGACCAAAGTGATTGAAATGATTGTAATTCTTAATAAGAAACAGAACTAGTAGGGCAAACTGGCTTTTTTTCTGACAGCATAAATCTTTGCAACAAACAGCCCAAGTAGGTCTATTTTTTGGCCATAAATCTTTGTAACAAACAGGCTCCAAGGAGGCCTATTTGCATTATCTCTTTTATAATTTAATTAAATATATTATTGCATTAAGTTTGTGCTTTAATCGCATTAAGTTTGTGTCTTATAATTGATAACAAACAGTCAAACGTAACCAATAAGCTATAAGATTTAAAACAAACAGCCTTTAAAACTAACAGCAAACAGCCAAAGCTGTCTAAGTGACCATAACCATTTATAGCAAACAGCCCAGGTAGTCCAAGTGGCCATAACCCTTTATAAATAAACTATGCAAGAAGGCCAATTGGTCATAACCCTTTATAACAAACAGCCTAATTTGTTGCGAAATTTATCATAACTCTTTATTGAAAACAGCCAAAGTAAACCCAATTTTCCATCTCCCTTCATCACAAACAGCAAAAGTAAACAAACTGACCATAACCCTTTATAACAATCATATAACCTTTTATAACAAAGATTTAACCCTTTACAACAAACACTTAACAATTTCTAACAAATAGCGAACACACAACAATTTAAAACAAAAATATAACCCTTTATAACAAACACATAACCCTTTATAACAAACACATAACCTTTTATAACAAACACATAACCCTTTATTACAAACACATTACCCTTTATAACAAACACATTACCCTTTATAACAAACATATAACCCTTCATAACAAACACATAACCCTTTATTACAAACACATTATCCTTTATAACAAACACATAACCCTTTATAACAAACACATAACCCTTTATAACAAACACATAACCCTTTATAACAAACACATAACTCTTTATAACAAACACATAACCCTTTATTACAAACTCATAATCCTTTATAACAAACACAATACCCTTTATAACAAACACATAACCCTTTATAACAAACAGATAGCCCTTCATAACAAACACATTACCCTTTATAACAACAGATAACCCTTTACATAAAAAAACTGCCAAAGTTGTCAAAATGGATCATAACTCCTTTATAACAGCTTTACACCAATCTAGACATTGTACATACTTTTTAGGTTAATTGCCAACATGTACCAATAATCTCCTAGTTTAGTGCGTAGACCATTTCATGCCAGATAAAGCATGAAGGACATATATATATTATGCTGATCAACATGCACAAAACATTGTGGACCTTTTTGATTCCCCCATAATTTTCATTCTCGTTTACTCACCAAAGAGATCAAAAAAGGCCAAAGGCCATTTAGCATTTGGCAGTCAAATCCAAATCCAGACAATTGGAAAATATTGAGTCCAGACATGGTAAATATTGAATGGGTTTATAGCAAACATGTACCTAATCATCTCCCATCCTTTAATGCCATATAGAACATGGATATATATTGATCTCAATGAGCAGTGTTCACATAAAAACACAGGGTTTCATCCCCCATGGGTCTATAGAATTAATGGACTTATAAGGTCATGAATTACATGAAATTTTTATCAATGACATATACGAGGCTGGCAATCTACATTGTTATTCTTCTAGCTCCACTTCTTTGAGAAAAAAATCAGAGGCTTTTTTGTCAGTGTAGGCTTATCTATTTTTTTTGGTTTAAGATTCATTTCACTTAAACTTCCAAAGATATTCACTTCAAACTTGCTTATGTTTATGTTTACTGGGTTTATCATCCCGCCAACAGTATTTCAGTAATCTAGAGACAGTGTCCACTTGAAGCAGTTATAGTGCTGCCTTCACTGTGTACCACACCTAGTCACATTATCCTGACACCGCTCCAACCAGCCGTGGAACTAACCTTATATTTGCTCGAGGGTTAGCTAGGGAGCAATACCAGTACCATTTTTAACGAGTTTGATATGTGGCGGCCTGGGATCGAACTAGGGTCCTCCCATTCCTCGAGCTGACGCTCTACTGATTGTGCTACCAGGTCCAGTACATGTATATGACCATATGACCAAGTATCTTTAACATTATTTAAACTTAAACAGTACAATTAATACAAAAATTTCTCTTTTTTTTAGGTAAAATTGAAAAGCATCATTACATATTTTCCCTTTAAATATTGACACAAAATTATTATACTTGCAAAAGCTCACGAAAATGCGCCTTTTGCAAAACATCACAAACAAATGGTGTCACATTCTTACAAATCTAGATGGTTATCATATCATTTGAGGCACAATGCAACTGCAAAGACAAAGGCTGGGTCCAAATGAAGAAATCTGTTAATTTGAATGGAATTTGAATAAATCAAGCCTATGTAAAAACATCATAAATTCCATATATAGATATCATGTGTTTTCACTGCTTGCATTCTAAAACCCCCTCAAGAAGTTTGCGGTTAAGCTCTTTCAAAGCGTTTTAAGCATCCCAGTTGGCATTTTCTGCCAAATGACTGTTCCGAAGCACTGACTGTTAGGTTTCTCTATTTAATGCATAAAATCTTGCCACAGTTTTGACGTAACTTTTACTTCGGACTGGCATGTGATTACCTTTGTCCTGTGCCTTGTCAAAGTTTATATACATGTTGTAATACTCATAGGACCTGGTCATACAGACTTTGTTTATACAACAAATGAGCAGGTCTCACTTGCAGAAACATTTCTCAGTTATGAGTTTGCTCAAGCTCAAATCTTGACACCAAGAATACGTCTTACTGGGTTATAATTCTTCATTTCCAATTTTTTATATGCCCTGAACCTTGCAAGGTTAAAGTATTGCTATATTACAGACATGTATTTAACATATTGATGGGAAAACAAATTTTGAGCTTGAGTAAAACCTCATCTGAGAACAGATTTTGCAAGTGAGGCCAGAAGCCTGTTGCAAGTCATTACTTAGGATTAGAAAAGATTGATAAGGACTCTAATTATAACAAGATCTAAGAACAATGAATTAAAACCTAAAATTATCTATCCGCAGAACCACACTAAAAAAAATCAGTAAAACATTTTATTATATAAAAATACTGCTTTCTAAACATGAAAATGTATATTTACCTGCTCTAAGATCACATTATGTCATTTGTTACATTATACCAACACAATTATAGTCATATTGGTGACGTCCACCTAATTTTTGGTGGAAGGACAAACCCATACTTGTGTCTGGGGTCAGAACAGACTGGCACACTGCAAATTAGCTGGAAAACCTCCTCACATGAATTTCTCACCCTGACTGGGACTTGAACTCTGGCAGTGAGGGGCTGAGGAGTTTGAAACTCTAACCGCTCAGACATGGCGTCCCTAACATTTATCTGGTGTTACAAGACGTAACAAGAATGACTCAAAATCATTGTATAAGTAAAACTATACTACAAAATACTCTTAATAATTAATTAATAATTATTTTCCCTTCTATGAAATGAACACAAGTATTAGGCTGCTCTTAGATAAATGCACTGGGTGCTGCAAGAAAAGTGTCTCAAAACCTCAGAATATCACTATCATAATAACCAGTCTACAAAACACACACTTACAACTAATTTTGTTACTCAAGACAAGTATCACTGACAGCATACACTTTGGCACCACTCAATTAGTCTTAAGTGGAAACTTTACAAGGGAAAACAAAAGGTTTAAACAAGCTAAGAGGAAGAGCTGTTATTGAAGGGGAGAATCTTTTGTCCTGTGGGCACAACTTTTTGCCAGCTGTATATGTGATTGAATAACCCATACTAATTCTTAGGCTGCTAAGCATAAGTTGATCAGGTTTTGTATATGTGGTTGAATAACCCAGACTACTTCTTAGGCTGCTAAGCATAAGTTGATCAGGTTTAAGATAATAGTACAGACCCAGGTCAGTCAGTTTTCACTGGTATAGACTTTCCTTTAGTTTTTATTTTTAATTTTTTGTAAAGTTTGAATGTTTCTTTGATCTTAACTCTTAACCTGCTAAGCATGTATTTAAAAGGCTTAGGTAAATAGAGGAGATCCAGATCTGACAGCTCCCATATTCGAAGCTATGTAATCAGGATTTGCACTATTTGCTGCTCAGTCTCTAGTAATATGTTTAGGTATTTTTGCACACTGAAGTAAGAAGATAATGAATCGGAACGAGTTATTACTTATAATTATGATATAGCTTTACAAGTTTAATTGTTAAATATTTGCTATCATGCAGTGATAACAAGACATTTTTGTAGTTACTACGTGGTAAATTTTTGTTTATTATTAGGTTTATCATCCCACCAACAGTAATTTAGTTATATGGAGACAGTGTCTATTTGAAGAAGATATAGTGCTGCCTGCACTGTGAAAAGCATGCCGCGAATGCATGGCTTGATACTACACCCAGTCACATGAACTAAGATAGGCAGCCTGGCTTGATACTACACCCAGTCAAATGAACTGAGATAGACAGCCTGGCTTGATACTACACCCAGTCACATGAACTGAGATAGGCAGCCTGGCTTGATACTATACCCAGTCACATGAACTGAGATACAAAGCCTGGCTTGATACTACACCCAGTCACATGAACTGAGATAGATAGCCTGGCTTAATACTACACCCAGTCAAATGAACTGAGATAGATAGCCTGGCTTGATACTACACCCAGTCACATGAACTGAGATAGACAGCCTGGCTTGATACTACACCCAGTCACATGAACTGAGATAGACAGCTTGGCTTGATACTACACCCAGTCACATTAACTGAGATAGACAGCCTGGCTTGATACTACACACAGTCACATGAATTGAGATAGATAGCCTGGCTTGATACTACACCCAGTCACATGAACTGAGATAGACAGCTTGGCTTGATACTACACACAGTCACATGAACTGA
This sequence comes from Sinonovacula constricta, assembly GCA_007844125.1. Lineage (NCBI taxonomy): Eukaryota > Metazoa > Mollusca > Bivalvia > Cardiida > Solecurtidae > Sinonovacula > Sinonovacula constricta. The sequence continues at coordinate 59,183,138 of CM017564.1, forward strand.
GATAAATAGCCTGGCTTGATACTACACCCAGTCATATGAACTGAGATAGATAGCCTGGCTTGATACTACACCCAGTCACATGAACTCAGATAGGCAGCTTGGCTTGATACTACACCCAGTCACATGAACTAAGATAGACAGCCTGGCTTGAAACTATACCCAGTCACATGAACTGAGATAGATAGCTTGGCTTGATACTACACACAGTCACATGAACTGAGATAGGCAGCCTGGCTTGATACTACACCCAGTCACATGAACTGAGATAAACAGCCTGGCTTGATACTACACCTAGCCATATGAACTGAGATAGACAGCCTGGCTTGATACTAGACCCAGTCACATGAACTGAGATAGACAGCCTGGCTTGATAATACACCCAGTCATGTGAACTGAGATAGGCAGCCTGGCTTGATACTACACCCAGTCATATGAACTGAGATAGACAGCCTGGCTTGATACTACACCTAGCCATATGAACTGAGATAGACAGCCTGGCTTGATACTACACCCAGTCACATGAACTGAGATAGGCAGCCTGGCTTGATACTACACTCAGTCACATGAACTGAGATAGGCAGCCTCGCTTGATACTACACCCAGTCACATGAACTGAGATAGACAGCCTGGCTTGATACTACACCCAGTCACATGAACTGAGATAGGCAGCCTGGCTTGATACTACACCCAGTCACATGAACTGAGATAGATAGCCTGGCTTGATACTACACACAGTCACATGAACTGAGATAGATAGCCTGGTTGATACTACACCCAGCCACATGAACTGAGATAGACAGCCTGGCTTGATAATACACCCAGTCATGTGAACTGAGATAGGCAGCCTGGCTTGATACTACACCCAGTCACATGAACTGAGATAGACAGCTTGGCTTGATACTACACCCAGTCACATGAACAGAGATAGGCAGCCTGGCTTGATACTACACCCAGTCACATGAACTGAGATAGACAGCCTGGCTTGATACTACACCTAGTCATATGAACTGAGATAGGCAGCCTGGCTTGATAATACACCCAGTTACATGAACTGAGATAGACAGCCTGGCTTGATACTACACCTAGTCACATGAACTGAGATAGGCAGCCTGGCTTGATACTACACCCAGTTACATGAACTGAGATAGATAGCCTGGCTTGATACTACACCCAGTCAAATGAACTGAGATAGACAGCCTGGCTTGATACTACACCCAGTCAAATGAACTGAGATAGACAGCTTGGCTTGATACTACACCCAGTCACATGAACTGAGATAGGCAGCCTGGCTTGATACTACACCCAGTCACATGAACTGAGATAGGCAGCCTGGCTTGATACTACACCCAGTCACATGAACAACAGTCGAATACCACCTTCGTCCTTCAAGCCTGGGTCACAATTTTCATAATAACAGAAATAAGCTTATTTATGATGTTTTCATGTGATTTTATGTGTTTACCCTTTAGCTCATGCATATGCCATTTTAAGCTTTTGTAAAGCATTCACAATTATTCCTTTTATCTTCAGCTGCATAAACACAACTAAAGGTTTATTTGTAGACTATTTAATCTAAGTTATATAATTATATGCCAAAAATGCATGTGTTTAAAAATATTTAAAATTTTCCAAAGAAAATCAACAAAATGAAGTGAAATTCTTAAAACCCTGTACATTTATTATGAATAAAAGGGTTAAGAAGCAAAGTAGAGAGTGTCATGCAAATATACAGACAATATAGCTAAATACATAATGACGATTTTATGGACTGAAAACCATGACTTGAGCAATCCTTACGTAAAAATAGTTGGTGAATACTTGCTCTGGTGTAGATCCAGACCAGATCAGTCTGATAAGAACCTGCACTCTTTGCTGTTAAGACCTTGTCCATCATGTCTCATCGAATATTTATTTATTTTTTTATTTATTGTGTTTATCATCCCATCACCCCTGCGAAATGTGACCATGGTTCACCATGTTTATCCATGGTCAACCTTTGGTACCACATGGTCAAACCAGGTTCTACTAGGTAACCATGGTCTTGAACCATGGTTGATCAAGACCAAAATAAATAAACCATGGTCCACAATGATCAACCATGGTCTAACCAGGTTCTACTAGGTAACCATGGTCTTGAACAATGAATGACCAAGACCACAATAAATAAACCATGGTCCACAATGATCAACCATGGTCTAACCAGGTTCTACTAGGTAACCATGGTCTTGAACAATGAATTACCAAGACCACAATAAATAAACCATGGTCCACAATGATCAACCATGGTCTAACCAGGTTCTACTAGGTAACCATGTTCTTGAGCAATTAATAACCAAGATCACAATAAATAAACTATGGTCCACAATGATCAACCATGGTCTAACCAGGTTCTACTAGGTAACCATGGTGTTGAGCAATGAATGACCAAGATCACAATAAATAAACCAAGTTTAGTCGCCATGACAGTTAATTTCATTTAACTTGCAACAATCAATTACATGTATCAGTTCCCCACCCACTCTTTTTAATTGAGCAGACGATCTCTTATAGCAAAACAAAAGTGTCAAAACATAATTACAGATTAATGCAATTGTAGACACTGGTTACCACCAATCAAGCAGTAAAACATTGCCTCAGGGCAGGGTTATTGGCCCCAATTAACTCTTTTTAAATTGATGCAGACTTATGTTTACTTTATATAGGGCCGCTTATGTGACGGAAAACCAATAATCAGATCGCTTATGTCACTGAAATTTAAATATTGATTTTTCAATATGGGTGATTAGAAAATCACCAAACTTATTTAAATAGAGACAATAAATACTATTTTGACAATATTGCTCCGAATCCTGTATCTCTTCTGAGTAAAGACACGTTGTACCAAGTTTTCTTTTTAATTTTTTTATTGAGCTAAGCGACATGTTTCTTTTTTGATGTAAGCGGTTTACCAAAGTTTCAAGCGCGCGAAGGAGAGATATGGCGGTTGCACCACAATGTTTTCTGATTCAGTGGGAGGATCGATTGATGTCAGTTATTGAGTGTAAAAGCATAGTAAGTCCTTTAAAATGGCCACTGAATACAATGAGGGGGAGTTGATCAAGGCCGAGTTTGCGAAGAAAATATATGAAGCTGTTTTCTGCGAAATCAGCAGTAAGTGTTTGGAGTTTTTCCATTTTCACATTTTCATTTTGATAGAGCATGTGGATGGCCTTTTTAATTCATGCAAAAAGCTGTTGCTGGCTTTGTTCCCAAATGAATACATTATATCACAAAGTGTAACAGGTCGTCAAGCAAACACTATGACAGAACCAAAACCCAAGTTTGATTCTAGACTATATGATTGTTTCTCCAAGCTTATTAAGGAAAAGTTTCATGTTAAAGATACTGAAATTACACTGAAAGTTCAAAGTGTTCAGAAGCTTCTCAAAAAATCAATTCAGTAATTGAAGCATCAGTCTATCATTCTCTGATAAATTTGTAGATGATGATGAATCTTACTCTTTAAACCTTGTTTGCAATGCAAAAATTAAAAAAAAAAAGTGCAAACTTATTGATTTTTTTAGCTTGCCTGAGCACAAAGTGCTGAAGGTGAGCTTTTGTGATCACTCTATGTCCGTCATGGTTTATAGACATGGTTTAACAAAATAACAAATGGACCACAGTCTACAACCATGGTTTTGACAGACCATGGTTCAACTTTGGTTGACCATGGTTTATAGACCATGGTTCAACTTGGGTTGACCATGGTTTATAGACCATGGTTTAACAAAATAACAAATGGACCACAGTCTACAACCATGGTTTTGACGGACCATGGTTCAACTTTGGTTGACCATGGTTTATAGACCATGGTTCAACTTGGGTTGACCATGGTCTGTCAAAACCATGGTTGTAGACTGTGGTCCATTTGTTATTTTGTTAAACCATGTCATAACCATGGTTCAACCATGGTCAAATAACCATGGATGAACATGGTGAACCATGGTCACATTTCGCAGGGGCAACAGTTTTTCAGTTATCTGGAGACACTGTCCACTAGAAGCAGATATAGTGCCGCCTTCAATGTGTTTAGCATGCCATGAACACCTGGCATGATACCACACTCAGTCACATTATCCCGATACCAGGCCAACCAGTCGTGAAACTACCCTTATATTTGCTTGTGCATTAGCAAGGGAGCTATACCACTACCATTTTAAATGACATTGATATGTCGCAGCCTGGGATCAAACCCAGGGCCTCCTTTACCAGGAGTCGACGATCTACCAGGTCCGGTCTCATCGAATATGCATTATGTTCTTAGTCAATGAAAAATGGGTTATATACAAATACAGCTGGTTAATGCAAAATTTTAATGGTGTTCTGTAATTCACTTAAACCATTATCATAATGATAAAATTATGGCATGTCATGAAAATTTACCGGATGTAATTCACCATATGATAAAACTGTTGGAAAGTGCAACAGATATTTTTCCAAAATTACCGCAGAATTTTCAGAATATGAACAAATTGTGAGCCAGTGAAACAATTATAGTATCTTTTAGCTATTCCAGGTAGCGGCTATGATGGGGTTGCGGATTTTAGAAGCCTCAACATGCAATTATATTCTGTTTTAACTAATATATGGTATAATCTTACTTAACACTTGGCATTCTGGAAACACCATCAGGGTGGGGTATGTTTTCTGTTCTAATGCTGAATGGTTGAATCCAGCAAGTTAAGGATTTAGTAATTATTCTTTTAACAACCAAGACTGAAACACAATTGGAAAGTAATCACAACCGTAACAAAGCTATCCATTTTACCTACACTAAAAAATCACACATTCCCTTTTTATTTGCACCTAAAGAATAATGTGTTTCTTTTTAAAAGGCTTACGCTACCGCAGTTGTCTGATTAAATCTTGTTTTTTTCTCTTCATGAAGTAAAACAATTTTGTTGTAACATTGTAAAATGTTGTTAAACCTTGGCTAAAACTTTTAAGGGGGGTATATTACAGTTCATCTGTATCAAATACATGCAACAATATTTTACTGTAATAATATCTTACCCCTGTTCTGGGAAATTCAGACAACATACATAGACTCATACTTTAGCTTAAGTGAAGATGATTTTCCACACTACTTTGTTTGTTGTTGTGTTTACTGTTACATTGCACCGACATAAAATTATGAGTAATATTTGGCGACGTCCAGCTAATTATTGGTGATAGAAGACCCCAGACTTAGGTCTGGGTAGAACCACTGGCACACTGCAGGTTAGTTGGAAAAGCTCCCCACTTGGCAGGTGTCGCCCTGACCAAGACTTGAACCCACGTGGTGAGGGGCTGAGGAGTTTTAAGTCAGTGACTCTAACCGCTCAGGCACAGGTGTCCCCCAATTCATTTGTAAGACAGTACATGGAGTGCAATACATCACTTGTAATGTTCATTCTTTCCAAATATATAAATAAGAATAAATGGGGATTTCTGCCAAAAATGTATCTTGTTATTCAGAGCAAATTATCTGGAATATCATATAACATGATCTCTAAAGTGAGCGGTCAATTGATGCTCTTAGTTTAAAAAAAAGCTAACCTTGCAGCTTTACTTGGCTGAGACAGAAAATGCATGTTTGTAATGATGAGTAGTGTGTTAGGTTTCACTTTGTACACAGATGTTGTGTAGAAATAATTAGTATTTCGAGGGATTTTTTGGCAACTATAATTCATTTGGTTGTTTTAGGGAAGTAAATTGGCCAGATACCATTTCTGAGCTTGTTTGTTCTTGTAGATTATAAAGTCCCACCAATATGTTTTGATTATCTTAAGTTTATTTTTAAATTTTCACTTAAAGCACAGAGTGCTACCTTTACAGTGAACAGCATGGCAATACCACCTGACACAATACCACACCCATTCACATTATCCTGACACTGGGCCGATCAGTCATGGACTGCATGGCAATGGCACCTGACACAATACCACACCCATTCACATTATCCTGACACTGGGCCGACCAGTCATGGACTGCATGGCAATAGCACCTGACAAAACACCCCACCCATTCACATTATCCTGACACTGGGCCGACCAGTCATGGACTGCATGGCAATAGCACCTGACAAAACACCCCACCCATTCACATTATCCTGACACTGGGCCGACCAGTCATGGACTGCATGGCAATAGCACCTGACAAAACACCCCACCCATTCACATTATCCTGACACTGGGCCGACCAGTCATGGACTGCATGGCAATAGCACCTGACACAATACCACACCCACTCACATTATCCTGACACTGGGCCGACCAGTCATGGACTGCATGGCAATAGCACCTGACAAAACACCCCACCCATTCACATTATCCTGACACTGGGCCGACCAGTCATGGACTGCATGGCAATACCACCTGACACAATACCACACCCATTCACATTATCCTGACACTGGGCCGACCAGTCATGGACTGCATGGCAATAGCACCTGACACAACACCCCACCCATTCACATTATCCTGACACTGGGCCGACCAGTCATGGACTGCATGGCAATAGCACTTGACACAATACAACACCCATTCACATTATCCTGACACTGGGCCGACCAGTCATCGACAGCATGGCAATAGCACCTGACACAATACAACACCCATTCACATTATCCTGACACTGGGCAGACCAGTCATGGACTGCATGGCAATAGCACCTGACACACTACCAAAGCCATTCACATTATCCTGACACTGGGCCGACCAGTCATCGACAGCATGGCAATAGCACCTGACACAATACAACACCCATTCACATTATCCTGACACAGGGCCGACCAGTCATCGACAGCATGGCAATAGCACTTGACACAATACAACACCCATTCACATTATCCTGACACTGGGCCGACCAGTCATCGACAGCATGGCAATAGCACCTGACACAATACAACACCCATTCACATTATCCTGACACTGGGCCGACCAGTCATTGACAGCATGGCAATAGCACCTGACACACTACCAAAGCCATTCACATTATCCTGACAATGGGCCTATCAGTCATGAAACTAACCTAATTTCATGAGGGCAAGCTACACCACTACTATTTCTTATGACTTTGGTCCTAGTCTTGGTTTGAACCGGGGATCCTGGGTATAGGGAGCTGATGTTCAGCCCAATCTGGCAAACAAAGCCAAATGCTGAGCTCTATTCTTCTACATTCAATTCAATTTTCATGGAAAGATAAAACTCATTGAAATGTAATTGAGTTTAATTAACTTCGAACATTTAAGCATACTTTATTCCATCTAAATGTCAAGCATACAACTTTCAAACCTTGTAAAAACTGTTTATGCTGCAGAACCAGTCTTTATGAGTCTAAGAGAGAGAGGTACAGGAACAGCCCACTTCAGAACAAAATGATGCACTTAATTAAGAGTGAAATGCCAACATCAGACAGGCTTGTGTATTATTTAGTCAATTAACATGTGCATGAGTGCCAGACAATATACATTTTACAATCAAGGATAACTATACATGAAAATTTATGTTATATTGGTAAATACATCCATGCCCAGTCTCATGATAATGTGCACATGCATCTTTACCAATCAATTGATACACACAGTGTGTTTTCTTATCTCACCCACAGTATATCCCTCAACTTTAATCGAAAACAACTCCATGGTCAGATTCACTGACTCATCATTAGCTTTCACATAATAAATACATCATGCATAACGAAATCTGAAAACATGGTTTTCACAAACATCATCACCATCATTTTCATCATCATTATCATCATCACTACCATCACTGTCACCATCATGATTACCATTAGTCTCATTACCATCACTATCATAATTATGATTATCCCCACTCCCATCACCATCTCCATCACTGTCACCATCATGATTTCCACCGCTATCCTCACCATCACCACCTTCGTCACTGTCACCATCATGACTTGGTAATCATGGTAATTGGTAATTACCACCACTACCATCACCATCATCACCTCCGTCACTATCACGATTAATAGTACTATCATCACCATCACCACCTCCGTCACTGTCACAATCAACATTTCTATCACCATCAGCATTATCACCACAATACCCCCACCATCATCATCATTACCATCACTTCCCTCCATTCAAACTTACACAAAGGTTAGCTTCACTTTATCATTCACCATCATCCCTACAGCAGTATATATACATTATAATGGCAACATACATGTACCACATTTGTCACATCTGCTTCTAACATATAAATCGGCATGCATCTTGATGACAAAACGAGAACTCTCATCATAACCTAGGTTTATTGATGTAAACACGAAAATCATTGTTCTCAGAGTACATACACTTGCAATAAGAAATCTTCTGAAACATAAGTCAATTGTTAAAGACAATTTCACATGTTACAGTCTTCTAAAGGCCATGTCATGAAGATTGTCATCTTTTTTAACCATTTCTACTGAGCAACGGCTTTACAAAGGAAGCTGCCAACTTAACAAATTTAAGACTATATCTTTCTCTGGCATGTCGGTAAGTAGTCTTATATATTTCATCGTTTTGATATGAAATAAAAGAATGAATCACACAGTTATAATCCTGTAGAAGAACAAAATTATCAAACGTTTACAATAATATCTCCAGTTTAGTTTAAATTATGAATTTAAAAATACCACCATATTTTCAGGAAAGCACAAGAATACAGCATCTAGACTCTCACGTGCTATAACCAACATAGGCGATAGTGAACTACTCTCTCCTAGTAAAGTGGGTCAAATGGTCTTGGTTCTTGAACTTTAATCCCCTGCTTATGTCCACTACATTGACAATAGAGTGCACATTTTCATAAACAAGTGGACAATTCTGGTCCTTAATCACTCACCTGAAGACATAGGCTTTTAGAAGGTTCATATATAGTGTCTAGACATTAAGAGTAATTTACCTTAGAAAACTTTGGTGAAGATTGGGCCATAAGTGTGGCCTCACATGTGTCCACAACATTTGCTAAGATTTGACCTCATGACCTACTTTTTTTTAACCCACAAGATCTAGTTATGAACTCATCCATAATTTCATGTAAGCAAAAATTCTGGACAAATTTGGTGAAGATTTGACGATAAATGTAGCCTCTAAAGGTTCCATAAGTCTTCCTTTTTTTAAAAACTGACCTAATGTCCTACTTGTGACCCAACATGACCCAGTTATGAACTCATCCAACATTTCCTTCAGACAAACATTCTAACCAAGTTTAGTGAAGACTGGGTCATAAATTATATGTGGATTTTAGCATGCTTTTTTTAAGATTTCAACTAGTGATCTACTTTTTGACCCCATGTGACCCAGTTGTGAATTCATCCAAGATTTGATACAGGTAAACATTCTGACCAAGTTCAGTGAAGATTGGGTCATAAATGTGGCCTTTAGCTTGTTCACAAGGTTTTTCTATATTTTGACCTAGTGACCTAGTTTTAGTCATAAATGACTCAAATATGATTACTTCTCCGAAGCAGAGAATATCACGGTGCTTTCAGCTCTTTTATTTGTTCTGTTTTCCCTTTTTACAAACTGACAACTAATTCTTTTTTGTAAAACAAATGGAATAAACTCAAATCCAAAGAAATAATTTTTAATCAAACATTAACAGTAGAAACAAAAAAATAAAAATATATATAGGATTAGAAAGAAAAGATCTCAGCAAATAGCAACTAGTACCCTAATCATAGGACAGTAGAGGAGGATGAAGGATGCCATCAATAGTGATTATTTTGCTATAGTAAATTGATATGGCTCTTTTCAGATTAATGGAAAAAAATAATGGCCATCACTTTTTTGTGTGCTTAGTTTCAAATCTGGTTGCATAAACCCAATAATTTGGTTGTATATATTTCATATTTAACAAGAGGGCCATGATGACCCTTAATTGCTCACCTAATGACACAGGCTTTTAGTAGGCTCAAAATTGGCATCAAGTAATTTATATTTATTTACTTTAGAAATCTTTGGTGAAGATTGGACCATTAGTGTAGCCACTGGGTTGATAACATTTTCTAGAATTTTACCAAGTAACCTACTGAATCCACATGACCCACTTCAAAACATATGTAAGATTTCATACTAGCAAAAATTCTGGCCAAATTTGGTAAAGATTGACCCCATGTGACCCAGTTATGAACTCATCCAAGATTTCATGCAGGCAAACATTCTGATTAAGTTTGGTGAAGATTGGGCCATAAATGTGGCCTCTAGTGTGTTCACAATCTTTTTCTAAGATTTAACCTAGCAACCTACGGACGGATGACGGACAAAGCGGTATCACAAAAGCTCCCCTCCCTAGAGCATGTTGTGCTCAGGTGAGCTAATAGAAATATAAATTATAATTAAAATGCATTTATATTACCATGCGTTCTTTGACTAAATATTTATTTTTTTGTCAAAAATGTCTTTAATAATAACTTTTTGACTAAAAAGTACTAATGACCAAGTCATGAAACGCAACACAAAGCAATGTACTTTGTTAAATAAAATCTTTGCAGTTAATATGAAATAAAAATACCTAAATAAAACAATTTATGCAAACAGATTTGAAACTAAGCACAAACATGAAACGGCAGTTATATTTTCCAGTTATCTGAAATAGAGCCATATGCATTCTTTGTTGTTGCTGTTGTCGTGTTTTTTTTCATAAATCACAGACACCAATATGATCATACTGGTGATGCTCAGCTAACTCCAGGTGCAGGAAGACTGCAGACGAATCACTAATCACATATATACTTGCAAACTGGAATGCTTTGAGCATTTTAAGGAAATGTCTAAGGAGTTGTGGAGTAACTTCATTTGCTAACTAACCAAGACAGTTTCTATCATAAAAATTTTTTTTAACAGAAACTTTGTGAAACTCGTGTTTTGAGAAGTAAACAAGTACACACATTTGTAAGATTAAATGTAAAAATAACAAAGAAATAAGCTCTTTTTTTTTAATTTTCTTTTATTTGACCATCTGTTGGCCAGTCCTTTATATCTAATACACTGTTATTTCTTTTTAAAATGAGCAATTATGTATAAAATGAAAGGTAATCATGTTATTCTATGTTTTTATTTAACTGTGCAGCTGTAATTTATTGTTCCTTTTAAACAATTGTATTAACAAGTCACATATCACATGCAGTGATAGTTGACCAGCCTTTTAATCATACATAAAAATGAATAATTATGTAGATAATTAAATGAGAACCTCATCTATCCGTTCATTAATTGATATTAACAGTGCAGTTAAAACAATTCATTGTTTCTCTCTATTGAATACACTTACTTACTTAAGAGGTCTATTGTCACACTTATGGTATTTGTTTCAGCTTGTACACTTTGCAAGATAAATAAATATCATTATGCACACAATAATACAAGAAGTCCCACCATTCTGTGCTTTTTTCAAATAAACAATAAACAGTGCAGCTGCTTGATTTTACAATCAACGATTGTGTCTCTTCAGTTCATACACTTTAATTAAGAAGCCTGCTCTCAAATATTAATAGTATATTACACAGTCTTTAAATAATGTGCAATCTTGTACTCAATAAAAATGAATAACAATCTGGCGATTCTGTTTTCATTGATGTAAAATGTGCAGATACAAGTTTTTTTAAAATAATAAATTGTTGCTCTCCAAAGCATGCACTTACAATAACATATACTGTCACATATGATATGTGTTACAGTCTTTAAAGCATGTAATGTTGTAATGCAATAAAAAACAGGAATTATCATCAAAGATGATGAATAACCCCCGAGATATTGCTTTGCCAATTATTGTTATCACGTCAGATTAAGTGTTACCATTCCATTCATGTTTTTTTCCACATCAGATGATGTAAGAAACATCTCTGGCAAAACAAAAATTAAAAAACAGCATCAATGAGCCATAACAATGTGAAAATTAAGACGATCATGGCATGCCAAGGGTATGCGAAACTAGCAATGGTACTTATAAATCACAGACATTAGATAAAAAATAACTCACACAAAATCAATTGAAGCAGAGATTTAAAGTGGACAAATTATATTCAATACATTTGACAAATGGCCAAAACTAAAACCAAATTAAAGCTGAAATTACATGCCAAGAAAATATTCAATAGAGGTAACAAGGACCATAACTCAGTTCAAATCAAGCTGGTCGTGGCTAATTTTATAAGAAGTCTACTTTCACATTGGAATTTTTTTTTTAGGTCTTAAAAGCATATGCAATGTTTATTATTCCAGAAAATAAAATTGAAATGTCACATAATATTGTGTTATTCAGGTAGGGTGTGATTTTAAAAGAGGAATTTATTCTGCTGTCACCTACATAGGTTCATTGCAGTCTTAAAGGTATGAGTGCCATTAAAGTACAGTACCAAATACATAAGGAGTATGCATTGTTAAAGGGACATTCACAGATATGACAGAAGTAAAATTTTACAAATAACTATAAAAATTATTATAGAAAAATAAGGTTAAATTAGTGAACTTCTGTCAAGTACCTTAAAATTTGTTGGAGGTGGTTTCAGTTGAAACAGCTACTGTTGTTGCCTCCACTGTGTATAGCAGGCTGTGAATACCAGAACTGAAACCACACTAAGCCACATTATGCTGACACCAGATCGACAAGTTTTGGATTGTTTGTTACATTTATCCTCCCACCAACAGTATTTCAGTTATCTAGAGATGGTGTCCACTTAAAGCAGATATAGTGCTGCCTTCACTGTGTATAGCATGCTGTGAACACCTGGCATGATACCACACCCAGTCACATTATCCTGACACCAGGCCAACCAGTCGTGGAACTACCGTTATATTTGCTTCAGCGTTAGCAAGGGGGCTATACCACTACCATTTTTTACGACTTTGGTATGGCACACCCAGGGTTCAAATCCGGGGCCTCCTGTACCTGGAGCTAACACTCTACCAATTGCGCTACCGGGTCCAATCACAAGTCTTGGAACTTACCCTTATTATGTTTATGAGAATAAGCTAAAGAACCATTCCACCATCGTTTTTAAAACTTTGAAATGTTATCTTAACGGTCGAAGTTAATTTGAATCTGGGGTTTTCCCTTCCTGAAGCTGATACTCTCTTAATTACACATGTATAAACTGTCTTGACTGATTCTTGGCTGATTACCCTAAAGTTTATCTAAACCCAGACTTATGCCCTTATTCACCAACCATTCTTAAGTAAGAATTGCTCAAGTCATTGATTTCAATCCATAATATCTTCATTATATATTAAGCTACATGTCTGAATTATTGAATGCCACTTTAACCTTGCTAATTTGCACTTAAAATCACATTGAAATTTCATTAATTAATTACTTTTGTTGGTATGAAAATCGTGACTTGGGCTTAAATCATGACTTAAATTTAGAATGTTTGGTGAATACAGGGCCTAAACCAATCAAAATTATGCAACACATTTTAAGCAAATTCAGAGAAAGCACCTTTAAAACCACGACAAAAACTTACGAGAATCTCAACCTAGACTAAACACATCTGGAACACATTGTCATTTCATTTGTTGGGTTCCAATTTTTATTGTATCCTCTTATCTCACTGAGTCTCCAGGAAAGTAAAACATTTCTAACTCTGGTCCTGATAATGCAAAAATTAATCAAACTTAGTCAAAAAGTGTAGATCTAGATCAGTTAGCTCCCCTGGAATCTGTCTGAGCAATTTCTGCACTATCTGTTACAGTCTTGCACGATATGTCATTTTACTCTAAATGCGAGAAAAGTGTTGGTTAATATCTATGATTTCACTTTCTCTTTGCTAAGTTCTAAATGTGGCATGATTAGGGCTAAAACATTTCTAAATGATAGAAATTTGTTGTGTCATGTTTCACATCCCACTGGATTCTTCCAGCCGTATGGGGTCTGCCCCATATGCAGTAAAGTGCTTATAGAGCTTTTTTTTCCCCTTTGTAATTAGGTGTTATACATTTTTTTCTTTATTTTAGTCCCAACTGGAATATTTTGAGAATCCAATTACAGAATAATTTCAATCACATCACATTAAATATGAAAATGGAAAAAAATGAGGCATATGTTTGTTTATTGGGTTTATTGTCCTATCAACAGTATTTCAGTTATCTGGAGAGGGTGTCCACTTGAAGCCGATAAAGTGCTGCCTTCACTGTGTATAGCATGCCGTGAACACCTGGCATGATACCACACCCAGTCACATTTTCCTGATACCAGGCCAACCAGTCATGGAACTACCCTTATATCTGCTTGAGCGTTAGCAAGGGAGCTATACCACTACCATTTTAATGACTTTGGTATGTCACAGCCTGGGATCGAATCCGGGGCCTCCTGTTCCTGCAGCCAACACTATCAATTAGGCTACCAGGTCCGGTTTGGCAAATACATGTATGTATAATAAAAGTCACAGGCATCATTTTTAAAAATCTTAATTTAATATAGTTTTAATTAAAAGGGAAGTGGTATAGTGGAACGCTAAAAAAGTTATAAAGCAAGTACATGACTCATCAGTTTGGTGTCTGGATGATGTGACTGGGTGTAGTATCATGCCCAGTATTCACAGCATGCTATACACTGTGAAGTCAGCACTACATCTGCTTCAAGTGGACAAATAATTGAAATACTGTTAGTGGAATGACTAACCCAACAAACTTTTTATAATTATTACATTTTGTCCTTGGATCAGACTATGTGCTATCTATTGTCTCAGTTATTTCTTGAGCACTGGTTCAACCCAGAGTGCACAATGGAGAACAGAAGGATTAATTGAAAGAAATAAACCTTATATTTGCAGGAATTAAACAATAAGTTCAATAACATAATAAAAATCTTCTTTCATTATAGATTTTAAAAATAATCTACATGACCCTATCTGGGGTATTGCACATAAAATAAAATAGGTTACATAGTTTTCTTACTGAAAGAAACTAGCCACAACTCTATGCCATTTTATAGATACTAGTTAGGCTCCTGGGCTTTTTTTCCTTTCTTTAGTAGGAGCCGTTTACAGGCACCTTCCCCTCAGAAAATTTCTTTAAAATCTTGCAGTTTTCCCCAAAAAGTAACTGTACATCAGGTTATTTCTTTCCCCCTTAAGGAAGAAATCATGCTATTTTCCCCCAAATTATAGGGCATGGGCCCCTTTCTCTTTGCAGTGAAAAAATGCCTTGAGCTCTTACTGAAACATTAAACACTCCTCTACCCTATCAACTTGCTAAAGTCATATACTTGTATGCTTATACATGTTAAGTTACAACATGCAGCGACCTTGAATTCTCTAGCTCAAAATGATGTTGTTAATTAATTTGATTATTATTAAAATTATTTCAATTAATAAATTAAAATAAATTAATTTAACGAAGGGTTTATAAAAAACTTAACTAAAAATAAGAATATTAAAGCGTATTTCTATAACATAATGTTATATTATGGATTATTGATCTGACAGTTACAATAAAATAAATAAAAAATAGATGCAAAATATGCTCACCAAAAGATATCCATCAACTCTCAAATCCAATTGTTTCTTGATACCTAACTAAACTTTTTTTATTCTATAAAATTTAACAATAAGCCCTCTTTCTTGCTACAGCCTTGCTGAAATCCAACACCTATTAACTTCTAAGCTAAGCTACTACAAACAGCACCCCTGACGCCTCTAGCTCAAAATGTTTTATGAGAGTGCAATTTCAGATGGAATGGCTTATATAGCTTACAAGAAGGTCGAGTCAACAAGGCACAGGTATAAAGTGATCCATAAGTGGCAGCTGGCTCATTAAGTGCCTGCAATAAATAAACAATGTAGCCAGAGTAGCCAGGTGACAAATCTTTGACAGGAGTGAGATAAACTGATACCCTGACACATTCATTTTACACATAAGAGAAAGGAAACCTATGTTTCAGGTTTTTTTTTTCTTTTCTTTTCCATTCTCTATTTTGGGAACAAGATGCAGCCCCTCAAAATTGGGAATTTCTTTTCTGCATCACTTTAGAAAAAACTGGGAAAAACTCAAACCATATTGTATAGCTCTAATAAAACAAAAACAAAAAAAACCCCTCAAATAGTTGATTCATTCAACTTCTTTTATATTTCACTCATTTACAAAGCAATCTCTCTATTTCTCATATGACAGAAGTAGTCTTTTAAGTCATTTATTTGACCAGGGGTGACAATTCCCTTTTTTTTGTTCTCTGAATTGAGAATTTTCTTCTTGAAATTAGGAAAAAACATACTTTTTGCAATAGGGATAATAAATCCAATTTCAAAACAAACAATAAATCTTTTAAGGTTTCGGGTCGATCAAAGATTTGAACTTAGTTCCCCTATTAAATAAAAACGGTACAATGTGATATACAGTACTGAAAATCACGAAATTGACAATTTTCCCGTTTCCACTCCGTTTCGTTTCCATTTCAGTTGGAAGCGTTTGCCGCTCCGTTTCCATTCCGCTTCCGTTGCGTTTCCGTTTCGTTTTATTCGCTTCCAGCGCTGCATTTCAAACGCTTCCAGCGTTTCTATCGTTTCTTCCGTTTCTACCGTTTCAAGCGTTCCGTTTCGCTCCGTTCCGATTTTGACTAAAAATTTCGTTTAATAAATTTCTAAAGGTAAAGTACTTCCGGTGTGTTTGCAAAATGACGAAAGAAGTAAACATTCTAGGGAGAGGCAAAAGTCTTCCATCACATATAAAGGAATCGGCAGTAGATTGTTTGCGACGTGGATATTCAGTGTCAGTCACCCGGAGGGAAATTGCAGACAAAAAATACCCTTAACAACCAGCACCTGCAAATAATCCTCAAAATTCAGGGAGTGCAGTATTGAGAAGATGCCTACCTACTTGTCTTCGCCAGACGTCATATCCCGGAATAAACAAACAAGAAATAACTTTCAAATATGGTCCACACACACCCAGTATCCTAAAAAGTTACTTCTCTGTGACGTGTTAATCCGCAAAAAAAGCGTAATGGTGATCCGACCTTAAAATAAGACGATATCACACACAATGTTTTTTAAAACTTGCCCCCGGACGTTTGCCCCCCGCCCCTATAAGTGCAGACCGGACGTTTGCCACCCCCTCTCCCCTTCAAATATAAAGGTCCTTCAAATAAAAGGGCCCAGCGTTTACCCCCATCCCCACTGCCAAAATAAAAAGGCGAATGTTTGCCCCTTTCCGATATTTGTTATATGGCGGACTTTAGATTTAACGTCTCGCTGATAGTAACGTGTAATATCCAATAATTTTAGATAAGTATTACTCACTACAGTCACATTTCATGGTTAAAATGATTATCTCATATAAACATGAACATGTTGTTTTGTCGAAAACAGGCACATACATAAAGTCTCATAGAACAAACAACTTTCTTAGAAACAAGTGTGTGTTGTTGTGTTTTCGGTTTGCACATATTAGCGCCAATTAACGGTTGTTAACAATATTGTTCACGCACTTATAACATGAAGTCGCTAATTATATCAATGTGATTTTAATTTCTCCAAGGTTGTAACAAATAAATGCGGTGAACAAATAAATCATTAGATGCGGTGTAATTTCTTTCTGGAGAGGATGGCTCTCTGGCTAACACTGCAACATCAAAGAATATTCTGGGAAACAATCGCCGGTCACTATCATTTGAAGTCGCCGAAAAGATTTTTTTTTGTTTCAAATTGACCGACCTATTATTTCTCTCAATACTGTGCAACATGATATCATCGATAATTGTCTTCAAGCTGCCATTTAGAAGAGAGAGAGGGTGCGAACGCTGGGTACTGTTTAGGGATTAAAAATGGTAAGTACGCGTGAACGGCGTGTGCTATGAAAAAATATGCAACGTTATTGACGATTTACCTTCGCGGCATAAATATAAGTTCTAAAGGAATAATAGTGGAGGGAGGAAACTGTACTATGTAGTAATATTTCAGACTGCGCATGTTTTTACTTATATAAATGTCCTTACAAAAACTGTTTAGTCCTTTGAATGATCATAAACACTTTTATAAAGGTATTATTTATATTTAAGGTATGGATTAACTACAAAAGAATAGGCGAGCCATTGAATTAATACATTTGCAATAAACACGAGATGAAAATATACATTAGACTGTGTTCCTTGATGTGTCTTCTCTTGATAACATTATTTACAAAAAAAAAAACACGACAATTAATGTAGTATTTACTATAAGAAATCCCCAATCCCCACATCCACGTTTCCTCTTCTTAAACTAAAGAATAGTGGGTGGGGAAAGGGTGCACCATTGTGGGTACTACTAAAAATAGCGTTAGGTCCTTTTATGAGCCAAAAAAGATATCGTGCACCTTAGTGTTTTGTCCTTTTTGTTGTCCTCGCGTAAGTCAATGCATATTGCTCTTTAAAAGGTGAAGGTCATAAACCACGCGACTGCCATAAGGTGACATTTTCAAACACAGCTGCATAGAGGATGCATGTGTTCTTGCGAAGTGAAAAAGACGCCAAAACACGGTCACACTTCCTGTCCACTAGACAAACAAGGTGTCATAAAACTGCCAATTAGCTTAATTAGTTGGGGTGTCCGCTCATGTCTTAAAATTAGGGATTCAATTAGAGTAGAACTTTATGATGGCATGAACCCTACCCACGCGCATGGAGAAACATAATATCAATTTACAAAACGATATATTTTAAATTAATATATTTCTATCTTTAAATGGGTACAAAAATTAAGTACCCAGTAGGGCCCTCATTAGACCACATTTTGGCATAGAACATTCAAGACATGAATGGGGAAATGAGCCGTAGCCAGGCCTCATTCAAATAGTTGCAAGTCAAGTAAAGTCAAAAGTTGTATGCAGATTCTTAATCGCGGTCCACGAATTCCGATTAATCCTATATATGTAACAGCGCATTATCGGAACTATGCATTTAGAAATAGGAATTTTGATACTATTGTCCAAATTTACAACATTGTTCATTATAAGATATATAACAATTAAGATTAGAAGCAGAAGAAACTTTGCTTGACAAAGAGGCAAGATAAAATAAAATACATATCCATACCCCTGTAACTAAAGTAATGATGATGTAAATGACGGTGCTGCTGCTGCTACTGCTGCTTCTGCTGATAATGATGACGGTGATACCGATGCTGTTTATGATTATAATGTAAATAGTAATAACGGTTACGGTGATGCTGATGCTCATGACGATTATGATGTAGATCGTGATGCCGGTGATGCTGCTTTTGATGATGATTAGTGGTGATTATATAAGTAATATGGAATCCTGATGATGATCATGTGTGATCAGGTGAATTTAATGGCGGTAATGATTATTATGTCTTTAATATTTATCGTGATGTAAGTTTTTATCACGGTTGTTTCATTTAACTGTCAATCGATGATTGTATACGTGCACTATTTGGCAATCTATGGTTATTCAGACGTTGAACTTTAGGATCATACTTGTCATTGGCTCTGAGTGCCGGGGAGGATGTTATTGGTTCTTGATTGGGTCACACCTTGCAATAATACATAGCATTGTTTGTTTGTTTTATGTGTAGTTGTTTTATGTTTTTTTGTGTTATATGAGATGTGTTACCTTCTTTTGGTTGAGGTTTAATTTCATTAACTAACCTTATTTTGTACCACGCAATGCATTCTTTGTAAATGAAAAATACTTTAAGCAAGTATGTTCACACAAAAATGATTGGCGTAGTTGATCCGGGAACGGACCATGCAGCTACAAAGTAATTAGCGAAAATTCAAACTCGGGAAATGCTGCGACATTGCGCGCGCATACGTGTAATGACAGCTGTGTACACACTATCTTCATATGCCAAACAATGAAGACTAAGAATGTCGATCCAAGGCGGATGTTAAGCTATTCATTGGAATTAATTAAAACATCAGTTTCGACAGAAACGCAATATTATAGTTAAATTGCGTGTTTTATCGTGCGGAGTGATTTTTAGTGCAGTTTCTGTTTTAACGGTACACGATGACTTGGACAACTCGTGCGGTTTCGGAACTGTAATGTACAAGTTTGATAAATACGATTTTTTGATAATAATTTATGTTATTTCTTTCTGCAGAGTACATATAAAAGCGCGTTTGTGTTGATAAATTGAAGCCAGTTATTGTTTTCGTTTAAATTTATTTCGTACCAAGAAACGGTTGAAATGTTACTATAAATAATCGGGTGACCTAGAAACGTTTGAAGCGGTAGTGAAAATAACTCTACCGTTACGAGCATTCCGATTTTTCCGTTTCTACCGTTTCTAGCGTTCCAAGCGCTCCGGTTATAGCGTTTATACCGTTTACACCGTTTCAAGCGTTTGTAGCGCTCCGTTGCATTTCCATTTCCACTCCGTTCCGTTTCCGTTTCAACAGGAAACGAAAAACGTTTCATTTCCATTTCCACTCCGTTCCGTTTGTCAATTTCATGATTTTCAGTACTGTATATGTGGTAGCTGGCTTACTTACTGCCTGTAATAAATAAAGTAAGAAAGAAGCCAGGGGACATAGATTTGACAGAGGTGTGATAAGCTATCACACCTTTATATGACACGGAAAAAGGAAACCAATGTTTGCATGGATTACTGATCAAAGATTTGAACTTAGATAAAAAGTCCAATTAGTTCCCTTTCTTAACATGTAACATGCCATTTTGCAAACAACTAACAACAATAAAAAAAATAGCAGAAATAAATGTTATAAATCACATCATTCATCACTTAATAAACAATACATAAACTTAGTTACATTGTATCTGCTTACAAGCAAGATCTAATGCTATATACAAATAGTGCATGTCCTGATTAGAAAGCTCAAAGCAGGAGCTAGATGATCTGGATCTACACTATGTGCATATGCCTGATTAGGGAACTCCTGGCGGGAGCTGGACTGGATCTACACTAAGTGCATATGTCTGATTAGGGAACTCCTGGCGGGAGCTGGACTGGATCTACACTATGTGCATATGCCTGATTAGGGAACTCCTGGCGGGAGCTGGACTGGATCTACACTAAGTGCATATGCCTGATTAGAGAACTCCTTGTGGGAGCTGGACTGGATCTACACTATGTGCATATGCCTGATTAGAGAACTCCTGGCGGGAGCTGGACTGGATCTACACTATGTGCATATGCCTGATTAGAGAACTCCTGGCGGGAGCTGGACTGGATCTACACTATGTGCATATGCCTGATTAGAGAACTCCTGGCGGGAGCTGGACTGGATCTACACTATGTGCATATGCCTGATTAGAGAACTCCTGGCGGGAGCTGGACTGGATCTACACTATGTGCATATGCCTGATTAGAGAACTCCTGGCAGGAGCTGGACTGGATCTACACTATGTGAATATGCCTGATTAGAGAGCTCCAAACAGGAGCTGGATGATCTGGATCTACAGTATGTGCATATACTTGATTAGAGAACTCCTGGTGGGAGCTGGACTGGATCTAAAGTATGTGCATATGCCTGATTAGAGAGCTCCAAGCAGGAGCTGGACTGGATCTACAGTATGTGCATATGCCTGATTAGAGAGCTCCAAGCAGGAGCTGGACTGGATCTACACTATGTGCATATGCCTGATTAAAGAGCTCCAAGCAGGAGCTGGACTGGATCTACACTATGTGCATATGCCTGATTAGAGAGCTCCAAGCAGGAGCTGGACTGGATCTGCACTATGTGCATATGCCTGATTAGAGAACTCCTGGCGGGAGCTGGACTGGATCTACACTGTGTGTATATGCCTGATTAGAGAACTCCTGGTGGGAGCTGGACTGGATCTACACTATGTGCATATGCCTGATTAGAGAACTCCTGGCGGGAGCTGGACTAGATCTACACTATGTGCATATGCCTGATTAGAGAACTCCTGGCGGGAGCTGGACTGGATCTACACTATGTGCATATGCCTGATTAGAGAACTCCTGGCGGGAGCTGGACTGGATCTACACTATGTGCCTGCTAACATTTCATGTATGACACAATGAGAATCAATGCTGTGTAGATTGCTATATAATGCATTGAAGCTGGTCACAGTTCGAGATGTTGCAAGTGACAATGAGGCAGGAGATACACATGTTTTGTTTGTTTACTGTGCTCCCACCAACAGTATTTCAGTTATCTGGAGACAGTGTTCACTTGAAGCAGATATAGTGCTGCCTTCAATGAGTAGAGCATATTAGAAAGATCTGGCAAGTATTAACACCATGTTACATCACCTTGACATCAAGGTGACCAGTCCTGGAACTATCCTTATATTCGCCACAGCGATAATGAGGGAGCAATACCACTACTATGTTGATGTCCAGGTTTAACTTTTAGGCTGCTATTCGCGTATTTATAAGGCTTAGGCAAATAGTGTGGACCCAGATCAGCCAGATCTCTGTTGGGAGCTATCTGTTCAGGATCTACACTAGTTGCTACTCAGTCTCTGTTTATAAGTATATCAACCCTGACGTGTAACATATATATATATATATAAATCCCTGCTGGGAGCTGTCTGATCAGGTTCTACACTATTTGCTGCTCAGTCTCTGTTTATAAGTATATCAACCCTGACCTGTACCATATAGAATATTAAAGCAAAGAAAAACCCTGAGAATTTATTATGGGTTTTAACAAAATGTAGCAAGCTAAGGGTTACATGTAACCTGGGTCCTCCCGTACCTGGTGTATATGCGTTATTCCAAGGGCTTCTTTAGTTTACTGTTCCAATATATATCAATAAATTACTTTAGAACTAGTGTGGATAAAACCCAAGACTATTTACACCTATTGTTTAGGTTCTGACAGATTAAACATGGTATAAAAACAATTATATGAATATACCAATAAGTACAACTTACACTTTACATGCGGAAAAAAACATTTAAAGGTGGTATCTCACCAAATATCATTTTCTCAAATAACCAAATAAGTCATTGTTACCAAAAAAGGTCCTGCAAATCGCTGTTCATTAATGCCCTATATCTGTGTGAAAAGTGAAGCATTACGCCCCATTTGTCATTACAAGCAGGTATTTCCTATCTGAGCCATGCTGCAGAGATAGCCATTTTTAAACAAAGAAAAACATGCGACAACTTACCCTTGAGATTGTGTTATATAGTCATCCGGGTAATCTGGGCTGACGTTGGTATCTATTTTTAGCAGAGATCACTTTCAAGCTAATTTATAGAGTTAAAAAAATGAACATTTAAAATGATTTTTTAGCAATGTGTACTGTCTCACGTATAGGTAGAGTTCAAAAATTGTCTTTTGTCAGACTAAAGTATAAGTTTATGCAGAAATTATGTTAAATTTCACAGAAAATGTGGACAAATATTGTTACATGCATTTTGGTACAGGTAAACTGTCCAATACCGCCTTTAACCAATTAACATAAAACATACCCTAATGATGTTTCCAGCAAATAATAGGTTAGATCAACATACCAATGAAACATTTATGCTTAACACATACATTAATAACAGAAGATGGAATGAATGACCAGCCCTGTTATTTGTTTTAATTATCAGCTAGTTTCAACCCATATCATGGTCTTCATCAGGATTTATACTTAGTTTTTTGTTTTGTTTTTGACATTCATTGCAGGAACCATTTATGATTATTATAGCATCGTCAGCTGGAAGACCTCCTTACATTAAGTCCTTTGCCATGAACGAGACTCGAACCCACGCGGGGAGAGGCTATTTTTAGCAGACAGAGGAGTTACAAGTCAGCAACTCTACCACTACGCCATGGGCGCCCCGTATTTTTAACTTTCAGATGTTATACTGTTAGACTATCTGCTAAAGTAACTAAAGTAACTGGTTTAGAACATTTTAAAAAGGACAAAAATAAAAAATAAAATAAAAAATATAGTAAAACAACAATACTGTTAACTTTTAACCTTTTAATTCATAGTTCATCTATAATTTTGAAAATTCACCTGACTTTTTTGTTTTCCTTTAAAAGTGATAAAAAGATGTTAATAAATGTATGTTCAGCTTGTAATAATAGATTTAAGGCTGAACCAGTCTACATATAAATCTTTAGTCATTCAGATTCCGCTACTGATTATGAATGGTTTGTAAAGGCGTAAAAAAAAATGGCGTATACATGCAGGAAAGGGTAAGTTTTAACTTATCAAAAATCAATTTACTCTGCTGCATAATCTTCATGTCAATACAGAAAGTATACTGAAGTAATTTGTTAAACATACATATTCAACAGCATAGTACTGTTAAAAAGGAATAACCTGACACTAGCAATGAATTCCTTTCTGATAGATAACACTTGGGTGATCAAAATCACATGTAGAATATAATACTCAAATCCTCAATAAGAAGAAGAACTAACATACCTATTATAATGAGTGAGACTTTCAAATAGGGCACATTTATCTCCACCTCAATACTTCCATTCACTGTCCAGTTATACCAGCTCTACCAAGTGGCGTACTTTTTTAAAGGTGGTATCCGACAGTTTGGACCCAAATATATTCTTTCAAATAACCAAATAATTCATTGTTATCTGAAAAGTTCCTGCGAAATGCTGTTCATTGATGTCCTAGATCTGTGTGAAGAGTCCAGCATGAATCAGTACTTATCACTACAAACAGGTATTTTCTATCTGAGCCACACTGCAGAGATTGCTATTTTTAAACTAAAAAAAATAAGTGACCACTTAACTTTTGATATAACATGATATAGTCAACTGGGTAATCTGCTCTGACATCAATGTCTATTTTTAGAAGACTACTATCACGCTTTTCATACAGTTGGAAAGAATAATCACAAAGTGATTTTTTTGTGTGATTACTTCTGTCAAACAATTCAGTTAGTGTTCATATCATATTAATTAATACTAAGTTAAGGGTTTATACAAAAATGATATATTCCTTACAGAAGTTGTTTGATACTGTTATATATATTTTATATATGCAAACTGTCGGATACCACCTTTAATATCATACATGGAGAGATAATCCCGGTCGGGGTTTAATAACAACTCCTTAACCTAACTTTGTTCATACAAACACACTTCTCACAATAAACCCTGTAGTATGATAACACAAATGAACTTTGTACAAACACATGGCAAGTAGGTAAAAGAACAACTATCTCCATTATACATGTATACATAACATACAATAAGACTCGACATAAAATCTTTATTAATTAAATAATAAGTCCTCAATTCAAATTGCTGCATAGAAACACGAGGTTTTCTGCAAGTAGGTTAAAGAACAATTATCTCCATTATACATGTATACATAACATACAGTAAGACTCAACATAAAATCTTTATTATTAAATAATAAGTCCTCAATTCAAATTGCTGCATAGAAACAATAGGTTTTCTGCAAGTAGGTTAAAGAACAACTATCTCCATTATACATGGATACATAACATACAATAAGACTCAACATAAAATCTTTACAATTTAAAAAATTAAGTCCTCAATCTAACTATCCGCATAGAAACGCAAGTTTTTTTTGCATCTATATTAAAGAACAACTATCTCCACTATACATAAATACATAACATACAATATAACTCAACATAAAATCTTTATTATTTAAATAACAAGTCCTCAATCCAGCTATGTACAAACAAATACCAGACTCACAATAAAATGATTAAGATTCCATAAACTGACTTACTTTCATACAAATAAATGCTCAAAATAAAATAATGCGTTTTTGATACATACATATTGATCTGCACATCAATATCCCTTTCACTATTCCAAACTCCAATGTACGGTAGGATCATAAAGATAAAAACTGTCATGGTTTTACATAATTTATTACATTACTCTTCACTTTGTTTTTGAATACACAACTCACAATAAAATCCTACAATGAGATTTAATAACAAATTTCCTTTAAATATACACACAAACACTAAAACTCACGCCAAAATCCTGCATTGCAGTTCAATAACAACTCCCATCCTGTTCTATGCAAACAACAGACAACTCACTCTAAAATCCGGAATTATAGTTCAATAACACCTTTTCAGCCCCTATTTACATATAAAAAACACGATTCGCACTAAAATCTTGAATTATGATTTAACAACAGTTTTTCAACCCCACTTAGCAGATGTAAAACACACGACCCAGAATACAAAGCTGAACTAAGTAGCAACTTGCTACTTGAAAGATCTTAACCTGTCAAAGCTGGCATAGGCAGTTCAACTAGCGTAAGTAATTTAGTACATCATTCTATTCTATATTTATCAGTTTACTCTCCTCTCTCCAAGTTGATTTTGTAAACAGAAAAGTGAACTCACTATACATACACCTGATCAATGATTCGAGTAATATCCCACAGCTGAGTCCAGGATCTATCTTAATGCGTTTTTGCGTAGCTGTAGCTCTGCTCTAACTCGCAGGCAGAGCTGAGCATGGTTTTAATTGGAGCAAATCAATATGGGAGATTTTTTTTAACCCATGGAAGCAGGAACGTTGTCACATGCCATCACTGGCTCTTCCGTTAAAGGTGTCAATAATACTCCTGCACAGGTTGATAATGGATTAAAGGGAGGCTTCCCTATACTAGGCTAAAATACAAAATTGGATAACGAGAGGTAAGCTTAACTTGCAAAGATTCAGAGAAAACAAAGACAAAACTTAAAAAGTTAAGATAAGGTTAAATTTAAGATGAGGCAAACTAATTCTGCTACACTTTAATTTGTAAATATAAAAGATCCAAAGAAATACAAATGTTGTCCAGAAAATTACGGTTGGTACCTTTATTTTTTATTTTTACAAATTAGTAAAGGGCAATGACCTATTACAAAGACTAGACTAAGGAGCTAATTAGAGCTGATTTCCTCAACAAACAAGTGACTGTCTAAGAGCACCTACTAAGAGCCTCTGAGGCCAGTTAGCCTATGAGACCACATCGCATTTACCCAGTGATCCAACAAACCCCACCCAAACTGATGGCAGATGCACTTTTCAACAACTTAACCCTTTTATTCATAGTTCATCTATAATTTTGAAAATTCAGCTGATTGTTTTGTTTTTCTATAAAAGAGATAACATGATTTTAATAAATTTATGTTCAGCTTGTAATAATAGATTTAGGGCTGAACCAATCTACACATAAACCTTGAGGCATTCAGATTCTGCAAATGATTGTAAATGGTTTGTAAAGGTGTAAAATGGGGTATACAAGCAGGAAAGGGTTAATTAATGCTTTCCATTTGATATTGTGTTGTTACACCAAGTGCCTAATAGTCTTTTGTAAAAGTCACACCAAAAATTGTCGGCAACATCCAGTATTAATTTGGGCAGGATGACCACCAAACAACGTCTGCGTAGAATTTCTGACAGACAGCAGGTCAGCGAAAATACATCACCTTCACTGGGATTCAAACCTTCAAGGTGAGTGGATAATAGGAGATATGGCTATTTGTTAATCTCTGAATAAATCTGCGTAGGGCCTGCATAATTAAGAGTTATTTATTTTAGAAATCTTTGGTGAAGATTGGACCATGAGTGTGACCACTGGGCTGATGATATTTTCTAGAATTTTACCTAGCTACCTATTGAATCTACATGACCCACTTCAAATCATACATAAGATTTCATTCTGGTAAACATTCTGGCCAAGTTTGGTGAAGATTGGGTCATCAATGTGGTCTCTAAGTGTTTTCACAAGATTTTTCTAAAATTTGACCAAGTGACCTAGTTGACCACATGGGACCTTGTTACAAACTTACCCAAGATTTCTTGCAGGCAAAGATTCTGGCCATGTTTAGTAAACATTGGGCTATAAATATGGTCTATAATGCGTTCACAAACTTTTTCTGAGATTTGACTTAATGACCTATTTTTTTGACACCACGTGACCCAATAACGAACTCAGCCAAGATTTTATGCAGACAAACATTTTGACCAAGTTTGATAAAGATTGGCCTTTAAATGTGACCTCTATTGTGTTCACAAGCTTTTTATATGTTTTGACTTACTGACCTACTTTTTGATCCCATGTGACCCAATTAAGAACTCTTTCAAGATTTCATGCAGACAAACATTCTGACCAAGTTTGATGAAGATTGGATAAAAACTGTGACCTCTAGCGTGTTCACAAGCTAAAATGTTGACACTGGACACCAGACAAGCGGTATGAAAAAAGCTCACCTTGATAACGTTGAGCTCAGGTGAGCTAAAAATCACATCTCAAAATCCATTCATGAATTACACTACCAGACTAGACATAAAACACAATTCATCAATATTAGCTAATCAATTATGCATTCAAATATGCAAGCAGAAAACCTTATCGGAAAATTTCTTTCTTCAGATTTTCTGGCCAACAAAATAGCATCAGCTTGCCGCATGCAGTTCAGGAAGTTCTTACACATACTATTTTTCCATCTTGCTCAATTAAGCTAATGCAGAATAAAGGAAATGTTTTGGACTCTACAGAACCAGTTAAATACAGACAGTTCTGGTATTGTATGATTCCACTTACCATGTATGATATTGTTTACTTGAAAACAGATATAGTGCTACTTTCACTGTTATAGCATGTTGTAACAAGAGGCCATATATTGCTGACCTGAGTGCTGTAGACATTAAAAAAATATCTAGGAATAATCAGCAATGTAAAAATAGACCAGAATAATCATAATTCATGCACACATGCAACATTTAGACAACCAGTTTCATTTTTTTATTACATGGTCATCCATGGAAAAAGGCCAAAACCCTGGTGCCATGTTTTTTTGATGAAACAAACATCTTTGACCACACTTGATAGAGTGTCACCCAAGAAATGGGTATACCACATATCAAGGCTCCAACTCTTTTTGTTTCTGACAAAAAAATCTTCCAAGTTTTCAAATATAACCGTATATGGAAAGTGGCAAAGCACCTAGTAATCTTTGTTTTTGACATATAAAAATTCTTTTAACGATCTTGATACAATTCAACCCAAGGAACTTGTATACCAAATATCAAGGCTCAAGCTCTTGTAGTTTCTAACAGAACATTTTCAAAGTTTTCCTAAATAACCATATGAAGAAGATGGTTACACCTGTGGCTCCCATGTTTTTTGATGGATCAAAGTTCTTAAATCAATTAGCTCAGGTGAGCTAAAAAATGATGATACCACATTCAGTCATTATGACATCGATCAAACAAGACTACCCTTACTTACTGCTCATAAGGAATTCTGAGAGAAGTAATATTATTCACATTTTTTAATGAAATTGTTATGTCGTAGTCAGCGATTGAATCCTGTTATTTTTTAAATTACAGAAACAAAATTGTGGTCAATATAGCAATGTCAAGGGATTTTGGTGGAAGAAGACCATGTGCTAATAGAACCACCAACTCACAAACTCACTCTGAGCTCACAGAAGATCAGCGGGAAAACCTTTCTACATTAAGCCCTTTGCACCAACACCACACAGAGAGAAACTGAAAAGTCAGAAAAGTTACCGATCTGTGACTCTACTCCACTGTACCCACAGCCAAAGGTGCCAACTCCAGTGCCTTAGGGGCCAATATTTAAAATGCTCAAAACCACTGCATGCTCAGAAGCTTCAGATTTTGTTAATCACTTCTATTTCCCATAGCTTTTTAGTTTTTAAGAAGCATTGCACAGATGCACAATTATGGTATTATTGGTGACATCCAGCTATCATTGTATACAACAAGACCCCTGACAAATACCAGAATAGAATCACTGGTGCACCACATGTCAGCTGGAAGATCTTCTCACATAAAAGTTCTTGCCCAGAGAGGGATTCAAACCCATGCTGTAATGGCCTTGCTAGTTGCAAGTGGGCGGTTCTAACTGCCATGCAACCCATCATACTTGAAAAAAAATATTGGTATCTGCCTTAGCCTGAGATTAAGCCTTCTGTACTTAGGACCAATGCTCTATTTAGTGATGCATCCATGACCAAAAAAGTTTCGGATTTAGGCACTGCACTTCAGACCAATGTTCTATTTACTGCTGTATGCATGACCAAAAACTGCATCAGATTTAGGCACTGAACTTAGGACCAATGCTCTACTTAGTGATGCATCCATGACCATAAAAGTTTCAGCTTTAGGCACTGTACTTAGGACCTTAGAGATGCATCCATGACCAAAAAGTGTCAGGTTTAGGCACTATACTTGGGACCAATGTTCTTAGTGATGCATCCATGACCATAAAAGTTTCAGATTTAGGCACTGTACTTAGGACCTTAGTGATGCATCCATGACCAAAAAGTTTTAGATTTAGGTACTGTACTTAGGACCTTAGAGATGCATCCATGACCAAAAAGTTTCAGGTTTTGGCACTATACTTGGGACCAATGTTCTTAGTGATGCATCCATGACCATAAAAGTTTCAGATTTAGGCACTGTACTTAGGACCTTAGTGATGCATCCATGACCATAAAAGTTTCAGATTTAGGTACTGTACTTAGGACCTTAGTGATGCATCCATGACCATAAAAGTTTCAGATTTAGGTACTGTACTTAGGACCTTAGAGATGCATCCATGACCATAAAAGTTTCAGATTTAGGTACTGTACTTAGGACCTTAGAGATGCATCCATTACCAAAAAGTTTCAGGTTTAGGCACTATACTTGGGACCAATGTTCTTAGTGATGCATCCATGACCATAAAAGTTTCAGATTTAGGTACTGTACTTAGGACCTTAGAGATGCATCCATGACCAAAAAGTTTCAGGTTTAGGCACTATACTTGGGACCAATGTTCTTAGTGATGCATCCATGACCATAAAAGTTTCAGATTTAGGCACTATACTTGGGACCTTAGTGATGCATCCATGACCAAAAAGCTTCAGGTTTAGGCACTATACTTGGGACCAATGTTCTTAGTGATGCATCCATGACCATAAAAGTTTCAGATTTAGGCACTATACTTGGGACCTTAGTGATGCATCCATGACCAAAAAGCTTCAGATTTAGGTACTGTACTTGGGACCTTAGTGATGCATCCATGACCAAAAAGCTTCAGGTTTAGGCACTGTACTTGGGACCTTAGTGATGCATCCATGACCAAAAAGCTTCAGGTTTAGGCACCGTACTTGAGACCTTAGTGATGCATCCATGACCAAAAACGCTTCAGATTTAGGCACTATACTTGGGACAAATGCTCTTCTTAGTGATGCATCCATGACTAAAAAAAACTTCAGATTTAGGCACTGAACTTGGGACCAATGTTCTACTTTCTGTTACATGAATGACTAAAATATGCTTCAGATTTTGGTAGGATTTACTAAAGCTGAATCCATGATTTCTTCTCCTCACCAAATATTGCTTTGTTTTGTTTCAAACGGATTTGTTCTTATATCACTGGGTTCTTTTTAGATAAACCTCAAAAAGTTGAAGGCTGAGGTCTGTTACCCAGTTTTAATTGTTTATATACATCGTGCAGGAAATACTCGTGGGATTTTGTCATTATTTGATATTGGCAGGGAAAATTATATATCAAAACAAAACAAAGAAACTTTGTTTATTGGGTTGATCATCCCACCAACAGTTTTCAGTTATCTGGATATGGTGTCCACTTGAAGCAGATATAGTGCTGTCTTCTCTGTGTATAGCGTGCCGTGAACACCTGGCATGACATCACACCCAGTCACATTATCCTCACACCGGGCCAACCAGTTGTGGAAGTACCTTTATATTTGCTTGCGCATTATCAAGGGAGCTATACCACTACCATCGAACCCAGGGCCTCCTGTACCCGAAACCAATGCTCAACCGATTGTGCTACCAGGTCCAGTGCCAAATAAACTGATTTCTAGTTCTTCTGCAAGACAGTTACATATTTCCGCCTTTGTCTTATTTACTTATATGCCAGATACACTAATCAAATATTCATTCTTATTAGCGCCAAAGCGTAAACCTGTAATATCATTTGCACCTTTTATTGGTAACAGGTGCATTAAAACAAATGTATGTAGCTATACATGTATATACATTTAATTAGCAGAGCACATGCTAACAATGAAAACTAATTTAAGAAACCTAATCAAAATTATGTGCAGGCCAGTGTTTAATTAACTTACTTTATGTGGTTGTTCATTGTGGGACCTCAATAAACTTAGTGGACAGAAAATAATCATTTGGCCTAAACACTGACTTCAATGGCATTGTAGCTTATAAAGACACCATGTGTCTTTTGAATCTTTTGTGCTGTTTCTTGCCCTTTTGTTGTTGTATTAATGTTGTTGTTTTAGTTTTTGACACACACTGAATTGGGATTTGGGATTTGGCGTCAGTTTTGACATTTCTATCATTATAGCACAGGGGCACTTATGAGGTGCCCAGGGACTGAACCCGGTCAGTCCATTATACTAACGCCAACAAGTCAGGCATAATGCTGTCCCCTTAACCCCAAGCGTTAGGAGGGAAACCACTACTACAAACTTTGAAGTCTTTGGTTTGACCCGGCCGGGGTTTGAACCCACGACCTCCCAATCCGCAAGCCATCGCTCCACCGCTTGAGCTACTGCAGCTGGTTATTTAAGAATTGATTAGAATTAAGTTATAAGGCCACAATGGGTTAATTGTACAATATTATTATTAAAGCAAAAAACAGGGCTTATTGGTATTTAAAAATACAAAACAGCTTTTCTAACTGGATGCTTGATAATGTGCAGGCGCTGTATTGCTTTATATTGTCAGATGAAACCTGCACAAACAAGAGACAGAGTCCTGGGGATATTATCAAATCCAATGGAGTATGCTGCAAAATTATATTGCAGCATGCCAATTGGTCATTGTAGTGATATCTTTAGTGGGGGCTGGAAAAAATCCCCTTGGAAGAAATGCCTGCCGGTGATTTTGGCATAGGTGGATAGAATCACTCCCATGAATTTTCCAAGGTGGACAGAATCTCATCTGTGAATGTTATTAATTCTTTTAGTCATAAACAAAATAAAATGGGATTATTTGTTTTGTTATGATACATAAATGAACTGGATTTGGTATGCCTTGGAAAATTCACAGAAGGGGTTCTGTCCACACCAGAAAATTAACGAGAGGACTTCTATCCATCTATTCCAAAATGATACAAAGGGATTTTTTCACAGGCAGTACTATTGTTTTCCCCTATGGATGCCAGTATCTGTATATGTATAAACTGTAAGGGGGAGTGGGGTTAACATCAAGGCAGCCTTTCCTATGGAGATATCCAGCTATTAATGTTGGAGGAAGTCCCCCAGAAACTTGTTTAGGTAAAACCACCAGCAGAGCTCAGGCAAGATCTCCTTATATGCCAGAATAGAAACTTTAATTCACCGCATGGAGGGTCTAGAAGTCATAGAGATGCAATTTGGCGACACTTCACGCCGGGCACCATTGAAGTACTGCTGGTGTTTATTAATAACTACACAATTTGTAACCAATTCCCACAAGCAGGGGTGTATTGAACATGCTGACCACACTCAGAATTCTCTAGAATATATATTTGTTGTGCTATATAAGAACAAGACTGTCAACCATCTTGTTGACAAAGATAAGAGGATTATCTCACATAGCAGTATTCTAGACAGGATCGTCATAAAAAATAATCCGCCTTCCCTAAGCCACATCTTTTTACGAGTTGAGCCTCTAATCTTTTTAACTTAAGTGTTTATCCTGATGATACAAAATTAACCAACAACTTAAACCAAGTCAACATAGTTTCACTACAGTAGTCCACAGCAGGCTTGGCTTTTCTATGACAATATGAAAGCAGGTTGGGGAATCTACTATTTACCATCTTAACCATTGAGCAAACTTAGCTTTTTATTCTCCTTTCAATTTTTTGCTAACTTTTGTAAGTACACCAGTATATGATTGTCAACTCTTGCAGCACTCTATTAACAAAGATGTAGATCTGGTTAGACGTGACCTAAAGTTATGTTTGTGAACAGTTACTTATAGAAATGCACTTTTGAAGCACATATAGAGCACCATTCACAGTGATAAATTGATATAAATATGTGGCACAATGTCCTACTCAGTAAAATAAAAATTAGTGAGAAATTAAATTATGTATCTAATACTCAATAAATCATTATGAAAAACATTACTCACAGATTAAAATTTCTAATTTAGATGACAACATCTGCAATAGTATCATGTATGTATATAAAACATTGACTTAAATGCATAAGACTGATTTGTCTATTGCAGTCAATAACGACTTGGAGGCAATGTTATTGGGTTGTTGTTGTTTTTTCTTAATTTTAAATAGCAATTTTTAATTTTAGAACAACATGAAACATTTAACTATAAATAAGCAATTAAATTGTGCTATATTATGTGTTAATTATAAATCATTACATATTTTAAATGATAATGTATAACTAACTTATAAAATCTTATCTGACGTAACTTGTAACCGTCTGTTAGAATCGTCCGAAATATGATACTATCCGAAAACATATCAACATTTAGCCCCTTTTAATCCAGGTGGATTTTAATACAAAAGAACACCCTTAATTAATGAAAGCATGTTAAGAAAAAACAACTAAACTGAACATAATGTACCTTATTTAAACATGTGTAGAATATTCCTTTTGTTGACGTCGCCCACTCAATAAAATCGATGAGAGTGAATTTGTAAATTATTATAGGAAAGACAACTTAGATAGAAAACTTTCCTAGATAGTAGTTTCCCTTCAGTGGGCGGAGTTTAATCAGCGTCATTTCAATCACGGAGGCAGGTCGGTGACAACTGCAGCAAAATGTTGCCATTTTCTGCATGTGTTGTTGTGGCAGTCATTGCTGTGGTTTCTGTCATAATCTTCAGGAAGTATTTCATAATTCCGAAGAAAGTGACCGATTTTCCGTCCAAGTTCAACGACAGAGAAAAGGTACGCATTGTAATTTGTATTCACTCTGTTATGTATTCTCTAATAAACTAGTAGTGACTGGCGTATACTGTGTTGTATGTTTTTGGTTTCGTTTTTGTATTCAGTAATTCCAGGATGTTTTGCTGAGGTGTTGGTAATTTAGATTGTTTTATAAGCATTATATACGATAAAAGTGAATACTGCGTATCGTATGCTATCTGTTAGCGATAAATTTTTCTTCTAAATCCTGTCCAACTTAGAGATCACAATAACCAACCTTGAACCAAATAAAGTACATTGGATCCATTTCAATACATGCATTTCTGTTGGATTATTAAGATTGAGAAGTGCACAAGGCTATTTTTTCATTAATAAAGCATTCTTTTATATGTAGACACCTATTTATAACCACTGAATATAATAAATTATCATTGACTTGAAACTGACTTGAAATCCTCTTGTAACAGACCACCTTAAGCAGAGACCATAATCATAGATAGTCTCATAATGCAGGTTATTTTTCAATATAAATTTGCATTTTTGATTTAATCTTAATAATGGTGTGTAAGGTACAATACATTTATCTCCTCTTTATTTTCTTGAAAACAGTAGGCCTCTTAAACAAAGAGCACTATGGCATTATTACACAGATTATTGCTGAATACAAGACATGTTGAATTACAAGCAATTGTCATGCTTTATTATATTTTTAATATCACTTAAAATTAATATTTAACATGCAGGAAACACCAATCACACCATTAACATAAAACATATCTCACCCTAATGGTGTTTCCAGCAAGCAAAGGGTTAATAATATTTAAGTTTTAGATACATATCATTCAGTGTGAGACCATCCAAATAAGATTAAAACATGGCCTTATAACATACACTATTTCTTTCTAATTACTATTGTTTGCATTTCAGAATAAAAAAACAACAACACACACAATTTTTTGTTAAGAAATACATGTACAGTGCAATGACTTATTAATGATCATTTAATAGAGAAAGCCCCCAGACAAATGTCTGAATAGATTTATTTTCGCACAGCAGGTCAGCTGAAGGACATTCCCACATTAAGTCTCAGAGCAGGACTCATACCCAAGCCATCAAAAAGCAGAGAGTCATAGAAGTGTCAAGTCCACCCCTTTACGCCTCAACTACTGTCCCACCTTTATTATTTGTAACTGATTGTCATGCTATATTAAGTTTTTCAATCTTATTTTAAACAATTAAGTGCATTTTAAGTTATGTATATATGAAAATATGAGGATATTTTTTTGTGTGAAAAGGAGTACGTATGTGTTTCATGCGCTATTTGCTTCAATCTCTGACAAGTTCACCGTGCATGTTTGACCTCGATCTTGCCCTAATCTAGTGGTGCAAATATTCATGATTAGGAATTTAAACTTTTGATAAAAGATATTGTATTCTGAGATGAGCTGAATGTAGACCACATCATTACATATGCACTAGGTAAGGTATAATTTATTTAGCTAGTAAATTGTATCGAATTGTATCAGATATTTCTTAAACAGCAATTGCAATTTGAATTGCATTAAGCTGTAAAAAGTTCTAAGCTACCCCCAAAATTAATAATATTGATGATGAAGTTAATATGTTTTTAACATACTACTTACAGCTGTTTTCTCTTTATATTTACAGACAGAGGACAAAGACTGGTACGATGTTGTTATTGTTGGTGCAGGACCTGCTGGGGCAACATGTGCCTACTTCCTTTGTACGTCAACTTTACAAACCTGTATAGATAGTTTCCATGTGATGTCATAGGCACTGATAAGACAGTTTAAGGCAGCCATCTTTCAAGGCAGAAGCTAATGCTGGTCAAAATCTAGAAATATGTGCTGTATTACACTCACCACTATCTTTTTATTTTTCAGTCTATTTTACTGAATTTTATATCAAATTTAACAGCTTTTATGAAGTATTTTAAATATTAAAACTATATTTTGATAGTTTAAAAGGTAAAAGAAATACATCCAAAAAAGATACACTGTTCATTTTGTTTTAAGGATGAGCCAATAGTTTTATTTATTACTGTATATTAGTTCTTTATGCATTTATCAATTTTAAAAATATTGTATTTTAAAAATATGAATTTCAAGAGCTTTCCAATGGAATATAGCTTTTAATTTTTGGACGATATATGAAGAAATTACAAGAAAATAAAATTTACGCTTCTATAAAATTCATCTGAAAATCCCTTAAAGATGCCATCAAAGATGGCTGCCAAGATGAGGGATCTTCATTGTGGAAATTATCTATTTAAGCTGTTGTACTTGTCCATTCAATATTAGATAGATACAATTTTTGTACGTTTTTGTTATGCCCCACCAATAACTAATAAAAAGTTAAAATTGTACTGAAGTAGCTTCCCTTGTTTTTAAGCTTATCCTTCAGAATAGACCTCAGTCCTTACGAGGGGGAAAAGTAGCCCCTCTCAAGATGGCTGCCAAACCCAAAGACCTTAGAACATAATTTGTTGACACCACTTGTTTTTAAATGGCACATATATACAAATATATTGAAAAGAAATAAAGAAAGAGAGAACAATGGTAAGGAGAGAAAGAGAGAGATTCAATCCCAATAAATACTGTTACCCTTGAGGTTCTTTTTTAATGGAAAGAGTTGAAGATAAGATGATGCAAATGTTAAAAATGGGTTGATATCACAATAATGTATGTGTGACTAAGTACTATGTCAGGTTCATCCTAATAAGTGTATATTATTAGGCAACAATATGAGTACAGTTATAAGGTGTCTTTTTATTATTTCAACAATTAATTTTTGATGCTCTATAATTAATTTGAAAAGCAATAAATCTGATGCAATAACTTATTTATGAGTTAATTGACAACAAATGCTGGACTTTTTTTATCTTGTTAAGCATTTTATTTTCCAATTCATTTGTAGGCTTTCATTTATGCAGCACATATATCATTTGCGAGACACTCATGTTTTTAAAAAAAAAATCATTTATCAGGTAAGCTGGGCTGGAAAACCCTTTTACTGGAGAAGAAAAAGTTTCCAAGGGACAAATACTGCGGGGATGCTTGTTGTAAGACGGCTATTGAGATTCTGCAAGAGATGGGAGTGTATGATCAGCTGATCAAGGATAGAAAGGCTTATGTGGTGAGTTCCACTGGCTATATGATTGTTGTGATATTGCATAGGCTCGGCTCCATTGTCAACTGTTGTATAAATTAACTGTAATAACATTTGCGAATCTTAACATTTTTACCAATAGAGCCCCATTTTATATTATTTCATAATGTACGGTGTAGTAGTTTTTTCATAACAATATTTTCCGAATTTGAACTCTTATGTCATATCCTCTAATTATTTTCCCACGCCACTTCAGTCTGACAATGGTGGTATGGTTAGCCCCAGTGGAATTAGTTTCATTGGTCGCAGCAAGGAGGGCTATGGCGACATCCCAGCTGCTATCGCCTGCAAGAGGATTCTTTTAGATGAAGCTGTTGCCAAGGCAGCCAAAAGGTATGATGCCACTAAATGGTTGTATATTATATGTCAGCTATATATTTACTTTTTTTTTTATATATGCCTGTAAATCTTGATGTTAAAGTTCTTGTTAAACTGAACACATTGTACTTGTATGCTAAATTTTTAAACTATGATTAAAATTAAAAGTCTGGTACTTCACTAGTGTGTCAGTCCGAGAAACTTCCCTTGTCAAGAATTGCTATTATGTCAAGACTTACTGACATTTTAAAATGACAGAGATATAGATTCTTTGCATCCACTCAGCATCTATTGAGCAAATATTGTTGGGTTGAGGAATTATGTTTGAAGACTGCACTGTATTAGCTGCAAGTTAGTTTGTAGAGATTAGACCCTAAAACAAAATGTGATTATAAAGGACTATTTCTCTTTTAGGATGGGAGCCGACCTTAAGGAGGATCACCCAGTGGCTGGTGCCCTGTTTGACAACAAGACCAGTCTATGGACAGTCAGCATTGAGGATATGGATGTCAAATATAAGGCCCGGGTAAACACTTTTAACTATAATTTAGTGACACTTGAACAAAATATAAACTAAGGTAAAACTAATAAAAAGCTTGTTTTGCAGGCAATTTTCCTTCAAATCAGCATTCAAAAATAAGAAGGTCATTTTCTTTTCAATCTATTTTTACCAAACAACTCATAAAGGCTCATAAAGTAAGTGGAAATTATGCCTTTTAAGAATAAAAAATAATTATATATTTTAGTTGTAACCATATAGAAAACTTTTTTAAACTTGGCTGCAGGTTCTTGTGTGTGCAGATGGTGCCCCATCTCGCCTTGCGACCCAGCTGGGCATTGTCACCACCCCTCCACAGAGCACCTGCTCCAGGAGTTATGTTGAGGGTGGTACGCACAAGTTCAAGGCTGATGGGGTTGTGTTCTACAACAAGGAGCTAATGCCAGGTAGGGAATAAGTGGTGCTGCTAAAAAAATTTTTTTTTTTTTTTATGATTTGTAAGTTACAGTCAGAAATTAAATAAAACTTAATAAAGATTTGCTAGCATAGTGTTGGTACAACAATAAATCAGGCCCATCTCTATAACACCTTTACAGCATTTGTTTAGAAATAACAATAAATAATTTGTTCCCCAGAATAACCCCTAAAAGCAAGTTGTTCCTTTCATTGTTTTACTTGGTTTTTATGCTTGTGCTCTTTGGAGTGTATGTTGACTTTTCTGCATATCTTGTGATATCCAGGTAAAACGTCATCAACCAGCAATTCTATTTTCATTTTTAAATAACATATCTCAAAAAGTATTTTAATGGATTTTAAGCTTATATTTATGCAAAACTAAGAAATGTTACTGTTTATAATTGTAATATCTCCAAAGGAACAGGTGATAAACTCCTATAATTCCAACTAAAACAACCTTATTCTTTTTCCCCCCACTCAGGCTATGCAGCATTGTTCCGCCACCCAAATGATGAGTTGAACTACTGTTGCTATATCATCCCCGGCAATCCAAACTGTACATCAGAAAACCTGGCCAACTGGCATGAACACCTCATCAAGAATGACCCCAACATTAGTCAGGCCCTCGGACCCAATCATAAGATAGAGAGAATGAAAGCAGGTAAGTTACTTGTTCATTTAATACACACCGGACTTGGTAGCGCAATCGGTAGAGCGTCAGCTCCAGGGAGGCCCCGGGTTCGAACCCATCGAACCGATTTACACCTTACAAAGAATAACCTTAACTCTAGTCAGACCCTTGGACTCTTTAGATGGAGAAAATGATCAAGTTCATGTTAACTTACATGTGAAAACTCTGAAAGTAACCCCTTTCAAGGGGATGTTCTGTGAAACTTTGTGTTTGCCCTACATTTTGTAACATAATCAGATGTCAGCATTTTAACAATTGCAGGTTTTCTATATTCCCTAGAGTCTAGCTAGCACAATATACTGGCAACTGATTGGAAGAAAAAGGGCATCAAAAGGCTACGGTGCCTCACTATGGCTTCTTTATTTTAAAGAGCACAAGAATCAGCTGTAAGCCTAAACAGTCAAATCTGTATTAAAAGACCACCCTCGGGACAGGGCAAAAGTGGTCTCTTAAGACAGGTAGTCTCTTAATGCAGCATGTAAGAACTAATGTCTATGAAAATAAATAAATCAGCACATGTATATCAAATATTATGTTTGTGCAGTTTGTATTGTGTACATTCCTCATGGATACACAGTGTAGGCAGTTTATTTTTCCAATCATGCACTATGTCCATATTCACAGCTGCTCTTTCGCCAGATTGAGTTTTCAGCACAATGTTATTTCTTCTTAGGAATCCAACCAGCCATTTGATGCTTTAACCTCTGACAATCCCAAGTCTTTCGCAAACAAAAGAGCTTTTTCTTTCAAATGTGATCCTGACGCTGGCACTTGACGTCCGGTCACATCCAAAAACTAACGATAACACAAGTCGTTCAGCAAGTCATTTTGAGTTGAACGTTAAACTCGTTTCACTTCTGAATTTCCATGTTCATATTCATCCATTATTTCACGTTTTCGTTTTGCTATGTTCTGAATCTGTGTTTTTCCTACACCAAGCTCAGATGCAACAGCACGACAACTTTTCCCACTGTCCAAAAGTTTCACAACTTGGACACGATCTTCTAGTGTAAGGCATGTTCGTTTAGACATTTTGATGTGTAATGCAATGAAGAACAACTGTTCCAGATATTCCATAATACTACAGTATCCAATTGCAGTTTGCGCTTTATAATTGTATGTTTTAGGTTTTTAGCAAATCAATTTATCATAATTAATACACACATAACTTTGGTTTACTATTAAAAAAAACGAAGTCGGAACATGATCAATAAGTGTCAATACAAGCAGTAATAGGGCACACTCGATTAGGTGTGAATTGAGCGGGGGCTTGATGTGTACATCGAGCCAACGACATTAAGTAATTTCCCAGTTTGACACGGCCAATTTCAGTGATTAGCAAAGAAGGGCAAATGTGTCAATTAATTGCTTATTGTGTGGTCATAACTTATGTGCGAGTGGATTAACGCGGTCGCCTATTAGGGGATAATTAAAGCATGTTTGACATGTTTATGTGCGGTCGCTGGACGCAGATCAAAGGTGGGCGCTGTGTGGGCGCTTATTACATTACAATTACAGAACAAAAATGATTGGGGGGCTTTGAAGTGGTCGCATAGAGCAGGTGGTCGCCAGTAAGGGGTGGTCACATGGTCAGGTTTGACTGTATATTTATTAGGTTAGGTCAAAAGAGGGAAATTAGCTGATTTTTATCATTACTTGGTTGTATTGCTGCTTAGGTCATTCTATATATAGACTGCAACATCATGATTTAGCCTCCACTATGTTACAATGCATCACATCTTGCCAATTTGTTTTTTTTTTTTGTTGTATTTTCACAATTCTGCACTGGTAAAAAAATAATGAAGATGGTTATGGTTTACAAATAATAAGACACCTGGTACAGTGTTAATTGGCTTATATAAAGTTATTATACATTTTAATGTCAAATATTCTAATTTTATGCACCTACCTCCCATTTTAGCTTATGAAGCCATTTACCCATAATGACTAGCACAAACTAACACTGGTCAATTAATCGGCCTTTGTGTCTAAATGGCTTAGGGGTCAAAACACATTTAAAACTAATTAGAGAAAATAAGGGTATTGAAGCTTTCACCCATTTTGAAGAGGTTTTAATAAATTGTTAAATTTTAATCCCAGGTGTTCAAAACACATTAATATCTTTGTTTCTGATATTGTCTCTGTATTGTTTTGATATACAAATACTATCACCTGAAAAGATGCCTGCCCCAAGTTCTGAGTAGATTACATAACTACCGTATTTTCTCACTTATAAGACTGGGATTTTTCCTTTAAATTTCATTTTCAAAGTGTGGGGCTCGTCTTATAGGCAGGGTCTAGCGACCTGGCAAAAAGTTTTCATGTTGTTTTAGGGCAAAAACATACCACATAAACTTGTTAGCAGTTATGCATTGACCCGACATGCCGTCATTATCAACCGCTGATAATTTACCTTAATTGATCTTTGAAAACTGTCGGTCAACGATTAACTGTCTCACATACATTCCCTTTGTTCTGCATGAGCCACGGCTTATTATCCGTCAGTAAACACTGAAACAAACTTTCAACTTCAGTCTGCCAAATACACCAAGCTGTAATTTACTTGGCGTTTTTGTGTAGACTTGCCTCATTACACAGGTCAAGTGACTGAAGCTGAGATGTTGTCAAGGTGATATCGATCGGAGCAGTTTGACAGTAAGGGAGAGAACAATGTGTTTTTATAAGCAGCTGCCGATTACATTTCTCCATGAAATTAGTGATTGGCAGCATGTACACAGGGACAGTGCACTGTTATACCAGACTTGGTGACTTAGATCAAAGAAATTAATGTCATGCCGCCATGCCCTAAAGGATAGCAGTGCAGCTGAGACTAGATACATCCCGCAACGTGTGAAAATTACAGTCACTGTTTACCAATTAACCTTTTTGTTGAGACAGCATGACTGGTCGACGCTCCTGTTCATTTTTTCGCCTTGTCTTATAAGCAGGTCGAAGTAGAAACCGGCAATTTCATAGGTGAAGTAGGGGGGGTTGTCTTATAAGCCAATAGTCTTATAAGTGAGAAAGTACTGTAATCCAGATCAAAAGATACCAACTTCCTTCTAATTTCTGGACCAAGTATCTTAATTAGCATGGTAAATATGGTCACAGCTAAAATCTACCTTTAATGGCATTGATGTAACAAAGCTAGACTTAATCCCTACAAGGGGTAATTAGATCTTAGTGCCAGGCTGAGTACCAAGCTGGAGTATGAGAGACTTATGAAGCAAGGTGTGATTGGAGAATGATTAAATGTATGAACCAATGGATGAAGGAGATTAATTAATAATTGACCTAATTGGTAGAATATAAGAAGTGGGTGTGGCTTAATAGAGAAGTAATATGTAAGATTTGGACAGAGGGAATTATCAGAGGCAGAAGAGGAGTGAGATGCAGAGTGAGAGGAGGATTGAGATAGGACATGAAGGAAAAGTTAAAATTTGAGAAATGAATAAGTGATGGATGTAAAAAATGAAGATTAGAAGAGAAAGTGCAGAACTGTGTAGAAATAAGAACATTAAGCCAAGCAAGTTGTCGAGCAGATAAAGATAGTTGAAATTGCAAAGTTTAGATTCTGTGATACTATATTCCCTCCATGTAAAAACATAACATCGTAACACTGCCGAGTGACAGTACCTTGCATTTAACATCATTACATCATCATCCAGCTTTAAGTAGCGGATAAAGTATTCAGGCTATATAGTCACCTATTTACATGTAAATGCTTAACCACATAAGCACCCCCATATTGGTCATTACTAAGCAAATATTAAAATACATTTATAATGTGGTTCTACCAAAACATTTGTCCCGGGTTTTCCTCCACCAATAATTAGCTGGACGTCACCAACATGTCCATAATTGAGTTGGTGGGATTTTATAAAAACAAAAACAAACATTAATAATGAAATAATTCAGAAAAAAAATATATTTCAGCAAGTCTTCGTCTAGGAGGCGAGAAGTGCAGCTATGACCATCATTGTCTGGTGGTTGGAGATGCAGCTGGCATGATAGATCCACTGACAGGTGGGTAAGACTTTTGTCGTCCTATAATGAGAACAGGCAGCTGGCATGATAGATCCACTGACAGGTGGGTAGGACTTGTGTCAGCCTATTATAAAAACAGGCAGCTGGCATGATAGATCCACTGACAGGTGGGTAGGACTTGTGTCAGCCTATTATAAAAACAGGCAGCTGGCATGATAGATCCACTGACAGGTGGGTAAGACTTTTGTCGTCCTATAATGAGAACAGGCAGCTGGCATGATAGATCCACTGACAGGTGGGTAGGACTTGTGTCGTCCTATAATGAGAACAGGCAGCTGGCATGATAGATCCACTGACAGGTGGGTAGGACTTTTGTCGTCCTATAATGAGAACAGGAGCTGGCATGATAGATCCACTGACAGGTGGGTAGGACTTGTGTCAGCCTATTATAAAAACAGGCAGCTGGCATGATAGATCCACTGACAGGTGGGTAAGACTTTTGTCGTCCTATAATGAGAACAGGCAGCTGGCATGATAGATCCACTGACAGGTGGGTAGGACTTGTGTCAGCCTATTATAAAAACAGGCAGCTGGCATGATAGATCCACTGACAGGTGGGTAGGACTTGTGTCGGCCTATAATGAGAACAGGCAGCTGGCATGATAGATCCACTGACAGGTGGGTAGGACTTGTGTCAGCCTATAATGAGAACAGGCAGCTGGCATGATAGATCCACTGACAGGTGGGTAGGACTTTTGTCGTCCTATAATGAGAACAGGCAGCTGGCATGATAGATCCACTGACAGGTGGGTAGGACTTGTGTCAGCCTATAATGAGAACAGGCAGCTGGCATGATGGATCCACTGACAGGTGGGTAGGACTTGTGTCAGCCTATTATAAGAACAGGCAGCTGGCATGATGGATCCACTGACAGGTGGA
The DNA here is from genome assembly GCA_007844125.1 of Sinonovacula constricta. Taxonomy (NCBI): domain Eukaryota; kingdom Metazoa; phylum Mollusca; class Bivalvia; order Cardiida; family Solecurtidae; genus Sinonovacula; species Sinonovacula constricta. The sequence continues at coordinate 59,228,023 of CM017564.1, forward strand.
TAGGACTTGTGTCAGCCTATTATAAGAACAGGCAGCTGGCATGATAGATCCACTGACAGGTGGGTAGGACTTGTGTCGGCCTATTATAAGAACAGGCAGATGGCATGATAGATCCACTGACAGGTGGGTAGGTCTTGTGTCGGCCTATAATAAGAACAGGCAGCTGGCATGATAGATCCACTGACAGGTGGGTAGGTCTTTTGTCAGCCTATAACGAGAACAGGCAGCTGGCATGATAGATCCACTGACAGGTGGGTAGGACTTTTGTCATCCTATAATGAGAACAGGCAGCTGGCATGATAGATCCACTGACAGGTGGGTAGGTCTTTTGTCAGCCTATAATGAGAACAGGCAGCTGGCATGATAGATCCACTGACAGGTGGGTAGGACTTTTGTCGTCCTATAATGAGAACAGGCAGCTGGCATGATAGATCCACTGACAGGTGGGTAGGACTTGTGTCAGCCTATTATAAGAACAGGCAGCTGGAATGATAGATCCACTGATAGGTGGGTAGGACTTTTGTCAGCCTATAATGAGAATAGGCAGCTGGCATGATAGATCCACTGACAGGTGGGTAGGACCTGTGTCAGCCTATAATGAAAACAATTCAATCTTTGAGGTAGACAGGAACAGAAACTTTTAAAATTACAGTAGTGGGAGCAGGGGTGGCGAAATCTCAGAAATGTTTACTTGTCCACGGACAAGTGGTTATAAAAATGTACTTGTCCGTACCAATGCGCTACTTGTCCGTACATTCATTAATAAAAACACAAGTATTTTAACAACAATGATTTAATAATCACTTAAATATGTTAAACCATAAAACTATCATGTAATTACTTCATGTTTTGTCAAATTGAACGTAAACAAATCTTTTAATGCTTTAAGTCTTATGTTTTAGTTTGGGAAATAAAAGTTATTTTTGAGAATTTCAACACTTAGAAATTGGATTTTTTCACTTGTCCACGGACAAGCCAATTGAAAAAAGTAACTTGTCCGGAACAAGAAATGTACGACTCGGACAACTCGGACAATTGATTTCGCCATTACATACAGACGTTACATACACTTTGGGGAACTTGTCCGAGTGTTTGTCATGTGATCGTCTGTTGTGAGATCATATTTCTTATCAATGTATCACTGATTTCTTATCCAGAGCCTCAGATCAAGGAAATAAATCTAAATAGAGCAGCAAAATATCTCAAAATTTTAAACAAGAAATATAATAAAAAGGATGTAATAAATTTTTCAACCATTCATGTGTCTCCATTCAGCAAACCGTTCAGGTTTGGTCTGCTGAGTTTTTTTAAGTGTTAATTTAAAATAAATTGTGAAAACAGGTAAAATTGCCTAAAATTAGAACAAATATTAAACTCAATATTATAGAATTATTGTTAATTTGTGCTTTATAAAAATGCCAGATGAAAACCGTTTGCTGTGAGTATAATTACTGATTATTAACAAATATTTAAGGTTCAGGGTTAATGTTTCTTGTAAGGTGCACCAGTGGCAATTGGTTAGAGTTGCTGACTTGTAACGCCTTAGCCTGTCATCCCATGGTTTTGGATCATGGTCAAGGCAAGAACTTTCATATGGTGAAGACTTCTAACACTAGTGGTTCTATCCAAACACATCAATATGGTCTTCGCCCACCAATACTAACCAGGTATCACAAATAGGAGTACAACTGTGGGCATTTTTTCTAAAAACTAAACCAACATCTCTTTATATGATAGGTGAGGGAATCCACCATGCTATGGAGGGAGGCAAGATGGCTGCCGCGTTCCTTGATGAGGCCATCACCCATGGCAACTATGACAGAGAGGTCATGGCAATCTACCATCAGCGCTGGATGGACAAGTTTGGATATGATTACAAGTGGTAAGTATGTTGTTACTTTCATTGTTTGTTATACACCTGTGATGTCTCTGTTAAGGATAAATGTGACAGAATACCATTGTGTTGGGTCTGCTCCTCGGATCTGATGCCTAGATGCACCTTCCAGTTGGACAGCATCATCGACTGAACACTGCCAGGATTTAGGTGGTCTGCTGCATGGCCTACTCTTCCTTGAAAACACTTATTTATTCAGTAATATTTGTCCCATCAGATTACTATTTTGCAATGATTTCTTGCTAAAATTACTGGGTTATCATTGGTTTTTCATTTGAAGGGGAACAACATCCCACCAGTGATCTTTCTAGCAGAATGGTGAACAGTTTGAAGCAGAAATTATATTACTCTAGCTAGATATACTAGCTTTGCTCTGAAAACAAAACCCTTTCCTAGAGTGCTGTGCTAAGACATTTTAATACAGATTTAAAAGTCCTTCAAGTATAAGCTGAATGAACATTATTTTGAATCAGCCTGGGCTTAAAGTGTTTGTATTGTCCTTGCCTTTTTGATATCTGCAAAAATATTTTTTTCCCATATTTTTGTGCTGAAATTACCAAGACAATTACTGGTTCACTTTTTCATTGGCCTTCCAGGTCTTTGTTGTTCTGTCAGCTGTCGTACCGGTTCCCAATCATGCTTGATGCTGCCACACTGGCTGTTCAGAGGAAAGGAGAAAAGATGCTGATGAAATGGGCTGATATTATGACAGGTAGGAACAAAAGCAACACCTGTAGTTGCATCAATAAAGTGAAGAAATTTAGTCAGCGGGTTATAACTATGCAGCCTTTTATATTACTGGTTCTGGTTGGATTAAAACCTTTCTTTTAGTTAGGTTTTCCAGCTGATCTAAGGTGTGCTACAATTTGGGATTTTCTCTATCAGTATTAGCAGGGCATAGCTAGAATGACCATAATTATATAACTGGAATACATTATAACAAACAACAACTGATAATTGTATGTCATTCTTTTTTTCAGACCGTTTAATTGAAGATGTATTTGTGGCAGAGAAAAATAATTATTAAATAATAGTTTTCAAAACTTTATATGTTCAAAATCTAAAACTGAAGTTCACTTTTAGCTAGTACTAAATTTTCTTGCCTCTTTACCTTTGTTAAAGAAATGTTACATACATCTGATATTTATGAATGTTAATGTTTACTTTTTAAACATATGGGTTGCTTGTGGCATAGTGGTAGAGTAGCCGATTAGTAACTCCTCAAACTGCTTAGCCTCTCACCACAGGGGTATGTGTCCGGTTCAGAGCAAAGGACTTGAGAAGGTCTTCCAGCTGATCTGCAATATGCTGGTTCTTCCTTCCAGACATTTGTCAAATATATACATGCATAAAATATTCTTCTTGGACTGCTAAGCCTCTCACCACAGGGGTATGTGTCCGGTTCAGAGCAAAGGACTTGAGAAGGTCTTCCAGCTGATCTGCAATATGCTGGTTCTTCCTTCCAGACATTTGTCAAATATATACATGCATAAAATATTGTTAGTTAAATTTAATATAAAAAAGTAAATACAGAAAGTTAAATAACAGAAATATGTTGTGTGGGTTTATTAAGTTTTGTAAATGGTTTTGGCATGGTTTGTTTTAGGTCGTGTTCCGAAGCTGAGTATGCTGAAGCCAGAATTCGTTGTGCCCATCACATTTGAGCTGATCCGACTGCTTTTCATGAAACTGAGGGGACAGTCACCAGTCAAGAAGAAGGAAGAATAAAATAAATACTTTTCCAAACAAACAAACAGACATGTTCTTGAAGAGATTTGATTAAAGATCATGGTTAAGTTGATTTCTGTTCTACATTGTGAAGAATGAAGATTAAAATAGATAATATATCCCAAAGTAAAGATGATAAAAGCCATATATGTTTGCCATACTTCAGCTAAATGCTGTAAATTACATGTGTGCTTTAATGTGAGGAAAAAAAATAACTGAAAAATATACATGTAATAAGTTAAAAATATGATCCAAATTATTGTTAAGTAATGTTTAAGACTTTAATTTAATAGAATAAATTGCTAATTACATTGGATTTGTCAAATTATCCAGCCTCATTAGTAATAATGTTTTTTAATATATAAGTTTAGAAAGTTATCCTTTAAGATATTTTGTTGCCCCAATTTGTACTTGTAGTTCTTTTTCTATGCTTTATAGAATAAAAAATAAATAAATAAAAAAGCCTTTTGTAAGTTTTGCACAATTTCAGAAAGTAGTGCGTGTAATTTTGATAAGTTGTAATCTTGCCCTGTTAATGCTTTTTGTATATATGGTTCTTAATTATTTGTTGGATCATTTTACATTTAAATGTGTACATGTTATAGTTTTCTGTGTGTATTTTATAGGATATACATTTGAGATTTCAAACTGCATGATGGTTTGACTTTCATTATATAAACTTGTTGCCATGACATTGTGCCAATAGAAAAAATAGATTAAAGTGCTGCATTATTTCTATAGGTTTTTATGCCAGTTTATAAAAAATAAAGGACAGTATATTAACTAAATTTTACTTTTTCTAAGCAGTATCAGCAAAAAGGTGTTTAATATAAAATTTTCTTGATGTCTTAGCAAAAAGGTGTTTGATATAAAAAAAAGAAGACTTTTTAATTTTTTATCAGCAACTTTTTATCATTCTATTGACACTTATTTTTGTCACTTAAGTATTCTATATTTAAGCACAAAACATAATGAGACACAATTATTTTGCTATATATATGTGATATTGTGCTACTGACAAGAAAAATCATAAGCTAACATTGTCCCTAAAACAATCTTTTAGTTTTATTTTTGTTATGTGAGATTCTGCAGAACATGATATTTATATCATATATATATATATATATTTATATATGGTTGATATTTATATATACATTGTACCTTAATATAATTGTGCTACTTATAAGAAAAACTCTAAACTTAACTCTTCTTTAAACAATCTTTCAGTGATTTTACTTATGCTATGTCAGATTCTACAGAACATGGGCTGAAATGATTACCGTACAGGGCTATAGAAGGTGCGCGCCTGTGCAGTGTGCGCTCCCCACCTTTAGGCTTAAAAAATATAGCAATAGCTCATAGATTGTACGAACCCCCAGTTTAGAAAATTTGTCGGCCATCTAGGTTTACTGGTTGATATTTATAGATGCATTGCACCCTTACAGAATTGTGTTTTTCCTTTTTATTTTTTTATTTTTATCTTTTTTAAATGTAAATATTCATATAAGTCAGGTCAGTCTTATCTTACAGAATTGTTTGGTTGTAAGATAATAATAACTTTATTAGTAATATTTGTACTACTAAAACTTTCTTCATTATTCAATCAGTGCATTCTGTTTAGAAATATCAAACAGTATTATTTTTTTCAATATTTTAATACGATGTTTATGCACATTCACTTAAAATTTCTTATTGGATACATTTTAAGTATATCTACAGTTTCAGTCAATTTTAAATCCATACTTTATGTTATCCATATAGTGTTATTGATTTACATTTTTTTTTATTAATTCTTAGTTTAAGAACTTATAAGTGTGTACTGGTAGAAATTGTTTTCAATAAAGTGCTTGTTGCAAATCATTCCATTTACCCAATGCAGCAAAAAGGTATATATGCTTTCTAATTTGAGTTTGTTGTGTGCTTTTTACATTTTCTGTATATCATTATCACTTGTGTATTGTGTGTACTTATGTGTTAGTGTGTACTTGTGTATTCAGCGCACCACTCGTTATAAGGGCATAAATACAAATACAAATAAAACTTACTTCCAGTATATTTAACAACAGTATATATGTATGGTGTATATGTGAATTAAATTATTTCCGATTTATCTAGGCCTTATTATCTAATAATCATGTGAAATAATAAGCACTCACATACAATGAACATGCAAAATGACATTTTCAAAACATATGTAAATGCATTCACTCCAGTATTATAATAAAGAGACTTATAGCTCATTATATATGGCCAGATTCAATACGGCTAAAGGAGTTAAAATAACTGTCTTTTGATACAAGTAGTTGTTTAATTAATATACAGGCACATATTTTTTTGTCAGAAATGGTACTAAAATCAATAACTTTTTACTTTTATGTTAGCAAAAATTCAAAGGCAGTTACCAGGTTCACAATTTATTGTTGACAGTTGATGCCATTTAATAAATGCTTAAAAGTATAAGTAATATTTTTTAAATAAATTTATTTATTTATTTATTATTATTATTATAATTATTATTTTTATTATTATAATGCAAGTGCGCTTTGCTTAATTGATGACATTTCAATGGCTCTATATTCATGTGTATACTATGTATACACTAAGAAATTTTCATTCACTTTACATATCAAATCAATAAATATATATTTTGTCATATCATGTTTGTTTAAAACTGCTTACCTTCGTTGTTTGTGCTTTTGTTATCTGTATATTCCCATTTTTAATTTTACCAAGCCACTGTATTGACAAATAATATGAATACACAGGTTTAAGAAAAAGGAAGCATAATTAATAAATCAGAAATATGCAGATACAAACCTGCTGTTAACATCTTCACCCCTTTTATGTAAAATATTCCCCACCCTATTTGTGTTTCCAGCAGGTAAAGGATTAATAACTATGTTAAAGTGACTTGCATTCACGTGAACTCTCCTTTCCAAGAAAGGAAACTCCCATTTCTAAGATTCAAAATTACTTGAAAATAAGGGGTGTTTTACACATTTTAAGAAATCTCCCTATTTGGAAACAGATAACTTTCTTCTTTGTTTATAGGAAAATAACAAATTTCCCACTTTGCAAGTGAAAATCTCCCACTTAGGCCACAGAAAAAGTTCTCATGTGTGGACTTGTTCACAGTTAAAAAAATTAAATATTTGTTAAACAAAACTTTAATAAACACAAATGGATAATGGAATAAACTATCACTTACAGTAACTGGATTATTTGTGAACATGGTGTTCTTAAGAAGAGAGTTGGTCTGGAGCATCAAAAGCACTGGCTGGGAGGCTCAGGGTTCGATCCCGTGCTGTGGCATGCCAAAGTCATAAAAATGGTAGTGGTATAGCTCCCTTGCTTACACTCAAGCAGATATAAGGTTAGTTCCACGACTGGTTGGCCCGATGTTAGGATAATGTGACTGGGTGTAGTGTCATGCCAGGTGTTCACAGCATGCTATACGCAGTAAAGGAAGCGGACAGTGACAAGTGGAAACCATCTCCAAATAATTAAAATACTGTTAGTTGAATGATAAACCCAATAATTTTTTTTATAATTAATACAATTTGTCCTTGGATCAGACTATGTCTATTGTCTCAGTTATTTCTTTAGCACTGGTTCTACCCAGAGTGCACAATAGAAAACAGAAGGATTAATTTGAAAGAAATGAACCTTATATTTGCACGAATTAAACAGTAAGTTCAATAACATCAATTGATTGGATGATAAATCAATCAAAAGCCCTGTGATGCTTTACAACTATTTTAGCAGTTATTTTATTCACAACAACCTTGTGCTTACCAGCACTCTCCATTCTGTAATATCTATCCTATGCATACATCAATCAACAATGATGCAATCCTTTAAATGCATATTTTAAAGATTCAACCTCTTTCATTTTCCTTGCTTATTGATTTTAATAAGTTACTATAATTAGGTTTAAAATATCTTGCAAATTTTTAAATTAAATGATACACTCTAATTAGTACCTTTTAAAAAGTGTCTGCATATTTAAATTATATGCATTATTCTTATTAATTTTTTTTATAAAAATGTTCTTATATATAAAAAGCAATATTATTTGATAATTTTAATGGCTACCAGGTGCATAGCTAGGCATGAAATGATGTGAATGCATGGCTGCTAGCAAAGTCTGTGGGGCATGCGCCTGGAAAACTGTGTTTTTTAGAACATGCATGGTGTCTTCTGGGAAGGTTTTGGTATATATAAGTAGATTTTAAGTAAAATATAATGTTTAGGGACAGAATTATCTGAGAAGTTCTGATTTGAAATATGAAATATAAATTTGTCCCATACCAGGAGCTACAGAAAAGTTACTAAATCAATTTAGCAATATTACATATTTTTCACAGTGCAAATAGCAGAACTATTTGATTGCAATAAATATACAGCTCCCCCACTTCTATCTTAAGATTTTTATTGCAGATTTGTGTTGTCTTTTTTCTTAATTCTTTGAAAACAATGTGTATGCAGCGGCGTATTCTGCGTACAGGCAGCTACACTCTTGTCTACTTTCAAGTGTATTGTACTTATTAGGTTAAAGAAATACTAAAATACTTTTAAAGTGACTGAAATTTAAAACTTAATGACTGGTTATTAGTAAGACTACTACAAACACCTATATATACCCTCAGTTTGTAATTTTATCATCTCAATTATGCAAAGACGACTAATTGGAAAGGTTATATTCCTTTAGTGTTTCAATAACTCTAACTTTTTTACCTTCGATGCAAGAATCAAAGATTGATTTGGTTTATTAATTTCCTGAAAGCAAGTATATTCGTAGTTGCAAACAACAATTTTTCCCCAAGTGTTTGTTACTAAAAGATAACATTTTTATACAAATAAAACTATGGATAGGTTCATACTTTTTCATACTTCTTTTTTTAATGCTTGATAATATGGCCAAGTCGTTAGTCTCCACCTTACTACTTTGCATCCCTTTAACTCATGAGTCTAGTAAGAAAATTTCATGTGAGGAGTCTTCCAGCTGATCAGCAGTGTGCCAGTGTTTCTACCCAGACAAATATCTGGGGTATTGATCCACCAATAATGGGCTGGACGTCACCAGTATACTGTGATTGTGTTGGAGTAATGCAACAAAAACAATCAAACGTTGAAGAACTTTTGTACTCACAGCAGGGAGATGTGTAAATCAGATCATGTCTGCCACTTGGTCAAATTCTCAAATTTAAATTAAAATAAAAGGATTTTATGACTTATAAGTGCATAAAGTTCACTGAGGAACAAAAATTGTTTGAAATAGATAGTTTCCACATCAGTGAAAATCCCTTATCTTGGCAGCCATCTTTGATGGCAACTTCAAGGGATTTTCATATGAATTGTATAGAAGGGTAAATTTTATTTTCTTGTTATTTCTTCATTTGTGGTCCGAAAATTATAAGCTATACACCATTGGAAAGCTCTTGATATTCATATTTTAGAAAACAATATTTTTACAACTGATAAATGCTCACAGAATTAATACACAGAAATAAATAAAACTTTTGGCTCATACTTTAAACAAAATGAACAGTGTATCATTTTTGGTTGTATTTCTTTAACCTTTAAAACTATCAAAATATAGTTGTGATATTTAAATTCTTTATGAAAGCCGTTAAATTTGATATTAAATTCAGTAAAATAGACTGAAAAATAAAAACACAGTGGCGAGTTTAATACATTTCCCGATTTCGGCCTGCATTAGTTTTTGCCCACAAAGATGGCTGCCGTAAATTGTCTTATCAGTGTCGATGACATCACATGGAAATTATCTATAGTAGTAGCATAGCTCTCTTGCTAACTCTTAAGCAAATATAAGGTTAGTTTCGTGACTGGTCGGAATGGTGTCATGATAATGTGACTTGTTGTGGTATCATGCCAGGTGTTCCTGGCATGCTATACACAGTGAAAGCAGCAGTGGAACAATATAATAAACAATAAAAAAAAATCAAATAAGCAAAATCTTTTCTTCAAAACATTTATGTAAAAATAAATTAAAAATAATATTGCATCATGCAAAAATAAATCACTAACAAATGCAAATTCTACTACCTTCAATCAATATTTGATTTTGTTTACCCTCGCCCTAACTATTGTTATAGGGCGAGCATTAAAGTATGGGAGTTTAAAATAAAATATCACAGTATTATATTAATGGCGTGAGGGTTGCCTAGTGTCTGGTAGATTAAAAATTAAACAACATAAAGATGATTATGAATTACTGGTGTATTGACAATAGGCTATTATATAATGTACGGGTGGTTTTATTATCTGTGTTGTATTTATGTGCTGGGATGAATGTGTAGTAAAAGTTGTTTTATATAAAATATCAGTTTACACTTCCTTTTTTCTTTTATTACATTTCATTTCCAGTCCACCTAATTAACATAGAGTATAGATTATTTCGCCTCTTTGTAAAGTTACAATATATTTTTATACAGCGCCTCATTTGGGACTTATAATAGTGGTAAAAAATACAATAATTTAAAAACCAAAAAATGTATTCAGTTAAAATAAAAGATAAGACATATAGTTATATTATTTAACCGATGCTATAGGCACCTTTTTAGGACCTTTTTAAAAGTATGTTTATTTTAAAAAATCAAGAATTTAAATCATGAATAATATTTACATTTATATATACAGCTTACAATGTACATATTTACAGGCCTGTATCATCTGGATCCAACAAATTTTATAAATAGAAAAGACTGGTTAACATGTGGACGATGGGAACTATTTTTTAATTCAGAGGTCCCGCTGGCAGTCAGATTTTTTTTTTTATTCATCCACATGCACCATAGAAGTCTACTACCTTCTGCCGGGTTGCGGTACATAAAGAACCGCACATTAAACATACAACAACAACAACAAAGATGGCAGCCTCCATTGCAATTCGACGCTTACATTCAATTCTCAGAAAAACTTGCATTAGACAAATATATAGACAGTTGTCAAAGTCTAGTGTGGTATGCACGGCAAATATTAAAGATGATAAACAAGAACAAATGACACATTTTGGTTTTAAGACCGTTACAGAAGCAGAAAAAGAAGAAAAAGGTAGGAAATCTATTGCATAAATTCATAATGTCATGGTCACTAAGGTTAAATCTAGGTTGTGGTAAATGGTTCCAATTCAAAACCATAATTGATTTCAATCGATTGTCAGATAAACGATGGTCGATTATATAAGCTGAGAGCATAAATTCCTAATATATTATTATTTTATGTAGAGAGATTTTTGCACCTTGCATTTGATAAAAACACAAAAACATAATTGATTACAACGGATTTTCAGATAATCTTCAGTGACTGTGTTTTCAAAATGAAAGGTGTTTTCTTAGCTCACCATAAAATGCTAGTTAAGCTGCTTTTTGCTCAAGCCCATAGCTCACCTAGGACAGCATAGGCAAGCTGTTTTTACTTAAACACATAGCTCACCAAGAACAGCATAGGCGAGCTGTTTTTTTTACTCAAGCCCATAGCTCACCTTGGGCAGCATAGGCCAGCTGTTTTTTACTCAAGCACATAGCTCCCCTTGGGCAGCATAGGCCAGCTGTTTTTTTACTCAAGCACATAGCTCACCTAGGAAAACATAGGTGAGCTGTTTTTTACTCAAACCCATAGCTCACCTAGGTCAGCATGGACGTGCTGTTTTTTACTCAAGCACATAACTCACCTAGGACATCATAGGTGAGCAGTTTTTTACTCAAGCACATAGCTCACCTAGGACAGCATAGGGAGCTGTTTTTTACTCAAGCACATAGCTCACCTAGGACAGCATAGGGAGCAGTTTTTTACTCAAGCCCATAGCTCACCTAGGACAGCATAGACAAGCTTTTTTTTTGTTTTGTTTTTTTGTGATGTTCCTTCGATACTCACCAATAACCCATTTGTTCTAAATGTACATTCTGTAAACTTACTTCTTTAATCTTATTATGTATACTATAATGCCTCATACTATGTAATTAGTTTTGCTTTATTAAAAGTTGAAATTTGTGGTGAAATGGTTAATAAAGGTCCTGAATGAGTCAGCTGTCTCATGTTTACAAACATTGTAGTAGTCATACATATGTTTGGTAAACACATGACCGCCATTAGAATTCACTGTGTACTGATTGGTTGTTGCCATGGGGATCTGGTCAATTTTATATTAATCCTCGATGGCTGGCATCTCAGCTTCTCACTAGCCTTCTAAAAGCTTTCATAAAAGAGTAGCTAGCACTAGGCCTATTTGTGGGCACAATCGAATCATACCGTAAGTCAATGAACATATGTATCATGATCGGATAAGAAAACAACACTGAGTGTGAGTGACTGATGCCAGTGAGTGACGGACTCAAGTTTACAAGAATGTAGAGCGAGAGCCGCTGACCTGTCCTAACTAATTTTCAAAATTATAATTTGTTACCTCAGTTTATGAGATATGCAGGACTGTTAATGTTGTTTTGTATTGCGTGTGTGTACATTATGTATATGAATGGCCAAGCATGTGTTTTTTAAATTAGTTTCAAACTTCAGGTGCGCAACTTTTCATTCAAGTAAAATGATTTTAAGCGTGCCTCAAAACATAGTCACTGAATCTTAACCCATCGAATCTGAGGGCATAATACCGTAATATTTTACTTATGTATTAAGTTAACATTTCTGATTTTGCATCTTGTGATTTACAGAATCCTGATAATGTGGTCTACTAGTAATGAAACTCTAAAAACATGTTTTAAAAAACATGAAGATTTATAACCTTTTTGAGTGCTTTTTTTATATTTTTTCTTTTCAAAGGGCAAGTTTAATTGTGATCAATTATAATCAATTTTTAGAAATCACAATCAATTATTTCCCATTCTAATGGTGCTACTAATTATTTGCCCATCATTATTTAAATCTGTTAATAATAAATTAATAATAAAAATTATTCAATTAAAAAGTTCATACATGAAAAAACTTATATTACAATAACCAGTATAGCAGGACAATGAGGACATATAATAAAAAACAAGGATGATCCTCATAATCACATCCTTATATAAACACACACATGTCCTTAATTATGTCACACAGTTACCCCAATAATCTGTACCATATTTTCACATTTATTAGACGGGGATTTTTCCTCAAAATTTCAAGTTCAAAGTGTGGGGCTCATCTTATAGGCAGGGTGTAGTGACTTGGCTAAAAAAATTCCGCATAAACTTGTAAGCAATTATGCAATTACCCAACCTGCCAACACTGAAGGTGTGAACGATGTGTTTTTATTAACAGCTGCCGATTACATTTCCCCATGAAATTATTGATTGGCTGCATGTACACAAGGATAGCGCACCGTTCGCTGATATATCATGTACTGTCATGCTAGACTCGGTGACGTAGATCAAAGAAATTAATGTCATGCTGCCAAGTGCTACAGGATGTTCATGCAGTTACTGTTTACCAATTGTTCCTTTTGTTGAGACAGCATGACTGGTTGACTCTCCTGTTCATTTTTCGCCTTTTCCTATAAGAGGGTCTAAGCAGAAACCTGCAAATTTTCCTGGTGAAGTAGGGGGCCATCTTATAAGCAAATAGTCTTATAAGTAATAAAACACAGTAATTTGTTAGACTGATTATAAGAATAACAACAAAACAACTAATAATGTCAATAGTGACAGTATGCTTTACAAAAGTCAAAGTAAACTAAAGTAAAAAAAAGTAGAACCAAAAAGAACAATTGTATTAGACCTGGTAATTAAGACTTTCATAAATATAAATGAACAAATAAATGAATAATTATATTAAATAAAAAAATAAGGGAAATGAATAAGTGAGTGAACGAATGAATTGATTAATGAATAAATTAAATGAATGAATGAATAAAATAAATAAATATGATCTTACAAACCAGGATAGCCTATTAAGCTACCCACCTCTAGTCTGCTGTAAAGCTTTTTACTTGTCAATAGCATTTCATCTGGTACTGTACCCTCAGTCATAAATGTACTAATTATAAAGGTAATTAGGAATTTTAAACATAAGCTCAATTCTTCTTCTACTTTTTAATTTGAACATTGTGTCAATCATCAGGATTTCAAATCGTTTAGGAATTTATTTATTTTTTCTCATCTTCACACATTTTTCAAAATCGATGACACCTTCTATGTTAAACTCAAATACATAAAAAAAATAATTTTTTTCTCTAAGTTTAGTTGTCAACACGTTAGCAGGATAAGAGAGAATGCATTAAGAAAGGCGAGATGATGAAAGAGTGACACTGAGACTGTGACAGTATGTCACTCTATGTAGTTTGAAAGTCAAGCATCACAAGCAAAGTCACATACTCACAACAGATAGTTTATTCAATAATTGTAATTATTATTATGTTTATTAGTAAAAAAAAACAAAGCAAAGAAAAAAAAACACACCTCTGGCCAGTTCATACATGTTTGCGCAATCGGTAGAGTGTCAGCTCTAGGTATGGGAGACTCAGGTTCGATCTTGGGTCACGACATACCAAAGTCATTAAAAATGGTATTGGTATAGCTCCTTTGTTAACACTCAAGCAAATGTAAGGGTAGTTCCGCAACTTGTTGCACAGGTGTCAGGATAATGTGACTGGGTGTGGTATCATGTCAGGTGTTCACAACATTCTGTACACCGTGAAAGCAGCGCTATATCTGCTTCAAGAGGACACTGTCTCCAGATAACTGAAATACTGTTGGTGGGACAATAAACCCAATAAACAAACATCTCTGGCCAATCAAAAAACAATCACAATCTTTTCCCCTTTTAATACAAAAATATAATAATGATCTTATTGTATCCATTATTATCTTGATCTTACAGTGTATGAGGTGTTCAAGAAATGTGCCGAGACATATGACCTGATGAATGACGCCATGAGTGCAGGGGTTCACCGACTGTGGAAGGACCATTTCATCAAGCGACTTTCACCCCGACCAGGCACGCAGTTGTTAGATGTGGCTGGAGGAACAGGTCAGTGATGGGACTCATTTAGAATTTTACAATTCCTTTTTCTTTATTGTGATATTTTACTTTGAAGTGACAGTTATCTACATATATCGTCATTACAATAATGTGCGGAGAAAGACAACAGACAATTTTGAGACAAATAGATAAACCATTATGTCTTGCTCAGCAGGTCAACTGGAAAACATTCTCACATGACAGCTTTTATCCTAACAGCCAGTATCTGGAATTTTTGGCCCATACATTGACCACGTCTTTCTGAAGTTTGATGAGAAAGTGAGAAAGCACAAGATGTTGACGCCGTCTTTTCTCTCACAGCAGCGTTCCAGAGCTTGAGCCTCAAATTTTCTGTATGAATTACTTTTCAAGGCTTACATATAGACAACATACAATCCCACTTTTAATTTATTGAATATTTTTTAATAGTTTAACTTGAAATTGTTCACTGTTTGAGGTGCTCAAATTGTCCAAATTACAATTTGTGGTGCTTAAAATCATCTTGCAACCTGATTTTCACAGCCTTAAAAAATAAATTATCAGGTCATTATATTTACTTCAAAACAGACATTTTATACAAAATTTAGTATCAAATGTTTGTATTTATCACAAAATAGACATTTTAGACATGTATTTTTCAACATTCTGATTACTTTGCAGGTGACATAGCTTTCCGGTTCTTGAACTACGTCAACTCGTTAGAGGGGATCCACACTGGGGACCAGTTTGATATCTCACTTCCTGAGGGGATGGGTAAAGACCTTGAGGGTTCATCAGCTGATAGCACAATGTATTCAGAAAACACAACAAAACCAACAGCACACGTGACAGTCTGCGATATTAACCAAGCCATGCTGGACGTGGGCAAAGTTCGTGCAGAGGAGGCTGGAATATACTCAGGTTTATTAATAAAACAAAATAATGCTATTCATTTAATTTTTTGCAGTATAGAGCCTATCACAGTGAAAACAATTTCTGTTTATCTTTAGTAAGATTTTGGTTTGTAACATTAAACTTAAGGTCTTATTAATTCTATGTTTGAAAGTTATTCAGTGTAGAGTTAAATGCAGTTTAGTAAATACAAAGACAGATACTGCATGTTTTAAATTTGAACCCAAAAATTTTTCATTCTGTAGTAATTTTAACATTTACATGTGAAAATGTCAGAAAACACGAAAGCATAAATATAGCTGACACTGAAGAGAAAACATAAAAAAACAGTATTTCTATAGAGAGATAAATTAAACAAGATTCCATATTTGCTCACTTATATTTTAAATTTGGCAAAACATTCATTTCATATAACCAAAATATCCACTGCTAAACTAACCAGTCTTACCTTGGGCTGGCCATCACAAACACTTGGGGAAAATCCACTTATCTGATCATTTAAGAGGCTTGTCTGTCAAGAAGCTGAGGAAGGGTCAATCATAGCGAAACAAGCTCTTTATCAGTTGCAAAAACATGGCAAGGAGTGTAAATATTTATGGATCTCAAAGATAAATTTGAGCACCCTGTTTCTATATAAATGTATAAGAGAATATTTTTAGAATTGAAATTTAGTGTTTGAAATCCTTAGCTTTGATGTCAAAAGATCTGTTGAACAAACAAACAGTTGTGTTGTATGTTTAGTTTAATTTAGGTGTGAAAGGATAGTCATGTTTAAATGTTGTGTCTGACTGTTTGGACAAATTTTTAGGTTTTAGGTGATTCCCTAGATCTGTGTGAACAGCAAAGCATCAGTCCCCACTTGTCATTGCGAAGAGGTATTTCCCATCTGAGCCATGCTGCAGAGATAGCTATTTTTAAAATTAAAAAACATGCAACAGCTTACTTTTGAGATCACAATTTCATTGGGTTGTCCATGCTGACATCAGTATCTATTTTTAGCAGAGGATGATTATCATGCTTATTTATAGATTTGTAAGGAATGAATATTTAGAGATCTTGTTGTAATACTGTCTAACAATAAAAGTAGTACCAGCCGCAATAGCTCGGTTGGTAGAGCGTCGGCTTGCGGATTTGGGAGGTCGCGGGTTTAAACCCCAGCTGGGTCAAACCAAAGACCTTTAAATTGGTAGTAGTGGCTTCCCTCCTAATGCTCGGGGCTATGGGGACAGCATTATGCCTGACTCGTCGGTGTCAGTATAATGGACCAGCCAGGTTTAGTCCCTGGGCACCTCATAAGTGCCCCTGTGCTACAATGTTAGAAATGTCGCTGCACAGTTTTGGCAAAAATGCTGGCAAATCCCATCTCATCCCAATAAAGGTAGTGTTCAAAATTGTCTTTACTTGGACAAATGTCCAAGTTTATGCAGAAACTATGCCCAATTTCCCAGAAACAGCAGAAAATATTATTGCATGCATTTTATATAGGTAAATTTCCCACTACAAATACCACCTTTATTCTGTCTTTAATTTTTCTTTTTATTTCCAGGAATATCCTGGCAGCAAGGTAATGCAGAGTGCCTTCCCTTTGAAGATAACAAATTTGATGCCTACACAATAGCTTTTGGAATACGTAACTGTACGCATGTTGATAAGGTAAGGAGGGGTTTTAGTTGATGGAATGAAGGTGATTTGGAGGATAAGTAAATATTTTTCCATTAATAATTACATTCACTGTTTTCTTTGGTGAAAGAGTTTTAAACAATTTATTTTGTTGTTCTCTTTTAAATGTGTTTGGCAAAAAGGGGATTTTGTGCTTAATTTACTATGAAACCCAAGTCATTAAATAAATGCACATATTTACTTGGCCTTACACACTTTCATGTCACATGCACATAGCCTTTCTTTTTTCTTTAAATGCCTGTTTCTACAACTATTATGGAACTGGCTTGTTTTTATGCTCCCCGAAAACTTTCGGGGGAGCAGGGAGCATATAGTCGCCGCCTTGTCCGTCCGTCAGTCCGTCCGTCCGTCCGTCAGTCCGTCCGTACGTCCCATTTGTGTCCGGCCCATAACTTCGTTATTTGAAGTCGAATTTCGAAACTATTTCACAGAAATGACCACCATGTTGAGACGACGTGTCGCGCGCAACATTTGGGTCCCTACCTTGAAGGTCAATAACTTCGTTATTTGAAGTCGGATTTCGAAACTATTTCACAGAAATGACCACCATGTTGAGACGACGTGTCGCGCGCAACATTTGGGTCCCTACCTTGAAGGTCAAGGTCACAGCGTGACCTTGCAGCCAAATCGTGTCCGGCCCATAACTTCGTTATTTGAAGTCAGATTTCGAAACTATTTCACAGAAATGACCACCATGTTGAGACGACGTGTTGCGCGCAACATTTGGGTCCCTACCTTGAAGGTCAAGGTCACAGCGTGACCTTGCAGCAAAATCGTGTCCGGCCCATAACTTCGTTATTTGAAGTCGGATTTCGAATCTATTTCACAGAAATGACCACCATGTTGAGACGACGTGTCGCGCGCAACATTTGGGTCCCTACCTTGAAGGTCAAGGTCACACCGCGACCTTGCAGAAAAATCGTGTCCGGCCCATAACTTCGTTATTTGAAGTCGGATTTCGAAACTATTTCACAGAAATGACCAACACGTTGAGACGACGTGTCGCGCGCAACATTTAAGTCCCTACCTTGAAGATCAAGGTCACACCGCGACCTTGCAGCAAAATCGTGTCCGGCCCATAACTTTGTTATTTGAAGTCGGATTTCGAAACTATTTCATTTATGTCTGATTTCATAGTACTACAACATTTTCAAAATAAACCTCAATATTCATACAACTAACCTTTTTTTGTGACAAAGTACCCATTCGGGGAGCATCAGCCGTCTCTGGCGGCCTCTTGTTTTCATTTGGCAGAACAATTGAAGTTATTTCTATTCCATTGTTCTACCAGGATTAGTCATTAAATTTAATTCTATCTTTCAGTCAATATTTGCTCAGGGCATGAATTATCTCCCTTAACATTCTATTTAGTCGAAAAAAAACCTCTTATAAATGATATTTAAATTAATACCTGACAGATAAAGAACTAAAAAACCATTTTACAATATATTTTAATGTTATTGTAACAAAATCAACTATAAAATTACCAATAATTTAGGTGGTAGAAGAAGCCTACAGGGTGCTGAAGCCAGGTGGCAGGCTTATGTGTTTAGAGTTCAGTCATGTGGCCAACCCAGTCATACGCAGGTTTGTACCATTTGTCGCTGGGGTTTTGATTCCTTTGTAATTGACCCCTCCTCTGGCAATCTGTAGCTCCGCCCACCTTAGTGATGGGCCTTCACTGTAACTAGGTTAGACAGCTAAAGGCCGAAATGTTGTCTTTCACATTGAAAAGTCTGAATGTTAAGGAATATTTTGTGATAAGTTGCTGAACATGTCTGGTTGGATTGGCTTACATATTGAACAAAAGGACAGATTTTGCATTGTATTATAGATTTTTTTGTTGTTAAAAATCTGACTTTTTGATTTTAAAACTCAGGTTTTTACTTGAAGTGATGTTTCAGAATTTAAAAATTCAAAAACTGAACAAAGTACAAGTTCATATTTCATCAAACAATAAAAATGCATTTTTGTATTCTTTCAACATCAGTGGAATTAATGTCCCGGTAAATAGTTGATGTAATTTTGACAATGACAGGTATTATACAAGAAAAGTGATATAAATAATCACGTGATTAATGTCTGATTAGCTAAGAGGCCTGTCTGTCAATTACCTGATGAAGGGTCAATTCTTGTACGGTAAACCTTGTAGAAACAGGTTTTTGTTGTTTTGGAATTTAACTTGTCTTCCCTTTTGAAGAACATTATTATAAATTGCCCTGCTAAAATTAGGACAAATGCAAAAATTTAATTCCTGTCATACTCTACAGCCAGGTACATATTGCACCTGCATTTTATTAATGATGGAAGGATTTGAAAATTGTACCATAAACTTCAAATGATAACGATGATTCAGTGTGGTTTTAGTACATGTTTCTGGTTTTAATATATACTTCGAATTGCCATGAAAACAGATCAGTAATTGTGCATTGTAGGGACATATTTGACATCAACAAACTCCTTTACCTGTTTGTATCAATATAGATGCATACCGGTATTCAGGAACATAATTAAAGACCCATAGAAAAAAAGTCTGGGTAGAAGCACTGTTGCATTGCAGATTAGCTAGTACCCCTTCCATTTAAGTATATGTCCTGACTGGGTAGCGATCCCAAACTTTGATTATTAAAATAATCAATTAGTTGAAAATATCAATATAAGAATATCATAATGGTTATTTCTTTATTGTCCTGAGCACAACGTGCTCAAGGTGAGCTTTTCTGATACTGCTTAGTCTGTCGTCTGACGTCCGTCGTGCGGTGTCAACATTTTAGCTTGTGAACATGCTAGAGGCCACAGTTTTTATCCAATCTTCATCAAACTTGGTCAGAATGTTTGTCTGCATGAAATCTTTGATGAGTTCATTATTGGGTCACCTGGGGTCAAAAAGTAGGTCACTAGGTCAAGTTTTGGGAAAAACACACTAGAGACCACATTTATAACCCAGTCATTGCCAAACTTGGTCAGAATGTTTGTCTGCATGAAATCTTGGATGAGTTCATAACTAGGTCACGTTGGGGTCAAAAATTAGGTCATTAGGTCAAATTTTAGAAAAAAGCTTGTGAACACACCAGATGCCCCATTTATGGCCCAATCATCACCAAACTTAATCAGAATGTTTGCCTGCATGAAATCTTAGATGAGTTCATGACTGAGTCACATGGGGTCAATAAGTAGATCACTAGGTCAAATCTTAGAAAAAGCTTGTGAACACACTTAGTGGCCACATTGATGGCCCAATCTTCACCAAACTTGGCCAGAATGTTTGCCAGTATGAAATCTTATGTATGTTTTGAAGTGGGTCATGTGGATTCAGTAGGTTAAATTCTAGAAAATCCACCCTGTGGCCACACTTATGGTCCAATCTTCACCAAAGATTTCTATAGTAAAAAACTCCTAATTACTTGATGCCAGATATAAGCCTACTAAAAGCCTGTGTCTCTCATGCAACCAAATAAATTATTGTAACTTGAAGTGATTCCAGGAAATACTGTTTATAGGTGCCCTACATTCATGTGACATGTAAGGCATAATACCCCACTTGTCATTGCAAACATGTATTTTCTATCCCATCGGACCTGGTAGCACAATGGGTAGAGCATCGGCTCCAGGTACGGGAGGCCCCGGGTTCGATCCCGGGCCGCGACATACCAAAGTCAGTAAAAATGGTAGTGGTATAGCTCCCTTGCTAATGCTCAAGCAAATATAAGGGTAGTTCCACGACTGGATGGCCTGGTGTCAGGATAATGTGACTGGGTGTGGTATCATGCCAGGTGTTCATGGCATGCTATACACAGTGAAGGCAGCACTATATCTGCTTCAAGTGGACACCATCTCCAGATAACTGAAATACTGTTGGTGGGACGATAAACCCAATAAACAAACAAACAAACATTTTCTATCCAAGGCACACTGCACATTTAGCTATTTTTAAACTAAGAAAACCACATGGCCACTTACTTTTGAAATAATGATCATCCATGTAATCAACTCTGACCTCAATATTAATTTTTAGCTGAAATCCCCATCAGGCTTACTTATAGAGGTGGAAATATTGGTCATTTTAAGAGATATATTTCACAATTTGTACAGTCTAATGTTATAAATAGTCTTTACTTAAACTGAAATGTATATTTATGCAGAAATTAGAGATCTGATGCACCGATTCTCCAGAACAGGAGTTAGATGTTGTAATATGAATTAGATATAGGCCAACTATTGGATAGTGCCTTTTAATTTATCCTGCCCTGTTGCAGAGTATATGATGAGTATTCGTTCCAAGTGATACCAGTGATGGGTCAGATACTAGCGGCAGACTGGAATTCGTACCAGTACCTGGTGGAGAGTATCAGGCAGTTCCCCAACCAGGTCAGTATATGGATACCAATCTTGTTGTATTCGACGATTGAAAATAATAAAATAATTTTGCTTGGGTTTCTCATCATCATCATCATCATCATCATCATCATCATCATCATCATCATCATCAGATATTGGTTATGTATGGGTCAGCACATACATCGGTTTTTACCATGACCCTGTCATGTTGCCCAGGCATGACTTAAAGAATTATTTAAAGAAGTGGTCTATCACCAGGTACCTTAGGTTCCACTTTTTAAAGAAATAAATTGGAGCTATTGTCAGGACTCCCACCTAGGCATTGGTCTTGGCTGAATAATATCACTGTCTCAAAAATTGTCAAAACTTATTTATTCCAAACCTAAATACTTGTTCACTATTAGAAGCAAAAACAATTTCAGTAGGGCAGTTAATCCTGTTATTCATTTTGCCTCAGTTATGTTGTTTCTTTCAGCTTGGTATTTTCTCTGTTGGTGAAGGTTCCATTCCTTGAAAACATTTGAATATATTCACTCTCACTCTAAACTTGAAAAACTTGTTAATTTTTAAAAGTGCAATCCATTTCAATGCAGCAGGTATCCTTAAAATTAATTTTGGCACAGTTATGCCCCCCTTTTTTTACATAGAACTCTCTGTTTCTTTTCTTTTATCAAATGTGGTATCTGACAGTGTGGACCATTTTTTTTTGCTCATGCAATCAAATAACTTATTTTTACCTGAAAAGATTCTGTACAATGCTTGTTATTGGTGCCTTGATCCATTTAAAAATAAGACTAACACCCTACTTGTCATTACATTTCCTATCTGAAACATGCTGCACAGTTAACTATTTTTAAACTAATTAAAACATGTGACCACTTACTTTTGAGATCACATTACATCATTATCCAGGCTGTGACATCAATATCTATATTAAGCCAAAATCCCCATGGTTCATATAATTATAGATTTGAAAGTAATGGAAGCTTTTTAAGCAATTTATTTTACAATCAGTACTGTTTCACAAGCTTTGAGGTAGTTATGAACAACATTTACTTAAAGTATGAGTTTATGAAGCAAATATGTTCAAATTCCCCAAAATATGGGTAAGATATTGTTAAATGTACATGTTTTATATATAGGCAAACTGTTGGATATCGCCTTTAAAGCAAAATGTGCTGTATATGGATAGCTCCTCTTTGTTATGTAATTAGTTGTAAATATAAACAATGCCAATTTTATTTTTAGAATTTAATTTTTGTGGTTGTGTTAATAACTGGTAGAAGCTGTTGAAAAAAGCTGTAGAAGTATAACGGTGATTTTTTTTGCTTTTTTATTAATGTGCTGTGGCTTTCAAATTGGGGGAAAAAGTGCATAAAGTCTCAAAATTGGGAAAATTTTCAAAACAGCTTTATAATGAAAAAAACAAACAGTTGGACATGTTTTACACAGCATAGCTAATGTTACACAATGCTGGATCTTCAGTTTGGGACGTCACAAATTCACTTGATTCACCGGTCTTCATCTTCATTATGAATGTATGTATGGACTGTTGTCCGCTTGCATCTTTTTTACGCAGTTTTTTCACATAGTATCACAAATTATGCAACATTTTGCTTCGTTACCAAACCCTTGCAGTAGACACACTTCCTGATCACACTGATCGCTAAATCCTAGTATTGGGAAATGGTCAACATCAGCATTCATTGGAATGAAAGAAAATGTCATCGATAGCGGTATTTTTTTGTCTTGTGGTCTTTTCTTTTCACAATAATTGTTTTATGCATATGATATTAAAATATTTAGGGTTTGATACATTTTTTAGGGGAAAAAAGTCGTCTATCTCTCATGGGGAAATGTTGATATTCAGCTAAAAGAATTACTGTATTACATTACTTAAGTGTAGTAAAAATAAGCTGTCATAAAACTGAAACTGATGTAACTGCGACCAAGGGGTTACGTGAGTGTATCTTCAAGGCAGGGTGTGTCTATTGCCACCAAGGGGTTACGTGAGTGTATCTTCAAGGCAGGGTGTGTCTATTGCCACCAAGGGGTTACGTGAGTGTATCTTCAAGGCAGGGTGTGTCTATTGCCACCAAGGGGTTACATGAGTGTATCTTTAAGGCAGGGTGTGTCTATTGTGACCAAGGGGTTACGTGAGTGTATCTTCAAGGCAGGGTGTGTCTATTGTGACCAAGGGGTTATGTGAGTGTATCTTCAAGGCAGGGTGTGTCTATTGCCACCAAGGGGTTACATGAGTGTATCTTTAAGGCAGGGTGTGTCTATTGTGACCAAGGGGTTACATTAGTGTAACTTCAAGGTTGGGTGTGTCTATTGTGACCAAGGGGTTACATTAGTGTATCTTCAAGGCTGGGTGTGTCTATTGCCACCAAGGGATTACATTAGTGTATCTTCAAGGCAGGGTGAGTCTATTGTGACCAAGGGGTTACGTGAGTGTATCTTCAAGGCAGGGTGTGTCTATTGTGACCAAGGGGTTACGTGAGTGTATCTTCAAGGCAGGGTGTGTCTATTGTGACCAAGGGGTTACATTAGTGTATCTTCTAGGCAGGGTGTGTCTATTGTGACCAAGGGGTTACATTAGTGTATCTTCAAGGTTGGGTGTGTTTATTGCCACCAAGGGATTACATTAGTGTATCTTCAAGGCAGGGTGTGACTATTGTGACCAAGGGGTTACGTTAGTGTATCTTCAAGGCTGGGTGTGTCTATTGTGAACAAGCGGTTGCATTAGTGTATCTTCAAGGTTGGGTGTGTCTATTGTGACCAAGGGGTTACATTAGTGTATCTTCAAGGCAGGGTGTGTCTATTGTGACCAAGGGGTTACATTAGTGTATCTTCAAGGCAGGGTGTGTCTATTGTGACCAAGGGGTTACGTTAGTGTATCTTCAAGGCTGGGTGTGTCTATTGTGACCAAGGGGTTACGTGAGTGTATCTTCAAGGCAGGGTGTGTCTATTGTGACCAAGGGGTTACGTGAGTGTATCTTCAAGGCAGGGTGTGTCTATTGTGACCAAGGGGTTACGTTAGTGTATCTTCAAGGCAGGGTGTGTCTATTGTGAACAAGCGGTTGCATTAGTGTATCTTCAAGGCAGGGTGTGTCTATTGTGACCAAGGGGTTACATTAGTGTATCTTCAAGGCAGGGTGTGTCTATTGTGACCAAGGGGTTACATTAGTGTATCTTCTAGGCAGGGTGTGTCTATTGTGACCAAGGGGTTACATTAGTGTATCTTCAAGGTTGGGTGTGTTTATTGCCACCAAGGGATTACATTAGTGTATCTTCAAGGCAGGGTGTGACTATTGTGACCAAGGGGTTACGTTAGTGTATCTTCAAAGCTGGGTGTGTCTATTGTGAACAAGCGGTTGCATTAGTGTATCTTCAAGGTTGGGTGTGTCTATTGTGACCAAGGGGTTACATTAGTGTATCTTCTAGGCAGGGTGTGTCTATTGTGACCAAGGGGTTACGTTAGTGTATCTTCAAGGCTCGTTGTGTCTATTGTGAACAAGCGGTTGCATTAGTGTATCTTCAAGGCAGGGTGTGTCTATTGTGACCAAGGGGTTACATTAGTGTATCTTCTAGGCAGGGTGTGTCTATTGCCACCAAGGGGTTACATTAGTGTATCTTCAAGGCTGGGTGTGTCTATTGTGAACAAGCGGTTGCATTAGTGTATCTTCAAGGCAGGGTGTGTCTATTGTGACCAAGGGGTTACATTAGTGTATCTTCAAGGCAGGGTGTGTCTATTGTGACCAAGGGGTTACATTAGTGTATCTTCTAGGCAGGGTGTGTCTATTGTGACCAAGGGGTTACATTAGTGTATCTTCAAGGCAGGGTGTGTCTATTGTGACCAAGGGGTTACATTAGTGTATCTTCTAGGCAGGGTGTGTCTATTGTGACCAAGGGGTTACGTTAGTGTATCTTCAAGGCTGGGTGTGTCTATTGTGAACAAGCGGTTGCATTAGTGTATCTTCAAGGCAGGGTGTGTCTATTGTGACCAAGGGGTTACATTAGTGTATCTTCAAGGCAGGGTGTGTCTATTGTGACCAAGGGGTTACGTTAGTGTATCTTCAAGGCTGGGTGTGTCTATTGTGAACAAGCGGTTGCATTAGTGTATCTTCAAGGCAGGGTGTGTCTATTGTGACCAAGGGGTTACATTAGTGTATCTTCAAGGCAGGGTGTGTCTATTGTGACCAAGGGGTTACATTAGTGTATCTTCTAGGCAGGGTGTGTCTATTGTGACCAAGGGGTTACATTAGTGTATCTTCAAGGTTGGGTGTGTCTATTGTGACCAAGGGGTTACATTAGTGTATCTTCAAGGCTGGGTCAGTCTATTGTGACCAAGGGGTTACATTAGTGTATCTTCAAGGCATGGTGTGTCTATTGTGACCAAGGGGTTACATTAGTGTATCTTCAAGGTTGGGTGTGTCCATTGCCCCTAAGAGGTTACATTAGAGTATCTTCAAGGCTGGGTGTGTCTATTGCCACCAAGGGGTTACATTAGTGCATCATCAAGGCTGGGTGTGTCTATTGTGACCAAGGGGTTACATTAGTGTATCTTCAAGGCAGGGTGTGTCTATTGTGACCAAGGAGTTACATTATTGTATCTTTAAGGCTGGGTGTGTCCATTGCCCCTAAGGGGTTACATTAGTGCATCTTCAAGGCTGGGTGTGTCTATTGTGACCAAGGGGTTACATTAGTGCATCTTCAAGGCTGGGTGTGTCTATTGTGACCAAGGGGTTACATTAGTGTATCTTCAAGGTTGGGTGTGTCTATTGTGATCAAGGGGTTACGTTAGTGCATCTTCAAGGCTGGGTGTGTCTATTGCCACCAAGGGGTTACATTATTGTATTTTCAAGGCTGGATGTGTCTATTGTGACCAAGGGGTTACATTAATGTATCTTCAAGGCTGGGTGTGTCTATTGCCACAAAGGGGTTACATTATTGTATTTTCAAGGCTGGATGTGTCTATTGTGACCAAGGGGTTACATTAATGTATCTTCAAGGCTGGGTGTGTCTATTGCCACCAAGGGGTTACATTATTGTATTTTCAAGGCTGAATGTGTCTATTGTGACCAAGGGATTACATTAATGTATTTTCAAGGCTGGGTGTGTGTGTGTCTATTGCCACCAAGAGGTTACATTAGTGCATCTTCAAGGCTGGATGTGTCTATTTGCAACCAAGGGGTTAGATTAATGTATTTTAAAGGCTGGGTGTGTCTATATGCACAGATATATTCTACCTATCTTCACATTAGTGTATCTTTAAGGCTGGGTGTGTCTATTGTGACCAAGGGGTTACATTAGTGTATCTTCAAGGCTGGGTGTGTCTATTGCCACCAAGGGGTTACATTAGTGTATCTTCAAGGCTGGGTGTGTCTATTGCCACCAAGGGGTTACATTAGTGTATCTTTAAGGCTGGGTGTGTCTATTGCCACCAAGGGGTTACATTAGTGCATTTTCAAGGCTGGGTGTGTGTGTGTCTATTGCCACCAAGGGGATACATTAGTGCATCTTCAAGGCTGGATGTGTCTATTTGTAACCAAGGGGTTAGATTAATGTATTTTTAAGGCTGGGTGTGTCTATATGCACAGATATATTCTACCTATCTTCACAATGCCCAAGGTCATGTAGGGATGACAGTCAGTATAAACACGCCCTTTCTTTACAAGCTTCTTTTCTTTTTAAGAAAATGTCTTGACACTTAACTAAGTGTATTAAAATTCCCCTATTGCAGATAAATGTTGATGTTTCTTAAATGGCAAGCTACATTGACAGCTACTTCAACTTCTAAATATTTTTTCTTGGTGTCAAAGATTTAGATATTAAAATTCATTTTAGTTAAATGTCTAAACAATATAAATGTTTAAGTGTGAATAGAAATAAATAAGTCCATAAAAATCAGTTAAACATTTCCATAAGAGATGTTCCTCAAACTGACATGTGCCAGTGTAATACATCTGTGGTTAAACATTTCCATAAGAGATTGTCCTCAAGCTGACATGTGCCTGTGTAATACATCTGTGGTTAAACATTTCCTTAAGAGATTGTCCTCAAGCTGACATGTGCCTGTATAATACATCTGTGGTTAAACATTTCCATAAAAGATGTTCCTCAAGCTGACATGTGCCCGTGTAATACATCTGTGGTTAAACATTTCCATAAGAGATTGTCCTCAAGCTGACATGTGCCCATGTAATACATCTGTGGTTAAACATTTCTATAAGAGATGGTCCTCAAGCTGACATGTGCCTGTGTAATACATCTGTGGTTAAACATTTCCATAAGAGATTGTCCTCAAGCTGACATGTGCCTGTGTAATACATCTGTGGTTAAACATTTCTATAAGAGATAGTCCTCAAGCTGACATGTGCCTGTGTAATACATCCGTGGTTAAACATTTCCATAAGAGATTGTCCTCAAGCTGACATGTGCCTGTGTAATACATCTGTGGTTAAACATTTCCATAAGAGATGGTCCTCAAGCTGACATGTGCCCGTGTAATACATCTGTGGTAAAACATTTCTATAAGAGATTGTCCTCAAGCTGACATGTGCCTGTGTAATACATCTGTGGTTAAACATTTCCATAAGAGATTGTCCTCAAGCTGACATGAGACTGTGTAATACATCTGTGGTTAAACATTTCCATAAGAGATGGTCCTCAAGCTGACATGTGCCTGTGTAATACATCTGTGGTTAAACATTTCCATAAGAGATGTTCCTCAAGCTGACATGTGCCTGTGTAATACATCTGTGGTTAAACATTTCCATAAGAGATTGTCCTCAAGCTGACATGTGCCCGTGTAATACATCTGTGGTTAAACATTTCCATAAGAGATGGTCCTCAAGCTGACATGTGCCCGTGTAATACATCTGTGGTTAAACATTTCCATAAGAGATTGTCCTCAAGCTGACATGTGCCCGTGTAATACATCTGTAGTTAAACATTTCCATAAGAGATGGTCCTCAAGCTGACATGTGCCCGTGTAATACATCTGTGGTTAAACATTTCCATAAGAGATGATCCTCAAGCTGACATGTGCCTGTGTAATACATCTGTGGTTAAACATTTCCATAAAAGATATTCCTCAAGCTGACATGTGACTGTGTAATACATCTGTGGTTAAACATTTCCATAAGAGATTGTCCTCAAGCTGACATGTGCCTGTGTAATACATCTGTGGTTAAACATTTCCATAAGAGATTGTCCTCAAGCTGACATGTGCCCATGTAATACATCTGTGGTTAAACATTTCTATAAGAGATGTTCCTCAAGCTGAGTTGTGTCCGTGTAATACATCTGTGGTTAAACATTTCCATAAGAGATGGTCCTCAAGCTGACATGTGCCCGTGTAATACATCTGTGGTTAAACATTTCCATAAGAGATGTTCCTCAAGCTGAGTTGTGCCTGTATAATACATCTGTGGTTAAACATTTCCATAAGAGATGTTCCTCAAGCTGACATGTGCCCGTGTAATACATCTGTGGTTAAACATTTCCATAAGAGATTGTCCTCAAGCTGACATGTGCCCGTGTAATACATCTGTGGTAAAACATTTCTGTAAGAGATGTTCCTCAAGCTGACATGTGCCAGTGTAATACATCTGTGGTTAAACATTTCTATAAGAGATTGTCCTCAAGCTGACATGTGCCCA
Organism: Sinonovacula constricta; assembly: GCA_007844125.1. Taxonomy (NCBI): domain Eukaryota; kingdom Metazoa; phylum Mollusca; class Bivalvia; order Cardiida; family Solecurtidae; genus Sinonovacula; species Sinonovacula constricta. The sequence goes on from CM017564.1 coordinate 59,257,198, forward strand.
TGTAATACATCTGTGGTTAAACATTTCCATAAGAGATGTTCCTCAAGCTGACATTTGCCCGTGTAATACATCTGTGGTTAAACATTTCTATAAGAGATTGTCCTCAAGCTGACATGTGCCCGTGTAATACATCTGTTGTTAAACATTTCCTTAAGAGATTGTCCTCAAGCTGACATGTGCCCGTGTAATACATCTGTTGTTAAACATTTCCTTAAGAGATTGTCCTCAAGCTGAGATGTGCCCATGTAATACATCTGTGGTAAAACATTTCCATAAGAGATGGTCCTCAAGCTGACATGTGCCCGTGTAATACATCTGTTGTTAAACATTTCCTTAAGAGATTGTCCTCAAGCTGACATGTGCCCGTGTAATACATCTGTTGTTAAACATTTCCTTAAGAGATTGTCCTCAAGCTGAGATGTGCCCATGTAATACATCTGTGGTAAAACATTTCCATAAGAGATGGTCCTCAAGCTGACATGTGCTTGTGTAATACATCTGTGGTTAAACATTTCCATAAGAGATTGTCCTCAAGCTTACATGTGCCCGTGTAATACATCTGTGGTTAAACATTTCCATAAGAGATTGTCCTCAAGCTGAGATGTGCCCGTGTAATACATCTGTGGTTAAACATTTCCATAAGAGATGTTCCTCAAGCTGACATGTGCCCGTGTAATACATCTGTAGTTAAACATTTCCATAAGAGATTGTCCTCAAGCTGAGATGTGCCCGTGTAATACATCTGTGGTTAAACATTTCCATAAGAGATGTTCCTCAAGCTTACATGTGCCCGTGTAATACATCTGTGGTTGAACATTTCCATAAGAGATGTTCCTCAAGCTTACATGTGCCCGTGTAATACATCTGTGGTTAAACATTTCCATAAGAGATTGTCCTCAAGCTGACATGTGCCCATGTAATACATCTGTGGTAAAACATTTCCATAAGAGATTGTCCTCAAGCTGACATGTGCCTGTGTAATACATCTGTAGTTAAACATTTCCATAAGAGATTGTCCTCAAGCTGACATGTGCCTGTGTAATACATCTGTGGTTAAACATTTCCATAAGAGATTGTCCTCAAGCTGAGATGTGCCCGTGTAATACATCTGTGGTTAAACATTTCCATAAGAGATGTTCCTCAAGCTTACATGTGCCCGTGTAATACATCTGTGGTTAAACATTTCCATAAGAGATGTTCCTCAAGCTGACATGAGACTGTGTAATACATCTGTGGTTAAACATTTCCATAAGAGATGTTCCTCAAGCTGACATGTGCCCGTGTAATACATCTGTGGTTATATCTAGTTATTGGTAATCGTCTGGTGTTTTCTCCATTATTAAATTTATCTCCTGTTTGAAAAGTATAAGAAATTTTGTTGTTAATTTGATTATTTTTATCCTAATTGACAAGCATATTTACTTTTCCTGATCGCAGTCAACAACATTCATCTTTATATGCATATTTAAGTCTTACATGTGCTCAGTAGTTTAAAGAAGGGGAAAAAATCATACTTTTATGGCAGCAACTAAATACCTTAAAGGCAAATACCTACCCACAAGGCACATGTAATTTAAATATTGTCCAATTATAAACGAAAAGAAGGAATGGATGATATTTATAAATACCTGACAGCTACAACACAAATGCAACATTTTTATGTGAACACTGATATAGCCATTTTTTAAAAATTTACTTGAGTCTATTTGCAAATCTCTTGAACAGTTATTGATCATAGATAGTAAATTATTTCATCATAGTTACCTTTATCAAACTCTAATGATAAGGAACTGGTAGAATTTGTTTACTTTGCTCTTTCAAATCCCATAATGATGCATTATTATGTTTGCTTTTGGTCCATTATTCTTCCAAGCTTCATACGAAAGGTTGACCCCCAAGCCAAGTCATAGTAAGTTAGACGTCATAAAAAATGAGACTTCAGCTCATGTGTCGTCTGTATTCAGTGATTTATAACAAAGGTTAAGGAGTTTGCTGCTTTTTCAGTTAAAAATCCCCTAATTGCTAAAATATAGAATTTGCAATTTGACCTATACATGTATAGATTTTGTTTTAAGTAAAGGCAAAATACACAGTTATGAAATGGATATATTTATAGTTATTTTTTCTGACTTTAACTAAGAAATTTTCCTCAATTTTAAAATATTTTCTTAGATATAAGAAATTTACTTAAATTCCATTGATAAAGTCATTAAATCTAAGAAATTTCTTAGAATTTTTCCAAATTCAGGCTAATTTCTTCGTTAAAATAAGAACAAATAATGAAGATTCTTTATGGATATGACCCTTGATATGTTTATTTAAAATTTAAATTGTTTTGTATTTGTTTTTACTGCATAATTATAGGAATAATACCCATAAAACAGTACATAATTTATTTTTTGCATAATAGGGAGTTTGAAGGAAGTTGAAAGAGGAATATTTTTTTTCTGAGGAAAAATGGGCTGACTTTTGCCCCAAATTGTCCTTAAAAACTCTGCCCAGTCCAGTAAATATATGTTTATGACATGCTGTCACAGAAGTGGCAGCAATATATATGCACAGAGAATACTCAACCCCTATCCCCAAGAAAAGTGAATGGTTGAAAAAAAAAAAAAGATTTAAATTGCAAGTATGTACTGGTAGTATATATCATATAAAATGTGTCTTGTGTTAAAAATGACCAAACTGCCTAAGGGAATATTTAATGTACATATACATACAAACATTAGCTTGGGATTCGTTGCTGTTACTTCAAACATTTTTACGTGGGTGTAACAAGCCAAACCCAGGTGACATGCAAAGGGGTGTAAATGTGTACCATGATTGATGTTTTGTTGTTTGTTTAGTGGGTTTTATATCCCACTGTCGAGGAGTCAGTGTAAATTAACATGCATTTCTCCTGAAACAAATATAGTGCTATCTTCACTGTAAGAGCAGGTTGTGAACATTTTTAAATATCACATGATACCACGCCTCTACACATTATGATGTTGTATGGAATTCACCAGTCCTCAAAATGGGAAAGAAAAACACACTATTAAAAGAATACTTGTACCACTTACAAAATACTTTTATTTGTGGGCGAAGGGAAACATAAAACTATCTGTGGGCATCGGGGTTCATGTGGTGGTTCAGATGTTGGACTCCAGATCAGAGGTTTTCAGGTTTCGAACCCAGAAACTGATCAAACATTGTTCATCCTTTAGCAAGACTATTTAGTGCACACACTACTGAATACATCGCTGGTTCTACCCAGGAAGAAGGCAGTTGAGAGGGATTAATATACGTGGTTCTTTTTCAGATAAATGGAAAAAATAACTTCCATCACTTTCGTTGTTGCTTAGTTGCAAATCTGGTTGCATAAACTCAAGGATTTGGTTGTATTTATTTCATATTTAATATAAAATACACATATTTTTATTACCATGTGCTCTTTGACAGATGTTTTTTTTGGTCAAAAATGTCAAAATTTTGAAGTACTAATGACCAAGTCATGACAAGCAACTCAAAGCAATGTACTATTTTAAATATTATCTTTGCAGTTAATATGAATTAAAAATACCTTAATAATACAATTTATGAAAACAGATTTGAAACTAAGCACAAAAATATAATGGCTTATTTTTTCCAGTTATCTGAAAAAGAGCCACATGTAAGTAAAAATAACATGTTCTCACCCCACCCCAATCAACTGAATGAATAAATAAATAGGTTTTTACTAACCATCCACACTTAAATTATGTAGTTAGTAGCTACTGCAACACTGGTGCTGGTAAAAAAAATATAAGGTGTATGCATAGAATGATTAGTACCTTTTTACCATGATGATACGATGATAACTGATGATGTTTTCGTTCTTCTTTTTTTTTTCAGGAGGATTTCAAGAATATTATACAGAATTGTGGATTTCAGGCTGTCTCTTATGAGAACTTGACCTTTGGTGTTTGTGCAATACATTCTGGCTTCAAACTTTAGTATCAACATTATTCTTTTAGTAAAAGAAAATTTGTGATTACTTTTCTTTTTTGGTAATGTAAAAAAGTGCTTTGTAAAGATACATATATCAGATTTAAATAATAAATTGTATTAGTGTTTTGAGATTGGAGAAAACCTGAAATTTTAGAAAAAGATTTTTGTTACAATTGTTAGTCTTTTGGGGGAGAATAGTTAAAAACAAAATGTTTGCTTAAATTTAACATTTACATGGAAAATATTACAATACTATAATGCACACGTACAAGACATCTTCCAAATGTAACTGCAGATGGATGCAAGTTAATTTTATTAAGTGGCTTTCAAATGTCATTTATGTCCAAGTAAATGTACCACAGATGCGATGTATATGATTGCTTTAATGGGGTCATGTCTATCCGTCTGTAGATGACATTTGTCAGAGATATTTGTTGGCTTCCATTGGGCAGACTTCACTGAAACTTTACAAGATAGTTAAGCACTGAGCCTAGTTATGGATGTCATTTTCACTTCGTGACAAATTTGAGTTAAATTTTCCTATGGAAATTTGTTACATTGATTGAAGTGGTATTCATCGTCTTATATAATTGTTCTGGTTTCTTTAACGTTCACAGCAAAACCTTTTTGAGTAAAAAATATTGCAGTTTTAACCAAGTCTTTTTTTATGTTATTGTGAAAAGGTAATGGTATGTTCTTTATCATATATATTAATATATAATATGTATTGTGTCATATATATTAATATATAATATGTATTGTAACAAGAGAGGTGTTATTTTTAACAGCTTGTTCATGATGCAAAATACATTACTTGAATACGAGTTATATCTTGTGTCTGTTCATTACATATCAACCAGTGCTTTACATTTCACCCACTTGCCCTATATCTTGTGATGAAATTACTACCTTTATAAAGGTTCTTCACAATTTTATCAGATGACTAGGCATCAAAACAGTAAATAAAATTTTTGGAGTTAAAACCGGTAATTAAAAATGAGAAGAAAAACTGATATACAAATTAGAAGTTTGGCTAGTTAATATTGTTAAATAACTGGAATTTGTTTGTTTGTTTATTGGGTTTATCGTCCCACCTACAGTATTTCAGTTATCTGGAGACGGTGTCCACTTGAAGCAGATATAGTGCTGCCTTCACTGTGTAAAGCATGCCATGAACACCTGGCATGATTCCACACCCTGTCACATTATCTTGACATCAGGCCAACCAGTCATGGAACTACCCTTATATTTGCTTGAGCGTTAGCAAGGGAGCTATACCACTACCATTTTTAACGACTTTGGTATGTCGCAGCCCAGGATCGAACCCGGGGCCTCCCGTACCTGGAGCCGATGCTCTACCAGGTCCGGTCGAATAACTAGAATAACTGTGCGTTAAAAAAAATATCAGTGCAGTGTTGTTTTTTACTAAATTCATCAATCCTCAGGCTATAAACTTTCCGGCAGATAGATGACAAAATTGACACACACCATCGCCCCATTTACTGACTTTTAAGCAGGAAATGAAGAAAAGCATATACTTTATTATAATTCCAGTGGTCTTAAAAATTATTTGTTGGGAACTATTTATACACGGCCTTTAAGATGATTACATGTTTGCATTGGATTTTAAAGTGTTAGGTTTAACCAACAGTGGAAATAAGAGTCTGTTTATTGTTGGTGTGCATGTCATGGCTTATTTATTTTCATGTATGTTTTATTTGTACCGTACATGTTGATTTAAATATCCATGTATATGCATTCCATACTGAAATTTATCTATCTAGCTAGCCTATACCAATTATTCTCATAATTTTATGTGTATTCATTAAAAAAACATCACTTAATTATTTAACATAACCCACTATTTAGTTATTAATTTTGTTGACATGACATCAATTCTAATGCATAATATATAAACAGCCAATTGTTTGGTCATGTGATTAACAGAATCAAACATGCGTGTTAATTGAATATTTAAATTATTAAATGAATTTGAAATATGAAAACTGCAAATAGACAGTCGTGTTTCATATTGTGTTTCCAATTAGTTTTTATATTTTCAGTATTCAATCAATACGATTGTCATATCCTTTAATTGGTAATTTGTTAAGATTAATTGCAGCATTTTAAGATTATTTACGTAACTTTATGATTACAAGGCATGAAAATAGACAAGTAAATAATGTGCAAGTCATACATTGAGAAGCCAAAGGTTAACTACTTGCAAAATTCTGTTTGTTTTCTGTTGCTCAGAGTTGACATTGTGCCCAATAAACCTGTTGCTATCATGGTTGTTTTGGCATAAGGCTAATCAGATATGGCACATACAGCTATTTAATCTTAATACAGCTAGGTTGCATTTCTACCAAATCTTGAACAAACATGTTTGGTAAACATTGCATTACGATATTTGTTCAACAGCATTTCTTAACAGCATTTCAATGATTTGTTGAATGTCATTAAGAGGAATTTGTACAAATTTTGTCAACTAATTATAGTGTCATGTAATATGAACAGTCGTATATAAGAATATTTAAGTGTAAGGTTAAGTGATACCAAGTCTCATAATGTAAAAACATGGTTAAATGTCAATTAGTTTCTGCATTTATCTTATTTACTGGGTTCATTGTCCTGCCTAAAGTATTTGTTATCTGGAGACGGTGTTCACTTGAAGCAGATATAGTGCTGCCTTAACTGTGTATAGCATGCGTGAACACCTGGCATGATACCACACCCAGCATGTTGCGGCCCAAGATTAAACCCAGGGCCTCCTTTACCTGGAGTTGATGCTTTACCAGGTCCAGTTAGTGGTTTTTTTTAATTAATGCATTTCTGTTATAATTACGGTCCAGTAGTGGAGAAACATCTCTCGACAAATGTTTGGGTATAACCATAGGCGTACTTCATACACGGTATTCCAAGAAACGATTTTCAGCATATTTTACTTATAAAACGCACTTTAGCTAACTGTTTATTAGAATTAACAAATTGATGTTATGATTATTTAACAAGCATTGTTAAGGTTTCATAATTCTTTTACCTTGAATAATTTCTACTGGTATGTATTTAGCTTTGATTGTGCAATTATATTTATATAGTACAATAATGCTCATCGATATCTTTTTATTAAATTACTTTAAAACACTAGAGCTAGAAATATAATCAAATTTGTAGTAGTATGCTTTTAAATGAAACTAAACAATTGGTAATTTGTTCACTACAACTTGGCAAATCATGTACATTTTTTTTTTCATTTTTTACAAGAGATTATTTTTTATAAGAGTAAAATGTTTTAGAATAGCTAAGAAAAAGGGGAGAGAGAACGACAAAAGAATATGATGTTGCATTTGAATTCATTAATAATCTATAAATATCACAACAAGTATAAAAATAAATACTGGCAATGCTTAGCTGACTTGTCAAAACGAATAGAAAAGTATACAAGCACAGACGAGGTTCAACCTTTTAGGATGCAAAACTAAAATGTCAAAGAAATAATAGCAACATAATCGTCAGATCATTCCCAGGTTTTTAATTTGTTCCCAATGTGGAGACAACAACAAATGAGTAAAATAAAAAACATCTTTGGTTCTGTGGCTTGTTATTGTTCATGTGGTCTTGCAAAAAGCCAATGCTTTGTAAATCCTCGGTAGAAAATCAGGTCATCAGCACTTGGCATGGCAGTAGCCGAACACAGGATGCTTTTTGGCCTAAGTAAGTTTGGATGAAATTGTTGAGTAGATGGTCACAGATGGAAAGTCTACAGTTAGTTTAACCAGACTTAAACAGCAGGATGGCAACCTGTCCCAAATAGAAGTAGATAAAGTGCTTGGTTTCGTGGGTCACATAGCTGCCAAAGTTTCGGCCAACGATGCAGTGCCATGTTGGGTTGTATTTTTTGTCAAATTCCTTCTTGATGTAAGCAGCAATGTCTTTCTCAATGTTGTATTTCTCAAGGGCCTGAGTGGCGCAGTCGACTGAATCCTGCTGCATCTCCTCGGACATGTCAGCGTTCTTGATGACAGCTTTTCTCTCAGTCATGATGGCCTGAAATATGTAGAGAAGTGGTAAGGCATGGTTACAATAAAAGAACCTGAACTCAATGCAAATACCATCAGAATGTGCATAATCTATGTTAATGGGGTGATTGGCGATTCCAGCAAGGAAAGGGTTAACAACTAACTGATATGAAAGCTGCACTAAATGAATCCTATGGCTTTGGATTGAATATCAGATACTGAAAAATAAGAATTTTGTGGATTGGCATTAATAAATAGTCATGAATGAATCCGGTAAATTCCATGGCGTCCGATCCAACACCCCTCATATCTAGCTTTCCTCCAAATTATTGACTGTAACCCAGAGCATATCGAACCAGACAAATCAGCCAGCCCTGATATTTCTGATGCACTTAACAGTTGTTTTTCATTGGTATACCTCACTATGTTGTAATGATGCAAAATATACCACTTAACTTCTGCAGCGCTGATGCAACCCCTATACATTCATTGGCTACATATTAAATGTTTCCATAGCAACCGACCCCGAAGAATGTCGGCCGATTTACTTACGTCAGACAGGCATAACATAATTGCATTTAAAAAGTCTTTAGATTAAAATAAAAAAACAAACATGTAAAATGTCCACTGAACATTACTATCTGTCTTCTTAAATAAAAGCAGACAGAAGACGAGGAACATGAAGCAGAGCTTTATTAATAAATCCGCCTCTAAAAGTTGACATGCAAAGTTGCGTAAACACAAAAAAGAATAAAATATAATGTCTTACCGGTTTTGAGTTTTGATTCCTCCAAAGTAAACGTCTGGTTAGAAGAAGATGGAGTCTTTGAATGATAAACCCGATGCAAGTTATTAAGTTCGTGTAGCAACGGCTGTTTTATTCCTATGGATTTAGATCTATTTTCTGATTGGTCGATAGGACAAGAGATTTTAGTTGATTCTATCAATAACGGTAACTGCTAAAAAAAATGAATGCCGTTCTTCCCGATGGAGTTATTTCCCCTTTTATGTAAAAAAATAAACCTCTCGCCAAATCGTTATCATCAGCAACTATAGAGGCAGCAGCAACAAATGCATCAACAACAAAAGCGGATATAAACAGCACTTATACCAATCGTACACCAACAATTACAATTCCGCCTCAAAGATATTTGTATTATAATCAAAGGAATTACATTTAGATCTTAAAATAGTAGTGGCATTTAATGTGTACTTCTTTCTTTTATTTAAACATATTTGGAAGATGGATTTAGCAAAGTAGATCTATATTGCCAAGTTTTAAAAGTACATTTCAGTAGACAAAAAGTTAAGATACAATTAAGTTGTTATACGGCTACAGTATATCTCTATATCTCTATTACATCATGTAGTTATAATTATAGTCTGATATGTTTATCTGTACATATGCTCTCTCTCTCTCTCTCTCTCTCTCTCTCTCTCTCTCCTCTCTCTCTCCATCTCTCTCTCTCTCCTCTCTCTCTCTCTCTCTCTCTCTCTCTCTCTCTCTCTCTCTCTCTCTCTCTCTCTCTCTCTCTCTCTACTTATAGTAAACTTACTATATTCTCTAATCTCTTCATTCTATCAGGCTAGTAACTGAAAATGTAAACACTGTTTCTAATAAGTTTATATCAGCGATATAATATGTGATGTTTTATTCTTAAAAAGAACAATCTTATGCCTGTATGTTTATGTTCACATGTTCTGCTTTTCCTCTTCTGTCCACGGAATGGTAAGTTTTGTATACATATGTAATACAATACTGTGAATACACGTTTTTGTGTGGTTATTTGAAAATCCCGTACGTAACCGATAACTGATTACCTCAACAATTACGAATCTTAATAGCATTATTTATACACTCTGTTGTCATAATAAGTTCAACCAACAATAACAGTACTATTTAGGAAAGAGATCTACATGCTTATATTTTGGCTATGGGCTTAGAAAGCCAAGGTATTGAGAGAGACTAATGGACTGTAGGCTAGCCAAAAAACACGTTAAGTAGAGGACGAGTGTTGTTGTTTTTTATTTATTTTTTTAACCCTTATCCCTCGCAAGGAAATAAAAAGGGTCCTTTTTCAGAAATAACCGAGGAGTTCCGAGTGAGCAAAGCAGTTAATTGGCAGATTCCTGCAATTGTCGACTGTGTATAAAAAAATTAAAATGGCCTATAAATTACTGTACATAAAATTTACTTGGTGAATAAATTGTCACATGTAACTGCGCAATCATATATAATGTTAATGAGAGTAACCGTATTTTACGAATATCAAGATTTGGCGAATTTGCCTTATAAAACCAATTTATACAGCACTGCGGTTTTGTCAACCAACCATGAAACGTCCAAACCTTTTAAATGCTCTATATAGATAAACATTCATATATGACAGGTCAACTTGAATGCGACATTTTCTGTGTGTATTATCCACATGTACCACAGTAGCGGCCAACTCTCATAAATTGTGCTTTAGATTGCATAATTAATAGTAGTTTGTATTAAGATCTTTATGTTACACACCCGAATAACTTTTTTAAGAATGCCAATAAACAAGTTCCTGTCCATCCCGCGTGATAATCACGCACGGTGGAAAAAAAACTGAGCTGGGCAGCTTTACTTCCTTATCGAAATCGGAATGGATCGGTTTTCATTGTGTGTTTTGCCAATGTTGTCTAAGGTCGCACCTCATGCAAGAGTTTTCAAGCATCCAGCGAAGGATTTGTAGTTATACAGGTATATCGATCATTACATATTGCTTGATGTTGTACAATATCTACCCAGGATAACCTGGATTGTTGAACTGGTCAAAAATGTTTACAGCAAGGAGTATTTTAAGGGTTTTTGAATCGAGGTGCCAAAGTCACCGTGTTGAATGAGAGCGTAGTACTACCCGATATTGCAACCAATTGTTTATATTGCGGAGTATACCTTCCCATTTCAATTCGTGACGCATGCCAGCAGTTCTGCTAAGAATAAATTTTAATGATAATTGCTGCAGATGATAACGGTCAAAAATCGGCTGCTTTTGTAAATGCTGACGGGATCAAATATGTTTTAATTAGACTACGCAATGCATTTACGACAGCGTTATCTGCGACTGTATCAGATTTGGCCTAACAGACTTAAAGGTGGCATTCGAAAGTTTGCAGATTTCAGATACATGTAACATTTTTATACGTCCCCTGTTTGGGTATTTGTACATTTCTTCTTAGTTTAAGCTGATTTTGAGCATAATCTTAATATTAAGTGAGTACAATTCGCAAAAAAAAAAAAACAGTTTAAAATCTCGATTCTTTCGCAATCTCAGGATTTTTGCTATAATTGACAGGAGCGTGCCAAGGCGACCTTTGAGAATACGCACTATTCCTTGGGGGGGGGGAGGGGGGGGGTAGGATTGTAGAAGTATTTGTAGAATTTGGAAAAGGGTTAAAGAACTCTTATTTAAAAAAAAAACGAAACCGCTTACAACAAGTGCCAAACACAGTTATGTTCGATTATTTTTTTGCTTTTTGACGTTTTTATTTTTTCAATTTTTGGAAGCAACTGTACGCACGTGCGTAAGTGCGTAAGCCCAGGCACGCCCTTGATTGACATCGACGTCAGAGCGGATTACACGGATAATTACCCGTGCTTATGTTGTTGTTTTTTTAGTTTAAAATAGCAAAGCTTAGGAAATACTTGTTTGTAATGACGATTTGAGTGTAATGCTTTACATTGTACACAGATAGAGGACACTAGTAAACAGATTTCTGCGGGATTTGTTCAGGAAACAATAATAATAATGGTTGGTTGATTGAGCAAATAAATGTTTGGACCTTCATAATGTTTTGTAATCTACCAAAAGGAATGTTAGAATATCGGATAACATGTAACAAATGAATGTGACAATATGAATTCTCTGAAATAGGTGATAATGTCCAAAACACGAACTCTAAACTAACCGAAGAAAAAGAAGTTAGTGACGTTTATCTTGACTCAGGCAGTGTATTTTTCTTGCTATATTGCCGTCAATAAATACACACGGGCATTGTTCGGAAATTTTAAAGTTAATAATAATATGTTTAATCATTTTCTACAATGTCTGACTCAGACTGTTGTTATGTACAATAGTACACCAGCGTTTAAGGTTACGCTAGTCAGGTTAAGGGTTGTTTACCGTTGTGGTTTTGATGACGAGCATTCGCGTAACTGCTAGAAGAAAAGGATCATGCTAGAAAGTTCAATTGTTTATATTTAACCGGTTTTCGAGAATGTTCTGGGTACGTGAATGTTCTGGAAATTCTTTGGGTATATATAAGGGCGTTTTTGCCGAATTAAAGTTAAGTTTGGAAGTTTGGTAAGTTTGGAAGTTTGAATAAAAAGTTTCCTGTAGAGATTGGACATATAATTGGGAAATACTTGCAGCTTCTATCTTTCTGCCTTGGAACTTACGTGGACTTACTATATTCTACAGTGACATAAATATTAAAGTGTTGAATTTGGATTATATTAATAACATTCGTGTATTGTTCTACCTTTGGATTATTTCAACTGTGCTTATCTACGAGAACATTCAACCGAAAACACTTCAGGATTATTCGACGCTGGATTATTTGTTGCATTGTTAAAGGGACACCTCCTAAAGGGACAAACTGTAAGCTAATATTTATTTTGCCTTCTGAAATTTTGTTTCATTTATCTGTTATTGTTTTATTACGCCATATTTTTTTAATTTTTTTTTTTTTAAAAATAAAACATTATTGTACTAGTTTGTTGCTGGCTTGTTCTTTCTGTTACAACATTTCGTCGTTAAGTAAACGTGCCACTTTATAAATAAACTTATATAGCGCGACGGGTCGTAACAGAAATTGGGGGCTCGTCCGGGATTTGAAACGTTAAAGGATAATTCTGCTACTTTTGTGCATTTTTTTTATTTAATTTTTGGTGAACAAATATTTCTACAAACCAGCAACAAGCTACCATGGCATATTATTTGGAAAATTTTATTAAGTCGCCTACCCAAGAGGAGTTTAATTTGGCCAAAAAGTCTGATTTGCTCGACATCGATGCTCATTATAATGTTCTTGGAATTAAAGTATGCATGCGAAAACAGGCTATTTGCAACATGCTTATTCAAACTTTGATTGATGACAACATACTTTCGACTGACTTTATGTCGTTTGTTAAGGAAGATGTGTCAGACCAGGATTTAGAATTAAAATTGCAGTTAGAGAAATTAAGAATGGAGAGAGAAGAGCGAATAGAATAAGAAAGGTTAAAGTTGGAAGAAAAGAAAATGGAACGAGAAGAGAGAGAACGAGAAAGAGAACAAGAAGAGAGAGAACGAGAAGAGAGAAAGAGAGAGAGAGAGAGAGAGAGAGCGGGAAGAAAGAGAACGAGACAGACAGTTTCAGTTAGAATTGAAGAAACTAGTAAGAGCAGATCAGACGCCCATTGAAAATAAAGCATTTGATGTGTCAAAGAATATTAGACTTGTTCCTCCATTTCAAGAAAAGGATTTTGACAAATACTTTTTTTCATTTTGAGAAAGTTGCAGATAACTTGAAATTGCCAAAAGAGCACTGGACTTTAGTTCTGCAAACAGTTCTTTTAGGTAAAGCACGTGAAATCTACACACAGTTAAGCATTGAACAGTGTTCTAACTATGATATTGTCAAAGATTACATCCTTAAAGACTACGAACTGGTCCCCGAGGCATATAGACAAAGATTTAGGAATTGTAAAAAAGAAACTAATCAAGCACATGTTGAGTTTGCTAGAACAAAAACACAGTTAATTGACCGATGGTGTTCATCTAAAGGAATAGAACAAGACTATGCAAAATTACGACAGCTTATGCTTATTGAAGAGTTTAAACGCTGCATCCAACCTGACATTAAGACCTTCATTGATGAAAACAGGGGCGTGACAAGACGACTTTGTGTATACGCACTCCTGCTAGGGGGGTCCGGGGGCATGCTCCCCCGTAAAAATATTTTTACTACATAACGCCGTAGGTGCATTCTGGGGCGTTTTGAAACATAAAAAATTGCCAATAACTATCACTTGAAATAGAAAATACGTTATATTTTTTTCAGGTGTCTTTATAACGCTTCATGATGTATACAAAACATGTTTTTCCTGAAAACAAGTAGATCTAATAGTAGTAAAATTGAGACTTTATATGTATATTGTCAAACAAGAAAAAGATGGATGTAAGTTAGACATTTGTAATTAAACCGTGATCAAATATCTAAATTAATGGTAGTTACATAATCAGAACAATAGACATGTTTAGAATAAACAGCGATGAAAAAAGTTTCAAACGTATGTACATATATACACGCACTCATGGATGCGAAATTATATATATAAAAAAAAAAAACACTGTCAATAAAGAATACATGCAGGTCAAAGGCGAACAGTGCACAGAACTGTTTTACAGCAGAAGATCAAAATACCTCATTGATTACAGAAGAAATTCAAGAAGTTGTACAAAATCTTAAATTATAATATTTATTTGAATTATGAAAACCACTAGATCTTACAGGTGGTGCCTAATCCGGGTTAGGCGACGATTTTCATTCGCTTTTTGGCGTTTTTATTTTTTCAATTTCTGAAAGCCACTGTACGCACGTGCGTAAGTGCGTAACGGCAGGCACGCCCCTGGAAAAGCAAGTTGAAACTTTAGATGAAGCTGCTCGTTTGGCTGATGACTATTCTTTGACTCACAAGGTCTCATTTGTTTCTAAACCAAACTTCACATCTACACTTAGCACTACAAGAAGTACCAATTCAAGTCCACATGAAAGTGCTAAGTTAAAACACAATAGTAATTCTACTGGCTATTCAAGTCAGTTTAGTTCACACAGACAAAAACCGTCTGGTGAACGAAATACCTTACCTAATGTTACTTGCAAATATTGCAAGAAAACTGGTCACCTCATTTCTGACTGTTTAAAATTAAAGGAGAAGCAGTCTAGTGGTGGGTACAAACCAACAGGCCTCACCACTTTCAAGTCAAGGCCACAGACTTGTGTCGAAGTTGACACGTTTGATCAGGCAAACAAAGCTGATTTCTTGCCAAAGGCAAAAGAGCCTTTTCATACCATTGAGGTTTCAAAACCCAATTCTGACTTTGTTATGGATATTTATGAGCCATTTATGTCAAATGGTTTTGTATCACTTCCAGGTGATTCTTGCCCGCCTACCCCTATTAAGATACTAAGAGACACAGGGACGTCCCAATCTCTTATTTTGGCAGATACTCTGCCGTTTTCCGAGAAGTCCTTCTCTGGAGTTAGTGTTGTTATTCAGGGTGTAGAGTGTGGTTCTTTAACTGTTCCTCTCCATAACATTGTTTTGTCTTCCACTTTAGTAAGTGGTTTAGTGTCTGTCTGTCTTAGATCGTCATTACCTTTTAAGGGTGTCCATTTGTTGCTAGGCAACGACTTAGCTGGAGATCAGGTCGTGGTAAACCCACTCGTAACTGACACACCTAACATAGACAAACGTCCTGATCCTGTTGAACAGGAAATTCCTGATCTTTATCCTTCTTGTGCAGTTACTCGTTCTATGGCTAGCAAAGCTATCCAGAGTTCGGATGAAAATGCCGTTGACAAAAATGTTACTTCTAATGTTGACTTGGCTGACACTTTTATAGGTCAGATTAACAACGAGGCTAATGACCCGTCCCTTAAACATGTGAGTTCGTCACATTCTGATATGTCAACATTTTCAACTGTTGGTCATTCATCCAATGACAAATTTGATGATAAAAGGTCAAGGTCACAACTTGTGATCCTGACCTTTCTTGCTTGTTCGAGAAGGTTTTACTAGAGAATGAGATTTTATGTGCGCAGGTCGGTTATTATGTACGGAATGGTGTTTTGATGAGAAAATGGAGACCACCAGATGTTGCAGTTGATGATGATTGGGCGATTAACCATCAGATTGTAGTTACCCGTCAGTATAGACAAGAAATTTTAAGTCTGGCTCATGAATCACCTATGTATGGTCATTTAGGTATCAGAAAGACCCACAATAAGATCCTTAACCACTTCTTCTGGCCAGGTCTTAGGTCTGACGTGTCTCAGTACTGCAACTCTTGTCACATTTGTCAAATGGTTGGTAAACCAAATCAAAATATTCCCAAAGCTCCGTTACAGCCCATTCCTGTATTTGAGAAACCGTTTAGTCGGATTATAATAGACTGCGTTGGACCTTTGCCTAAGACAAAGTCAGGAAATCAGTATCTTTTGACCATCATGTGTGCTTCGACACGTTTTCCTGAAGCAATACCTTTAAGGAATATTCAGTCAAAATCGATTGTCAAGGCTCTTGTCAAATTCTTCACAATTTTTGGCCTCCCTAAGTCAGTTCAATCGGACCAAGGTTCGAATTTCATGTCTGGTCTTTTTCAGCAGGTCATGCATGAGCTAGGAATCAAACAATATAGGTCATCTGTTTATCATCCTGAAAGTCAAGGTGCCTTAGAGAGATTTCACCAGACATTGAAAAAAATGATTCGTACTTATTGCTTTGACACTGACAAAAGCTGGGATGATGGAATCCCATTGCTCTTGTTTGCAGTTAGGGTGTCAATACAGGATTCTCTTGGATTTAGTCCATTTGAGCTTGTGTTTGGGCACTCTGTTCGTGGACCGTTAAAACTACTTAAGGAGAAGTTCCTGTCTGATGATGAGTCATCACTTAACTTGTTGAAGTATGTATCTGATTTCCGAGAAAGGTTACCAAAAGCTTGTGAATTGGCAAATTCAAATCTCAAAGCGGCTCAGGGAAAAATGAAAGAAAGATATATTTTTAATACTCAAACTAGATCTTTCAAACCAGGTGACCAGGTTCTTGCACTATTGCCAATCCCAGGAAAACCATTACAAGCTAGATACTTTGGGCCTTACATTGTTGAGAAGAAAGTCAGTGACCTCAGTTACATAATACTTACTCCTTGGAGGCGAAAACAAAAACAAATGTGCCATGTTAACATGTGGAAGTTGTACACTGACAGAAATAGCCAAAATGTTAGTAAACCTGCGTCAGTTGTTCACTCTGTCCCACCTGATTTAGACATTAATGATTCAGTTAGTGACAGTGATATTGAAACCAAAGTGGATCCTTGTCCCGCTAAGCTGAATAACTCGGACATTCTGAGGAACATTGATGGGAAATTCATACATCTGGAACTGGATCAAAAAGCACAGTTGAAAAAACTTGTTCGTGAATTCCAACACTTGTTTCCTGGCATTCCAACACGAACTGATAAAATCCAACACGATGTTATCGTTGAAAGTGAAGCTGCTGTTAAACAGCATCCAAACAGAATGAATCCATCAAAACAACAATATCTAAAAGAAGAAATAAAGTTCTTACTAGACAATGACTTTATTGAGCCTAGTCAGAGCAAATACAGTTCACCGTGTATTCTTGCTCCCAAACCAGATGGAACATATAGACTTTGCACTGACTACAGAAAGATCAATATCATCACGAGGACGGATTCATATCCCATACCAAGGATGGATGATTGTATTGACAAAGTTGGGAAAGCCAAATTTGTTATTAAGTTCGATCTTCTGAAAGGATTCTGGCAAGTACCTCTTACAGACCGGGCAAAGGAGTTGTCTGCATTTGTGACACCAGAAGGACTGTACCAATACAAGGTTATGTCATTTGGCATGAAGAATGCATCAGCAACGTTCCAACGACTCATTAACTCTGTCATTTCTGGACTTAACGGGTGCGATGCCTACATCGACGACGTCATCATCTACTCTTGAGACGTTTGCTGAACAACTAGAAAATCATCCGATCTTTCTTCAACAGATTGAGTGAGGCAAAGCAAACCATCAACCTGGATAAAAGTGCATTTTGTCATGCTACGTTGACCTTTTTAGGACATGTTGTGGGACAGGGTCATGTAAAACTTATTGAAGCAAAAGTTATGGCTATTTCTGAGTTTCCAATACCTACATGCAAAAAGCAATTAATGCGATTTCTTGGTATGGCAGGCTATTACAGAAAATTTTGTAAAAACTTTTCTGACATTGCAGAACCTTTGACAAACCTTCTCAAAAAGGTAAATCATTTGTATGGAGTTTTCAAGGTCAAACTGCATTTGACAAATAAAAAGCTGTACTTAAGAGCGCACCAATTCTCTTAGCACCAGACTTTGGTAAAAGTTTTTCATTGGCTGTTGATGCTAGTGACGTCGGTGCTGGTGCTGTTCTGTTACAATCAGATAGTGAGGGTATTGATCATCCCGTGTGTTATTTCTGAAAGAAAGAAACAAACATCAGAGAAATTATTCTACAATTGAAAAAGAGTGCCTTGCTCTTATTTTTGCTATACAACATTTTGAAGTGTATTTAACTTCTTCAGTTAAACCTATTGTTGTATTCAGCGACCTCAACCCTCTTAAGTTCTTACACAAGTTAAAGAACAAAAACCAACGGTTATTATGGTGGAGCCACCTCATATGAGTTAGATTTAGAAATCAAACACATAAAAGGAAAAGACAATGCTATACCTGATGCTCTGTCTCGTATGTAATTGTGTTAGCTGAAGCACAATATGTTATTACGTGTTTATTTAAAAGATTACATGTACTTTGAACTTTGTATAACTGTTATTGTTGTATTGATTACAGTTTGTTTTGATATGATGTCTGGTAAATATGTTATACATGCAATTTGTAATTTGTAACACTAAATTGTGTAAATTTGAAATTTCATATGTTTTGATATTATATCTGTATAACTTGTAACACTTTAGAATTTAATTTTCTAAAAAAGATTTATTGCATAAATCTTTTTTCCTTTAGGGGTGGAGGTGTTATGTACAATAGTACACCAGCGTTTAAGGTTACGCTAGTCAGGTTAAGGGTTGTTTACCGTTGTGGTTTTGATAACGTGCATTCGCGTAACTGCTAGAAGAAAAGGATCATGCTAGACAGTTCAATTGTTTATTTTTAACTGGTTTTCGAGAATGTTCTGGGTACGTAAATGTTCTGGGTACGTGAATGTTCTGGAAATTCTTTGGGTATATATAAGGGCGTTTTTGCCGAATTAAAGTTAAGTTTGGGAGTTTGGGAAGTTTGGAAGTTTGAATAAAAAGTTTGCTGTAGAGATTGGACATATAATTGGGAAATACTTGCAGCTTCTATCTTTCTGTCTTGGAACTTACGTGGACGTACTTAATTCTACAGTGACATAAATATTAAAGTGTTGAATTTGGATTATATTAATAAGATTCGTGTATTGTTCTACCTTCGGATTATTTCAACTGTGCTTATCTACGAGAACATTCTACCAAAAACTCTTCAGGATTATTCGACGCTGGATTATTTGTTGCATTGTTAAAGGGACACCTCCTAAAGGGACAAACTGTAAGCTAATATTTATTTTGCCTTCTGAATTTTTGTTTCATTTATTTGTTATTGTTTTATTACGCCATATTTTTTAATTGTTTTTTTTTAATAAAACATTATTGTACTAGTTTGTTGCTGGCTTGTTCTTTCTGTTACAACATTTCGTCGTTTAGTAAACGTGCCACTTTATAAATAAACTTATATATTGAAAAATATTACAGCTAAATCTGACAGGATATCATCAACAGTGACATGTATATCGTCGACTTTTTTGTTGGACTTAACGAATAATGGCCGGTGTTCTGTTTCAGATATATAACTGGTACGACACATCCATGGCGGCCCTAACTGCAAACATTGTCGCGTGTCTGCTGCGAATCTATTCAAGATGCAGACGCAACAAACAGAACATACCGCTTCCACCTGTATGTCACGTGACAATGGACCAATCAGAAACGAGAAACAGGTACGTTTTCGTCATCGGTGACGTACATGGCTGCCTGACAGAACTCACTGAGCTTCTTGATGCGGCAAGTTTTATTCACCCGAACTGTATATTTATGTTTGTTGGAGATTTAGTCAATAAAGGACCGGATAGCCCGGGAGTTTTAAGACTGATCCGCAGATTACACAGCGACGGCTGCGCGTTTGCTGTACGGGGCAACCACGATGAAAGCGCAATTCGGGAAATTTTGCGCAAGGAAAAAAACAATTCCTACATCCCATCAGATCAGTATTTATGGACAACACAATTATCCAAAGAAGATAAAGATTTCCTTTGCAATTTGCCGTATACGATAGAAATCCCACACTTAAACACCCTTATAGTACACGCAGGCCTAGTTCCTGGGAAATGTCTTGAACTGCAGAGACTGAATGATCTTACCAACATGCGAAACCTTGTTAAGGCAGACGGGTGGCTGAATTTCAATGGGGTACAGGGTACTAACAAGATTGATCGTGGGGAGAAGTGGGCGGCCCAGTGGAACGGCCCTCGACACGTGTATTTTGGACATGATGCCCGAAGACTCCTCCAAACTGACCAGTATTCGACGGGACTAGACACCGGATGTGTCTACGGGGACAGTCTTACTGGCGTGTTTGTTAACGGATGTACAAAGATGTTGTCGGTGAAGGCCAAGACTGTGTATGTGCTGCCATAGAGTGATATAAGTGGGCATGCCTGGGTACGATGAAAGTGTGGTAATGGGTCTCAACTTTTGTAGAGGGCGCCTATGGCGTAGTGGTAGTGTCGTCGATTTGAAACTCATCTGACTGCTTAGCCTCCCACCGCGTGGGTTCGAGTCCTGTTCGGGGCGAAGGACTAAACGTGGGAAAGTCTTCCAGCTGACTTGCAGTGCGCCGGTGTTATTAGTCAGACATTGGTCTGCGGTCTTCCTCCACCAAATAGCCGGACGTCGCAACAATGATCACAGTTGGTCACTGCGATGTGTATTCAAAAACAAAACAACTTTTGTGTGGCTTATTTGGTGCGCGGTTTTTACATTCAATATTTAACAGAACTAATATGACGGACAAAAAGCAAATGAAAAATGACATGTTACTGTACGGAACAAGAAATAAATTACTAGTAATATAAACATTTCAGACACCGTCCTGCTTTTTAATGTTGCACAACTTTAGCAAGCAAATCAACTGCACAAGAGCAGTTACAAGAAAAAGCTAGGATTTGAGACATCCCAGTCGCCGTTGAGAGCATGCGCTTTACACAAGAAGATGACTATCCTTGGAACTAAACACTGTCGATGCAAAGTACAGTATTTGCTACTTTGTTTGTTTTCCATGTTTTCTGTTACGTCTGTATTTACAAGCTGCATTGTTGAACATCGATTTCTTTGTTAAACAATATTTCGCCAAAGAGCTGCGAATTCCTATAAATGCTACTTTTTAATAATTGCAAGCTACACATAATTGTTGCAAGCTACAGTGTTAAAAACAGAGTGCCCAGTTCTATTTTGTGACAAAGGTCTGAACAGCTGCGAGCAGGTTTAGTGAGTACGTTGAACAACTGCAAGGGAGATAACACTGCACTTCTCAAATGTTATCTCAACGTTTGTCTACCTTGTTTCCGTAATATGTTTACCTCGACTATGTCTACAGCTAGGTATCTGATACATTATAAACTTTTGTCTTAATTATTAAATTGTAAAAAAAAAATGCTAATTTTTAATTCCAATACAAAGGTACAAAGCATGAAGATTAATTCTTTTTTTATTGTAATTGAACCTTTGGTGCTCTGTGCAGTTTAAGATGAAGCTATCTATAAGTCGGGGGTCACCTCTTTGCCAACTTCTAGATTTGAAGCCTAAACAGATCGACAAAAGAAGATTATCCGCGCGGTGTTCAAGTAAAACATGACTGTCGTATTTAAAAAATAATTTAATTTTTGTTGTGTTCTATTATTTTTTTTTTAAATTTAATCGGATTTCGTTATATTGGTATAACAAACACAACCATTGTTATTTGAGAGTATGAATTTTATTCAACAACTGTCTACTTTCAAACGACAAAACAGTGAAAGACAGATAATAAATAACACAGTTTTGTTAACATATAATTAAAACAGCAGCAACAACAAAGCAACAGGTATATAAATGATTATCGATAGCAACATGTTTTTTTATTAGTGTGAGAAATGTTGTTTTTCTTCAATACAAATATTTGTTTACATATTCGTTATATGCATAAATTCTTTCGAATGCTCCCCTAGTGGAATTATAATCATAATCGTAGTTATACTTTATAGTCGTAATTTCTTAATAAATTAAACTCCACAATAAACATTATAATACTAAACAATGACTTTTACAGTTGTATTGCCATTTACTGCCATACAAAACAAGAAAAAAACTAAACTAAGAGCATTCGAATCTTCTCGGCGGTATAATGACAAATGGTCGAGGTATTCCGAGTGAGTAATAAAAAAACAACGTTTAACAATGTCACACAACTCGTGTTTTGTATGCACGGACATTGCAACTTAATCAAATTTAATAGAAAACGTGTTCTGTATGTGTTAAATAGTTACTTGTTAACTGAATATCGTTTAAATTTATTGCCGTTTTAACCGAAGAAGAACTCCTCTAAGTAAACATCGAACTACTGGTTTTATATAAAGTTTAAACATACCGGTATTATCGATCTAATCGCGATAAAACGCCAATTTCTATAAAGATAACAAAACGTGAACTCAAAGAGACTAAAGGGAAACGAGCGTTTAAATATATTTGTTAAAATAGTAAAAAAAAAATGTATTATATTGTTCTTGTATTGTACATATGCATTATGCTCTCCAGTATTTGGAGGTAATAAAAGATATCTATCTATCTATCTATTTAATTATTTTAATAAAATAGTTTTTTTTTACTTTAACAAATTATTGCAACGCCACCCCTCCCCCACCCACCCCAAAATCTTAAGATGTTTTATCTGCTAATCATCCTTTTTAATTTGCTGGAAAAAATTGGAGGACCTAAAAAATCGATGAACCAAAAATTGTCATTTATTCAAAATTTAAAACTGACTGACTGCAAAAGTAGCATAGAATCATCAACATTTATAATTTGAAAATATAGTTTGTTTATTTACTCTGGTTTAAATAAAAAAGCCAACTTAAAGAAAATAAACAGCAAATACATGCAATTTATAAAAGTAAATGAATGATTAAATGGTACTTTCTTAAAATATATATATGCCCGATATGGGGGCTTCGCTGGGTGATTCAGATGACGAAAATTAGTAATTAAAGACATGCATTAATTATTTTTACACAATGGTTCAAGATTTCTCTTAGATATTTCTATATGTAAATATGCCATACAACATACGAACCAATTTTAATGACGAAAATTAGTAATTAAAGACATGCATTAATTATTTTTACACAATGGTTCAAGGTTCTCTTAGATATTTCTATATGTAAATATGCCATACAACATACGAACCAATTTTAATGACGAAAATTAGTAATTAAAGACATACATTAATTATTTATACACAATGGTTCAAGGTTCTCTTAGATATTTCTGTATGTAAATATGCCATACAACATACGAACCAATTTTAATGACGAAAATTAGTAATTAAAGACATGCATTAATTATTTTTACACAATGGTTCAAGATTTCACTTAGATATTTCTATATGTAAATATGCCATACAACATACGAACCAATTTTAATGACGAAAATTAGTAATTAAAGACATGCATTAATTATTTTTACACAATGGTTCAAGATTTCTCTTAGATATTTCTATATGTAAATATGCCATACAACATACGAACCAATCTTAATGACGAAAATTGGTAATTAAAGACATACATTAATTATTTATACACAATGGTTCAAGATTTCTCTTAGATATTTCTATATGTAAATATGCCATACAACATACGAACCAATCTTAATGACGAAAATTGGTAATTAAAGACATACATTAATTATTTAAACACAATGGTTCAAGATTTCACTTAGATATTTCTATATGTAAATATGCCATACAACATACGAACCAATTTTAATGACGAAAATTAGTAATTAAAGACATGCATTAATTATTTATACACAATGGTTCAAGGTTCTCTTAGATATTTCTATATGTAAATATGCCATACAACATACGAACCAATCTTAATGACGAAAATTGGTAATTAAAGACATACATTAATTATTTATACACAATGGTTCAAGATTTCACTTAGATATTTCTATATGTAAATATGCCATACAACATACGAACCAATTTTAATGACGAAAATTAGTAATTAAAGACATGCATTAATTATTTATACACAATGGTTCAAGGTTCTCTTAGATATTTCTATATGTAAATATGCCATACAACATACGAACCAATTTTAATGACGAAAATTGGTAATTAAAGACATACATTAATTATTTATACACAATAGTTCAAGGTTCTCTTAGATATTTCTATATGTAAATATGCCATACAACATACGAACCAATTTTAATGACGAAAATTGGTAATTAAAGACATACATTAATTATTTATACACAATGGTTCAAGGTTCTCTTAGATATTTCTATATGTAAATATGCCATACAACATACGAACCAATTTTAATGACGAAAATTAGTAATTAAAGACATGCATTAATTATTTATACATAATGGTTCAAGGTTCACTTAGATATTTCTATATGTAAATATGCCATACAACATACGAACCAATTTTAATGACGAAAATTGGTAATTAAAGACATACATTAATTATTTATACACAATAGTTCAAGGTTCTCTTGATATTTCTATATGTAAATATGCCATTCGACATGAGAACCAATCATTAAAAAATACAGTTCCTATTAATTGCAGCACTAAGTTCTGTGTTATGTTAATTAATATAAATGATTGTTACGACAAATTACACTTGATTTACTTTTCACGCGACATTAAAAATTACTTATTAGTTTCTTTGTTTCGGCTCTGATAGCTTTCTACGATTATTCTCTGAAAGTAGGTAGTAGGTAATATATTATAAGGTAGAGCAACTGTAATGCTGTACTTCCAATTGAAGATTATCAAAATTTGGGTTAAAATGCTTCAGAACTGGGGGTTGAGGGTTCGAATCCCGGTATGTGCTTGAATGGTCAACTTTTTTTTTCTACTTTTTCATTTTTACAATAATATCTTCATCATTCTACCAGAAGGAAACATGTATAATTTTTAATTTTATTTTTGTAAATGAATTTTTATTGTTTGATTTGTGCTTAATTTGATTACAAATTCGTTACAAGATATATTCAAAGTCTAGAAAAATTAAAAGCGTTTGGTGAAATTATTTAACATTTTGCAGCATCAACCAAAATACTTTATAAACATTTTGGGCAACTCTGAAATAAATCGTTTTGCAATGAAGAGGTCGGTGATTTTTTTTATTGAGGCAAAGTAATTATAAAAGATGGGAAAATCAATTTTAACTTGTGTTTGTAAACAATTAATTATCTATTTGGAATAGTTTGAGTCAAACCAATCAAGTAGCATGTTTGTTTGGTTTTTTAAATGCTTTATCTTGCTTCCAAATGATACTCAATAGCAAAAAACTTTTCCTTAAGAGGATATAACATTATATTTGGACTGTTCTGATTTTCATAAAAGACACATTTAATACCAATTTTAGAAGACAAAAATATTCATAAATTCAAGACTGGGTTGAGAATTTTCTTAAAATTTGACATACACGTCTTCATTAAGGTATACACCACATCAGTCGTCAAATTCTGTATATTTTCTGAAACACTAGCTTTTACATTAATGAAGAAGAAAATTTTAGACGTAATCCTCATTTTACTTGTAAATGACGTCATGCATTTATATATACATCAATAAACATGAACATTTGTAGAGGTTTAGATTTGTGGGGTGGGGTGCGAAGCTCCCACCCTGTCACTATTTCCCGGACATAAGTAAAATATATATATATTATATACATATAAAACCCCCACAATTTTCTAATTAAACTACCAAAATTGTATAACGTTTCGCCCTGATTCACGTCAGAACGTATCTCCTTCATTCCAGAAATCAAAAGTGAAGTCGTTCAGCACACACACTTTTACCCTTTCCGTATAATTAACATATAAAAAACAATATACTTGTTATATATACATGTTAGCACATTCTTACTAGAATACAAGCCCATTTTAAACGTATGGATCATGGTTCTATTCCTGTAGCACGTGATTGAGTAACTAGTTGTTATGTCAATTAATGTATAATTAGCACATATTTGCGTCGAACACTCAAAATCTTTGGAAGCACATGTTCTGTTTCACATGATGTATAATTTATAATTGAGTGTCGTAAAATTAAAGAATAACGAAACTCGCAAAGAATTTCCGATTCCAGAAAAATGCAATCGGAACACCTCGGATAATTCACGAATCATCTCTCGGATTTATGTAGGTAGTCGGATCGCCTCGGTCATTTCCCTAAATGCGGACTGCTTTTGTGACAGACGTCAAAACAAAGATGGCAGCTTGGATAACAGCTGACTACAGTATGAAGCCTGTAAAACTTCATTTTGTGGCGGCTTCAAATTTTAATCATTCGATTTTAATTTACCCAGCGCAGCAGACAACGATGGCAGTGTTGATGTTTTGTGCGAACTACATAGGAATATTCTTGCTCCGACTTCCGGCGAACAAAACGATCGTGATTTCAATAAGTATCATTGCATCAGATACATCCGAGGAATGAGTGTCACGAGGACAGAATTACCCGAGGAGTTCCGATTGAGAAAAATGCTGACGGAATTTCTCGAAAAAGATTATAGCGGATTTTCACGAATGCCGAGGCAGTGAAACGAGAAATTCGAAAAGATGGTGACACAATTACCGAAGACTTGGTTGGTCAAAGAATTGGAAGAACTTGCATCCTACATTTAATTTCATAACATTGCTTTTGTGTCGTTGCATCAGTACCACGGCTTGACATGCGTTATTTTCCTTAGCTCTGCGTGTTTCTTAATGATCGTCCATCGCTTCACTGCCTCGGCATTCGTGAAAACCCTGGGACCGACTTTCCAAGTTGGTTTGTCGTTAATGATGGGAAGTTTACTGCTCACTGATCGGTGAACGCCTCCCAATCCGTTTGTCGAATGTCGGACATTGCCCAGGTTAAGGCTCAGACGTTGACTGGTGTTTCCACGTGACATAAAGTTGTCACTCTGCGAAAGGTTTCCAGTTGATTTGTGACCACTGTGCAGAATGTTGCTACTTTTTGCAGTGCTGCTTTGTGGATTGTACCCGCTTGGACCGTTGTCGTGTTGTAAATTATAACCATTTGCTTGCATTTTGTCATCTGGTGGGTTGTTTCCACTTTGAGAGTTGTTGACGTTTTGTGAGCTGTTTCCATTTTGAGGTTTGTGTCCACTCTGAGTGTTGTTGCCGTTTTGCGGGTTGTTTCCATTTTGTGGGTTGTTTTCACTTGGAGAGTTGTTGCCATTTTGTGGGTTGTTTCCACTTTGATGTTTGTTGCCGTTTTGTGGGTTGTTTCCACTTTGAGGATTGTTGCCATTTTGTGGATTGTTTCCACTTGAAGAGTTGTTGCCATTTTGTAGGTTGTTTCCACTTTGATGATTGTTGCCGTTTTGTGGGTTGTTTCCACTTTCAGAGTCGTTGCCATTTTGTGGATTGTTGTCACTCTGAGAGTTGTTGCCATTTTGTGGGTTGTTTCTACTTTGAGGATTATTGTCGTTTTGTGGGTTATTTCCACACTGAGAGTTGTTGCCTTTTTGTGGATTTTTTCCATTTTGAGAATTGTTGCCAGTTTGTGGGTTGTTTCCACTTTGAAGGTTGTTGCTATTTTGTGGATTATTTCCACTTTGAGGGTTGTTTTCATGTTGTGGGTTGTTTTCATTTTGTGGGTTGTTATAATTCAGAGGGTTTTTGCCATTCCTCGGACTGTTAGTATTTTGTGGGTTGTTTCCATTTTGAGGGTTGTTGCCATTCTGTTCGTTATTTCTATATTGTGGGTTGTTGCTATTTTGAGTGTTGTTGCCATTTCTCGGACTGTTTGTATTTTGCGGGTTGTTGCCATTTTGCGGGTTGTTGTAATTTTGCTGGTTGTTGCCATTTTGCGGGTTGTTGCCATTTCTCGGACTGTTTGTATTTTGCGGGTTGTTGCCATTTTGCGGGTTGTTGTAATTTTGCTGGTTGTTGCCATTTTGCGGGTTGTTGCCATTTCTCGGACTGTTTGTATTTTGCGGGTTGTTGCCATTTTGCGGGTTGTTGCCATTTTGCGGGTTGTTGTAATTTTGCTGGTTGTTGCCATTTTGCGGGTTGTTGCCATTTCTCGGACTGTTTGTATTTTGCGGGTTGTTGCCATTTTTCGGGTTGTTGTAATTTTGCTGGTTATTGCCATTTTGCGGGTTGTTGCCATTTATCGGACTGTTGGTTTTTTGAGAATTGTCACCATTCTGTGCGTTGTTGGTAAGTTGTGGGTTGTTTCCAGTTTGCGCGTCGTTTCCATCTTGTGCGCTGATGCCACCTTCGCCTCTTCTTGTTTGCTGGTTATTTTGAGTGTTGCTTTGTGAAGTGTAACCAGTATTTGAGCTGCTGCTTTTATTGTTGTTTCCATTTCGTGGACTATTTTCCTTACTATTGTTTTCATTATTTTCGTATCCATTACTAAGGCTGTTACCATTATTGTTGTTACCATAATTGTTGTTACCATTTTGTGGAGTGTTTCCATTATTCTGACTGTTGCCTCGCTGGGGTGTGTTTGTCATGTTGTTGTTGGTCGGATTGCTTTTGTCCTTTGGTTGATTAGTAACTGGTTTCTCGTTTTTGACTGGCTCTAGCCCTTTGTTGTCGCTGTCTTTAGGATAAGGGCGTACGTCGTCCTTACTACTGCTATATTCGAGATCCTTGACGCTAAGGCGCTGTTTCTCAAGGTTAGCTATCTTGTTCTTCTCGACATCGGTTCTGTTGGAAGAATAGAATAAATATTAAAATTAAATAATGATTATAAAATAATTAATACGCCTTTAGTACATGTGTCTATTGCGGATATCAGCATCGAATTATTTCAATTTGCACATGATATATCAAAATACAGATTCATTTTTTATGTATTGAGGATATGTGCACATATATCGAAACTTCTGAGATGTATTGAGGACATGTGCTCGTATGTCGAACTTACAGAAACAGTTCTGAGATGCATTGAGGACATGTGCTCGTATGTCGAACTTACAGAAACAGTTCTGAGATGCATTGAGAACATGTGACTGTATGTCGAACTTGCAGAAACAGCTCTGAGATGTATTGAGGACATGTGCTCGTATGTCGAACTTGCAGAAACAGCTCTGAGATGTATTGAGGACATGTGCTCGTATGTCGAACTTACAGAAACAGTTCTGAGATGTATTGAGGACAAGAGCTCGTATGTCGAACTTGCAGAAACAGCTCTGAGATGTATTGAGGACATGTGACTGTATGTCGAACTTGCAGAAACAGTTCTGAGATGTATTGAGGACATGTGACTGTATGTCGAACTTGCAGAAACAGTTCTGAGATGTATTGAGGATATGTGACTATATATTGGAACATATTAATTTATTAAGTAAAGGTAAATTGGTCGCACACACGAGTTTCTAACATCAATTTTGACCTATTTGTACTTAGAAATGCTGACGTATGAGCAGTGTGAATGGATATTACGGCGACTTTTATTGGTTGAAATTCTCATTATCTAATGGAAGCAGATAAGCACCATTTTACCTTACTTAGGTTCTAGAGATAGCTCTTATGTAACTAATGTTGAAATGTATCTTTTAACTCAGTTTTAGAATATTGGGGACTCCCTTACTTGTTCTGTCCACGTGACCGTTTGTACATGAAGGCTCCCAGAAGACTACACCCTAGGAGCACGAGTAATGGAATGATGGAGAGGCCCGCAATCATCCGGGGATCTTTAAGTATGTTGTCATCATCACTCGATAAGTACACCGGCGGTGTAGAGGCGGAATTCGCAGTGGCAACACCAGCTGTTGTCGTGGTAGTAGAATCAGTTGAATTTGATGTTGTGGTTATAGTTGGTGTGGTGGTGGTGAGGGTTGTCGCAGTAGTAGTGGGTGCTGTGGATGTGGTAGATATTGTTGTGGTGGAAGTGGATGTAGGTGTGGGGTTTGTCATAGGAGTTGTTATACTTGTGGATGTAGTAGGTGTAGTCGTAGTTGATGTAGTCGTCGTTGGTGTTGTTGTGCTGCTAGTGGTTGTTGTTGTAAATGTAGGTGTCGATGATGTAGTTGGTATCGTTGTGGTACTCGTTTGTGTGGTAGCAGTGGTTGGCGTTGTTGTGGTAGTTGGTGCTGTTGTTGCAGTAGTTAAAGTGGTGATAGGTGTAGTTGTTGTAGGTGTTGTGGTAGTCGTTTGTGTGGTAGTTGTTGTTGGCGTTGTTGTTGTAGTTGGTGTTGTTGTTATTGTAGTGGTGCTGGGTGTAATTGTTGTGGTTGGCGTTGTGGTAGTCGTTGGTGTGGTGGCAGTGGTTGGTGTTGTTGTTGTAGCCGGTGTTGTGGGGGTAGTAGGTAAAGTGGTGGTAAGTGTTGTTGTGGTTGTTGTAAGCGTTGTGGTAGTCGGTGTTGTTGTGGTAATAGGTGAAGTGGTGGTTTGTGTAGTGGTTGTCGTAGGCGTCGTGGTAGTCGTTGGGGTGGTGGTAGTGGTTGGCGTTGTTGTGGTTGTTGTCGTAACTGTCGTCGTACTCGGTGTGGTAGTCGTTGATGTCGTTGTAGGCCCCTTTTCCACAGAGAGATACTCCGTGCTACTCAGCCGCGTGTCACTGTCACACGTGATGCTGATGTTGTACATTCCATTTGGCATGTCCGTGGCGCGAATCCGAACCTCGTTATCTAACACAGAAGAAAATTAGTAATTATCAGTTTATACGGTTTAAATTTGTAAAAATAGCACATACAATGTCTTAGTAATCGCCTTATATTAACATGAAAAGTTGCCTAAATATATTTGCTAGAAATTTCGCGACATCGGGAGCTTGCAGGTATGGGCCTACACCGTTTTTTTAAAGCCTGGTCAATTCGTACTTAGCAGGCTAAGCATAATACATGCGAAATAACACTTTTGTATCAGGTCTAGATGTAACGATTTCAACATTTCATCGCTTGATTTATAACCAGCTTAACAAAATAGTAACTAGTAATTTTTAATTTAATTTCTGTGTTCCTCTCCTTTCCACAAAGACTCAACAACAAAAAAATGTGTTATCGGACACTTAAAATAAAAAATAGTTAAAAATCAGTCTGAGTATTTAATTATTTATACTGTCTCACAAGTGATAAACTCACATTTTCTATGATTCATCTATGATTCATCAGCACATGTGGTTTTGGTTGTAATTGTGTTTGGTAATGGCGAATGTTCGGATACCGCCCTTATATAACAGAGTATAAGTACAGAATACAGAGGGACAAGATGTGTATGCCAAAATTATTTAAATTATTGCATACTGTCGAATCAGTGTTTATTTTATGACTGACGCACTGGGGCGGATCCAGAAAATTTTGATGGGGTCGGGGGTATGAATCAAGATCCATTTAACTTTATCAATGTAAATAATATATATATTTATATACAGTAAAGGACCCTCTTTTTCGACCTAAGTCGTCTACAGACAAATATGTACATTAACAGATGAGTACTTTTTTAAGCTTACATGCGTTTTCACAGCTCTACTCTTTTACCTGGTTGGTGGTGGGGATATTTTGGCATAATTTTTGTATAAACCCATACCTTAGTTTTAATAAATACGATTTTGAATACAAACTGAATTGTTATACAGAACTAATCGCGAAGAAAATCACTCTGAATGTGTATTTTTTCCAACTGTATTAAAAGCATTAAAAGGTGCATTGTTTTTACCATTATAACAATGTGTTAATTTTACTGCTGAAATAGAATACACATATCCATTAAAAAAAATCGATCGCTTCTTAAAGCTCTGACGTCACCCCACAGACATTTCCAAAATCTATTATTGGCGACGCGCTATGGAATGCTCACTGAAATTTGCAAATGGGGAAAGTTTGCTCTGCGGGCTTTCTTAACCTGATAAAATACTGGTAAAATTCGGTAAACGGCGTTTTTTTAATTTATTTATTTTTGTCCTTATTTATTGTGTGTCTGTGACTTTCAATATAACTTTGAACATAAACAATAAGATACTAAGAAATAAAAAAAAAAAACGCACTTTGCTGAAGAAAAATACTATCTGAACAATAAATATTTGTGTATGTGAGACTGCTCCAAATCAGCAATTTCTGCGTGTGCGCTTTAGATTTATAGTTAATATAATATTTTGCAACTTTTTTCATGTTGGATAACCTATTTTAAGGTTTTGGGTTTTGCTTTTTATTATGTTTTAAACCAAGATTTCTATTATACTGAAAATCTTCAAATAAAAACATTACTTTTCAAATATGTCTGTTTACCTCCTTTCCTTTTTGCTTCGCCTTTGATGCTTCGCATCAACGACTTTTCTTGTAAGATACGAATAAGAGTAACCATTCTTAAAAGTGCATATGGCTGGATGAATCGATAGAAAACGATTGCTATTATGACAAAAAGCGTGCCGAATTGGACCAGCTTACCGATTATGTTGATAGTCCGCCGTGGCGTTATGGAAGCGTCGCACGCACCCTGAATGTTGGTGTCACAGCCGTTTGAGATGTCCAGGGTGTATACAGTGAACGTCCCCGTCCCGCTGATGTAGATGAAGCTGAGGTAGGGAAGGTTGTTGAAGATAGGAGGCTATAATAATAATAATAATGATAATAATAATATAATATTTGTTTTGTTTTTTGAAATACATTGCAGCGACCACTTATGATCATTTTGGCAACGTCCAGCTTTTTGGTGAAGGAAGACCAGTGACATGTCTGGGTAGAACCACCGGCGCACCGAAAGTCAGCTGGAAGACCCGAAAGGGAAGTAATAATGACATACTTTCGTCCATCCGTCCGTTATGATTTTGGCTGGAGCATAACACAAAACTGTAAAAGGTGTCAACATGAAATTCATAGGCAGATAGATCTTAATGAAGAGTAGTGTACAAGAACCGTAACTCTGTTTTGCATAATTTTGGAGTTGTTGCACTTTGATATGTTTAATACAATTATTTAAATTTTGTCCGGAGTATTATATAAAACTGTAAGAGGTATCAACATGCAACTTCAAAGGTAGATCTCAATGAGGAACAGTACAGATTACAAGAACCATAACTCTCTTTTTCGTAGTTTAGGAATTAAATTCCTTTGTTGTTTTTCATACTTACATTTGTTGAGAATGTGACATTAAAACTTTAAGATGGATAAACATGAAAATGCATATGAGGATAGATCTTAATGAGGAAAAATGCAGTGCACAAGAAATGCCATTCTCTTGCATAATGTAGGAGTTATTTTCCCTTTGCTATATTGCATACTAAAATTTTGTTATAAGCATATTTCATAAACTAGAAAATGTATCCTCATTTTTTTATGATGAGAACTTGAGGTAGATATCTAGAGGTCTCTTAAAGTTGATATGCATTGCACAAAAATACAAATCTTGATACTAAAAAAGTAGTTTTGTGACAAAAAAACAACAACCCCACCTTAATCTCTGACGCCTTTTTTGCTGCCTTTAGTCATACGTATTGCTTCATTTGTAATACTGTATTATATTTCTTAATTAAACACACATATTTGAAAAAAAGGCCCGTTTGGAACTAGCATTTATCCGGGGAGCATCCATCGGTTCTACCGATTCTCTTGTTTAAGTTGTATTTTATTGACTGCAATTAGAATGAGAGCGTTTAGATTTCAATTCAACTTAGAAGTTGCCCTACATTTGTAGCCAATCAGAAGCTATGAAAATTCAAATTCCTCAGCGATTTATTTCAATAGAACTCCTTTCTATTTTCTATTTTACAATAAACAAAATAGATCGATCTATTTTCCTAAATGATTTTATTTTCAACTGCGCATGTACAACAAACCACGCATTCTGGGTTGACTCCTCCCCTTGTGACGACAAGTTTGAACACGTCAAGATGATTGACAGTTTGATTGACAGTTTTATTAAAACGCTGCATATCAGTTTGGTAAAGCAGGTAGAAGTGAGGCGGGGACTTCTACGTCGGATAGAATCCATTAAGACGTTTCTATACATAGAGCAAAATAAGTATAACTGTTAAGCAACATATTCCATAGGTCATAATTATCGTCAGGTTCTAAACCGACTGCATAATTTGTAACTGTTTAACCTAGATGGAAGAAGTTTACCGTTGTCATCCTTACTTAAAAGTGGTAAACGACAGTTTGCCTATATCAAATGCATTAAACGATATTTTACCACTGTTAGGTAGTATTTTGGCAGTATCTCTTTATACATTCGTACTTTAGTTGATGTAAGGACAAACCTGAACACTACTTCAGTTGTTGGACAGTACAAAACGTGTAATAAGTCGTTCTAAATGTTAATTCTTTTCAATTTACAAATAAGACAAATAGGCATAATTTTGATTTTTGCTAAAAATAGACATCGACGTACGTCAGATCAAATTGTCCGGATGATGTCATAGTGTTTTCACAAAATTAAGAGGTCCCGTGGTTGTCTTAGTTTAAAAATATCTAACTGTGCAACGTGGTTCAGATAGGACATATATATTTGTGATGACGAGTCGGATGTTATACTTCCTGTTTAAGATAGATGTAGTGGATCAATAAACCGTATTTCTCGGAACCTTTTGGTTGGTTGAGAGAAAAACTTTTGGTCCAAAGTGTCGAATACAACCCTTTAATACCGACTTCGTTCTTTCATGAGCCTTAGTATCGTTGTTAAGCGGTTATGCGTGTATGTTTTTGCTTCTGTAAATAACGCGTACCTTGTTAATACAACAATCCTTTTATAAATGACAAATCAAATAATCACTTAACGATCGACACTGCCCTGAAGAGTTGTCTTTCCTTACCGCATCAAAAGCTGCGATTGCCAGCAGGCCGTTAGCCGTGTTTGTAAGTGTATCCATGGCAACGATGGCCAGATTTTCCGTGTAGCCGGCGGTCAAGCACCCGATTACCACAATGTCCACTGAAATTTTAAAAGGAGACGCCAAAGTTAGCTTTTTTCAAATTGATATAGAGATTTGTCAGTGCATGAAGAGGGTGGTTAAAGGATCACTGGTTCCATTTTTATTAGTTCCCAAAATTCACATAATGCTAGATAAGCTTTTTTTTAAAAAAATCAGCTGGTAAGTAGTTGTAAAATATTATATTAACGTTATTAGATCTAATCTTATTTACACGAACATTATTTAAATATATTATTTGTTTAAAAATAGCATCATTAGAGATTCCGAACCAATTTCCGTGGCTTACTAGACATTGGAGATAATGTCCATTTCACTACGATCATTTTTTGTTGAAACACTTCTCAGCAAATGTTACCTTTCAGTTTTTTTTTGTTTTTTTTTTTGTTGTTTTTTGTTTTGTTTTTTTTTTGTTTGTTTTTTTTTGTATTTTGATCGTACAAAAGATAAAAACAAGGTTAAGATCGATGTTTGGGTAGTAAAAGAGGGCATCGAGCATTCAGCTTGGCTGAATTTATCAAATCATTACGATGTAAAGGGGTTTTCTTTTCTTTTCTTTTTTCCTTTTTCCCTTTTTTTCCTTTTTCCTTTTTTCTTCTCTTTCTTTTTTTGGCATATGAACCACCTGGCAGTAAGAAACCTTAAGGTTCATTTGCAAACCATCTAGTTGTTAAATGTGTTGTTTACTCATGTGACTATTGTAAACAGAGCACATTTTTTTCCTTATTTGTAGACTGTGTACGTGTATGAATACGTATTAATGCTTTGTTCTTCTTTATTCCGATAAATGTGCTGCTTGGCCAAAACATTGTGTTCAAAATATTTTAAATAAAATGAATGTTTATAGGTATATACTATCAGGGTCTTAGAATTGCAAATAAGGTAATTTTGCGCACAAAAAGTCGAGTGTGAGTTTATTGAAAAATATTATAAAATAACGAAGAAGAAAAAAAAAGAAGAAAAAGATGCTGATGGGGGTGGGGGGGGGGTGTGTGGGGGGGGGGGGGGGGGGGGAGAGAAACAGAAAAATGCAGAAAGAAGAAGCACGAGTCATTTTTTTTAAAGTTTATCTTTAGCTAAATTAAATATTTGAATACAATTTATAATGAAATAAAGCAGAAAGAAAGAATAAAATATGCTGATAATAAATGGAAGAGAATAAAAAATGGAATAAGGAAGAAGAATGGAAAGAAAAAAGCAACATACCATACAAATAATAATGTAGACAAATGCGAAGAAGATCTTTTATTTAAAAAAAAGACGTAGACCATCAACAAGAAGCAACTAATCGGTTTTAAAATACAACTACCACTTACTTCCACTGACGTTGAAAAACGTCGAAGCCGGAGAAATCTGGATGACGTTGTTGACGTCATCATTCGTCTGAACAGTAAAGGCGACGTCGCCGGGAGCTAACGTACACGGGATGCTTATGGAAGCGTCGAGGTTGGTGAATGTTGGCACTGCAACAGCTAGAAACGATTTAGAAAAAACAAGTTAATGTTAAAACGGGTTTTTAAACACGCCTTATCACACACACACACATGTAAAGACAGAATTTCTGTGTTTTAAGCGACCTGGTTTGAGATTATAAAACTTTTGAGTTTGAATCAAAGACAATTCTCAAGCATCTGATTGGCTAGATTTCAAGTTTTATTTGAATCCAGCCAATCAGACGAAAGAGTATTGTCTCTGACTCAAACTCAAAAGTTTTTTAATCTTCAACCCAGGCCAAAAGTTTCATCAAACTTTTTCAAGTCCTTCCCTAACCTCAGCATTGAGATTTTTATCAACTTTTTGACATTTCCTCAAGTTCTTGTTTCACTTAACACTTTGAGCAGTATTTTTTTTTCCGAGATGTCCTCAAATATTTTAGGAACGCTGCTAGTAGCCTCAAACTGTTTCCTCACATTGAGTTGGGTGACTTTTGTGAAACTAACTTTTCGAGATTTCTCAGCTTATAGAATTTTGATGTTAAGCTTTTCCTCATCTGAAGAAGTTAGTGAAACCGGGTTCTGGTCACTCTTGGTCGAATTTAGTCTGGTTCCCAGCGTACTATTCCTACGCAATAGTACGTCTGGTTGATGCTAGGAATGGCGGCCTCCGCTGTATTGGAAAATAACACGGTAATGTTTGGTGTTATAACCTTTGCAAGTGTTCCAAGAAGTTAAGACTATATAATAAAGTATTGTAAAGACATTATTGTAAAAACATCGACACTATTATACTAACAAATTTCTAGAAACAGGTAATGTACCATTTAAAATTACTTATTGTGATCGCTTATTTGAACTAAGTTATGATCATAATAAAAACATTTTTCGAATGGCACAGCGATAAATTATAACTCGTGCTTCGCTAAATGTGTCTGTAAACTTACATGGGCGGTCGCCATTTTCAGCCTGTGCCTGACCCGATAACGTAGTGAAAGGGGAAGGAACTCCAGACTAGGTCGAATTGAATTCTTAATTTTTTCTTTGAAAAGGGAAAATCTTGTTGAAAAAAATTGACTAATAGAATAAAATATTATTTTCTCGTAACTAGATTATATGTGAATATGCTATTAGTTTCCCAAAAGGGGTGTAAGTGACTTAATATATTAAGTCACTTACACCCCTTTTGTGAAACTAACTTAAAAACAGCAAAAAAAAGAAAAAAGAAACAAACAATCCTGGATTTAATGTTATATAACTCACGTACACCCAAAATACAGACACTGGTAATGTCATTGCCGTTTGCTGTTGTATTGTTCACCCCGCTCGCCCCCACCCCCACCCACACCCCACCCCACACCACCCCAATAGAAAGACTGTTCATTTGCCATGCCGGGAACATATTAATAAAAAAAGGAGAGCAGCTATATTTTTCCGACTCTTATATTTGCTTTCTGTCCAGGTTCTATTTGCAATGCCAACATATGCCGTCTACGTCATTTATTTAACTATAATTTAATGGTCAAGTTTGAAGAACAAGTGTTTAAGTTAGATTTACTTAATTGATAATTTTCTCACCAATTGAGAGTCTGGCTTGTACTATTTTTATTGTAGCTAACAATGAATGTGAACTGCACCGTTTCTTACGAACTTACAATGTATTTAGCTGCTATGGTATAATTAAATGACAAATATCCGTGTTTTTAACCCTTTTATGATATATTGTTGAAGTATTAATAGACTCTTAATACTCGTTTCAAAGCACTTTATGAGAGACACCTAGTTTGCACTCTTATAATGACAAGTACAGTTGGTTCTCGTGTACTTTTAACCACTAAAGGGAGTTGGTTACTGCTTTCTATCACACATTTCTTAATATTGTTGTTGTTCTTTGAAATATTTGTTGTACTGTACTTTCTCCCCTCAACACAGCCTGGTTCGGTTCTATTCTATTGTATCTTGAACATTATCATTGTACCTCATTTCACATAGCTTGTATAAGTTTTGTGGCGCATAAAACCACGCGACCCGAGCCTATCATTATACGGTTTATGACTAACTGACATGTATACAATTTACATCATACCGCATGCGCAGTTCGGATCAACTAGCTTGGATTACCGGACCGGATAGCGCAATCGGTAGATCGTCGGCTCCAGATACGAGAGCACCCCCCCCCCCCCCCCCCCCCCCCACACACACACACACACGGGTTCGATCCCGGGCCGCGACATACCAAAGCCGTTAAAAATGGAAGTGGAATAGCTCCCTTGCTAACGCTCAAGCAAATTTAATGGTAGTTTCGCGATTGGTTGGCCCGGTGCCAGGATAATGTGACAGGATGTGGTATCATGCCAGGTGTTCACAGCATGCTATACACAGTGAAGGCAGCACTTTATCTGCCTCAAGTGGACACCGTCTCCAGATAACTGAAATACTGTTGATGGGATAATAAACCCAATAAACAAACAAACAAACTAGGTTGGTGAGCCTAAAACTGCTAAATATACATATAGTTGAATAACGTTGCGACGGTTTACATTCTTCCAGCGATAAGACAACAAAAACTTTTGAAGGACAACATTTCATATATAATCTAGCGATCAATGAGAAAATTCTTTTTTGCATAATGCATTATAGATAAAAGTTGTCTTTAAAAATAATGCAGTTTAGACCTGTTTTGACCAAGGCGCTTTAATAGGTTATAGTTATATAGAAATGTATTCACATAACAACAGAGAGTTAAAAATCATACCAGTATTGCCCTTACAAAGCTAACCTACCACGTGACTATTTACGTCCGTTTCTTCTTAGGTGTATTTGATAAACTCATTGGGTCACCTGTGTATAGCTTAATTAAATGGCAATTTACAGTGTTATAAAATAATTGATTTTCAAGTGATGCTTGAAAAATGAGGGAAAAAATGAGAGACTAAAATAGTCTCGTAACTTTTTTTTACCTCAAAAGGACTGAAGCGGCCTGGGCAAAGCTAGGGCTTATTTTATTTATTTTTTAAAATTTAAACAACAATCTAAACTTTATTAAACATTACTAAACAATATTTTAAATAATTAACAGTGATATGTGTATATGAACTTTAATCGTCAATAAAAAGGTTGTGTTGCCTTTTGTTTTGGAGGAATAAAAGTATTATAACTGTGTTCTAGGAAAAAGGATTGTGCATTTGTTAATTTATTTGAAATGAATCCCCATCTCCTAAGTTTGCAACGACATATTTTTTATGTCTTGATATGCCATTCTTCTTACTTTCTTACTTACTTACTGACTTACTTACTCACACTGATGCGTATTTTATTTATTGTCTTAATGACGCAGTGTGTAGAGATGTGCATTTATTTAATTACGTCACCCATAGTTTAGTTTGAGATGTATATGTGCACTTATAAACTTTTAAAATTAAAGCTATTGCAATGGGTGGATTAGATTTTCATTATAAAAGAAAGTGCAAATAATGATTCAATTATATTATATAATAGCATGTAAAGTTTTTTTTCAATAGTTATTAACATTATTCCAAAATCATTTCGTTTAAAACATATTTTAGCACATTCTTGTCATACTAGTAACAGATTTAAAAATGACTGATCGAATCCAGCAATGTTTCATCAGTTACGAAAGCATTCGTTTTATCCCGTGATCTGAAGTTTCTTGCTTTCTTTGTTAAAGTGACGGCTCGTTATTCACACAACGTAATCCAATTAAAAACGGAAATTGGGTTTAATTTGTGCCATTTTCAAAATTAATGATCGAGCATGGAGATTTAATCAAAAGTATTTTCTTTGTTTCATAAACAATACTATATCCTATTTTACTTTCGACATCCACCATACCAAAGAGCAAAACAGATTCACTAAATAATCATATATGTTAATAATACATGTAGGCTAAATATACGCAATGTATAGTATTCCTAAGCCCATAGTTGACGTTTTATAAAAATATTTCATTTATTGCATAGTGTAAGTGTCTGGCGGAAACGCAGTAGGCCATAAATGCACGGCCCGGCGTTTATTTTAGCAATAGGCCATAAATGCACGGCTCGGCGTTTATTTTAGCAATAGGCCATAAATGCACGGCTCGGCGTTTACTTTAGCAATAGGGCTTAAATGCACGGCTCGGCGTTTATTTTAGCAATAGGGCTTTAATGCACGGCACTGCGTTTATTTTACCAATAGGGTTTAAATGCGTGGCTCGGCGTTTATTTTAGTAATAGGGCTTAAATGCACGGCTCGGCGTTTATTTTAGCAATAGGGCTTAAATGCACGGCTCGGCGTTTATTTTAGCAATAGGGCTTAAATGCACGGCTCGGCGTTTATTTTAGCAATAGGGCTTAAATGCACGGCTCGGCGTTTATTTTAGCAATAGGGCTTAAATGCACGGCTCTGCGTTTATTTTAGCAATAGGCCATAAATGCGCAGCTCGGTGTTTATTTTAGCAATAGGGCTTAAATGCATGGCACTGGGTTTATTTTACCAATTGGGCTTAAATGCACGGCACTGCGTTTATTTTAGCAATAGGGCTTAAATGCACGGCTCGGCGTTTATTTTAGCAATAGGGCATAAATGCACGGCACGGCGTTTATTTTAGCAATAGGGCTTAAATGCACGTCACTGGGTTTATTTTAGAAGTATGGCTTAAATGCACGGCACTGCGTTTATTTTAGCAGTAGGGCTTAAATGCACGGTTCTGCGTTTATTTTAGCAATAGGGCTTAAATGCACGGCTCGACGTTTATTTTAGCAATAGGGCTTAAATGCACGGCACTGCGTTTATTTTAGCAATAGGACTTAAATGCTCGGCTCGGCGTTTATTTTAGCAATAGGCCATACATGCACGGCTCGGCGTTTATTTTAGCAATAGGGCTTAAATGCACGGCACTGCGTTTATTTTAGCAATAGGGCTTAAATGCACGGCTCGGCGTTTAATTTAGCAATAGACATTAAAGGTGGTAACCGACAGTATGCCTATATCAAATACATGTAACGATATCTAACCACTGCTATAGGAGATTTCGATAGTATTTCTGCATAAAGTCATTCTTTAGTTTAAATTAAGACGACTTAGAACACTAACTATGTTGTTAGACAGTAACAATCAAGAAAAATACTCAAAATGTTCATTCTTCACACTCTGTAAAAGGCGCGATAGTGGCCACCGCTAAAAATAGATGTCGACATCAAAGCGGATTACCCGGATGACAATATAATGTGATCCTAAAACTTAGTGGTCGTTTGGATTTCTTATTATAAAAATATCTATCTCTGCAACGTTGGAAATACCTGTTAGCACTGACGGGTGGGGATTTATACTTGATTGTTCACACAGCAATTTCTCAGACACATCCTCTTATATTTCTACGAAATTCACTGAACATGAAGAAAATATGTTGAAATTTAAGTTTGCAAATTATTGATTGAATTGTTAAATTGGTTTACCGCTTATGCTGCAATTCCACGAACTTATCGAACAGCCCTCGTATAATGCTGATGCTGGGAAAGAGGAGATAGAGTAGGCGCAGGAAAGCATGAGCAAAATGATGCTTCTACTACTGTTGCTGTCGTTGTTGTTGCTAATTATTATGTTGCTGATTGTTAATTTATTGACCCCCTTATTATGAAGGCAAATACACAAATTTTTTCATAGTCAAATACACTTTTAACGTTTGAGGAATGAGGTCCAAAATAATCTAGTTAGGACGTCAAACAAAATCTTCTTTACCTACCGCTAAACGTTTACATATATGAATATAAGATGTTACGATTTTGAAGAAACATTTATATTGTATCATTTATCTAGGTATTACTATCATTGATATTACACTTATTCAAAGACGCCCGTTTTAAGCCAAAAAACCAACACCGTGAAAAAGTACTTTAACTTCTTATGTATGTTTAGCAGTCTTGTATTGAAATCGAAAAGCATTGTTTATTTTACGAATTTCAGGGTTAATGATAGCGTTTGCCGACTGGTAAGTACATTAAATCTGCGCTGATAAATATCCACACACATTAAGGTAGCCATTACAGCAAGATTTACGTGACTTTTGAAGACTTCAAGAATGTGTCTTTCTTAACTTTATTACTCTATTTATTGGAGATGCCCTTTTCAACGTCGCACTCTTAAATCTAATGTTGTCAACCTTGCTGTAGACTGATTTCTTTAAATCCTGCATTTGCTAAAAGTGCATTTAAGTTTTTTTGACAGTTCAGCAGTTCTCAAAGTTTATCGAAAGACTGTCGAATAATGAGGCCATGACATAAAACGTATTTCACAACCAATACCACAACAATGCATGTTTACAGTTATGCATGTTTGGTTTGTGATTATAGACATGTTTTGGCTTGTTTTAAATGGAAAATCAAATGCCCGTGCATTTAGGCCATATGACCCTATGGGCGCCATCCAGCTATAATTATAATAGTTCAGTAATAGCTCAGGTGGTTGGGCGTTGGCTTCCGGATCGGGAGGTCGTGGGTTCAAACCCCGGCCGCTGCACAGTATTGACTTATGAAAGTCCGCCGAACATACTTTCCCCATGTGCAAATTTCAGTGAGCATTCCATACATAGGAGCCGCCAATAAGCATTTTTGTCAATGAGCAAATAATTTTTAAATCATATTTTGAATGTACTGATTTTAAGACAGCGTGTTTTTCGAAAACATCGCGCTGATTCGTCGGTCAGAATGACCAATACTCCGCCAATGTATTTAATAGAGAGATAAAAGCCATTTGTTTATATTAATTAAAGATAGTTTACCTTTCTCTTGTTAATGTTAACCCTGTAGATGTACTGGTAATTCAGCTTAGAATGCCCTAAATAATGTCTTCGCCTTAAAAGTCACGATCAGGGTTTCTTTCTCTTTCGAGTTTTTTCCCCGTTTTTCACGTATATGTCCCGGCAATACAGTTTTTTGGCATCGCGGCAAATATTTATTGTTTAAAAAAGCATGTGAAGAACGCTGGTTTTACTTGCAGAATCCGTTTTCAGTTCAGAATGTTTAAGCATAAATTTTAACTTTTATTATTTACCGGGTATATGGCGGGGTAAGAGCAGTTGTAGCAACGTAAGACATGTCATAGAAATAACAACCGTCATAAATTAAAAGTAATCTTTTTTTTTCTTGAAAGATATGTGCACTGAGTCGAATTAATTCATTGGTAAAGGTATATTTCAACCGAATAATAAGGCGGGAATGTCTGAGAAAAATCACCGACGCACAGCAGGTCAGCTAGACAATCTCCTCACGTGATTGTTTTCGTCTCAAATGAGACTCGAATCTATGCGGAGAGAAACTATAATATGGCCCAGCCACAGGCGGACACAGTTACCCACGGGATAAATCGCGCATTTCTGCGATTTCTGTGCATATTTGACCGGATACCGCCGAGTGGATACAAACCACCGCTTCGCAACTTAAATTTTTTGCCGAAAACGATGTCACGATCTAGTTTTCTGTCAGTATAAAATGTTGAAAATAAAATATTGTTGAAATGTTACAAAATAAAACAGGACAAGTATATCACGAATATTTTTCCTTAAAAAAAGAAGACAACTCTCCGAATTAAGCTGCATACTCCATTATTCTCTAAATGTGTTATCTTATCAATGTGTGAAACATCATGGTGAGAGCCGAGTCTCTCACCAATAAAAAATATAAAAAACATAAATAAAACAGAAATCAAAGCATTATCAACAAATACACTAAATAATTAATCAGATATTAATTAAGTACTTGAAAGAAGTCAAAAGCGTTGTCACATACCACAGCACATATTAAGTAAAATATGTTTTAAGTATATGGAAATATGGATTTTTATATTAGTCAAACATAATAAAAATATACAGAAAAAAAGAAACTTGAAATAAATTAAAAGCGATATCACATACCACAGCACATATTTAGTAAAAGATGTTTTAGATATATAAAAAATATGGATTTTTAAAGAAGAAAACATACCAACAGAAAGAATATTTTCGTTAGTTTTGCACACAACGTAAACACGCATAATTGGTTTTGCTGTTTAAATGAATTGGTTAATCATTGATCTACATGGTACAGAAGCATGCAGGTGTTAATTAGACTGGTTTTACATTGAATTCTTCGAGCATATTACAATATTTGTTTAGGAATACAGTTAAACCCCCAACGACGAAAAGCCGACAGGGGGTAAATGGCCTTGTGTGTAAAGTTAACAGAACAGAACAGAACATATTTGTATTCAGATTTGTACTCGTGTACATCATCGTATTATAAATACCTCATACAAATATATCCGGTTAAGTTATTAGTATGGCAGAGAAGAAATTAAAATGACAATATATTAAGCTTTTGTAAAGTAGCAACACACACACACGCACGCACGCACGCACGCACGCACGCACGCACGCACACACACACACACATATAAAGTATATATAAACGCGCGTGTTGTGTTTTTGTGTTGTGTTT
This sequence comes from Sinonovacula constricta, assembly GCA_007844125.1. Lineage (NCBI taxonomy): Eukaryota > Metazoa > Mollusca > Bivalvia > Cardiida > Solecurtidae > Sinonovacula > Sinonovacula constricta. The sequence continues at coordinate 59,302,085 of CM017564.1, forward strand.
TTTAAGATGCAGCAGCAGATTTCCGGTTCTTTGACAAGTCACACTCTGGGGAAGATGCACTGTACTACAGGATTATTTTTATCATTTAAGTAAACAACAATCTGTAGATGTATAAATTCGGACCACGCCAAAACTATAACAACAACAATAGCGAGTCTTCAAAAAATCAGATTTTCGCACTTAAGCATATGTTAAAGTAGCATCTTACATCCTTCACTCTTGACAATGTGAACATTTTAATTTGTATTACTCAGGTCTGACTTTCGTTAACAGATAGATTTTTTTTTTTATTTCTTAAAATGTATATTTAAGATTCAATAAAAGCGAATTGCTTTTCAAAATAAGTAAAATATATTTATACCATCTATTTGATAAGGTAACTTTGAACAAGCTGGTGCCGATGAAAAATCAATCATTGTAAGGACTTAACATCTTAAACCTATTCCCATGATAGTAATTTACTAACTTCTTGAGGCTGCGAAATATTGCTAACTAAAAAGATTTAAACAAAACAAAAACAACCAAGAATATGACATATTGCCTCCTAAATATTTCTGTCATATATTATGCATTCAAAGTTTTAGGCCTATTTCCATTCAGATTTTTACAGATAGGTGAATACAGCTTGAACGATTTTAGCTAAATATAAAAAGCGAATAAAACGTATAAAAACAAATTTATACCAACAAAGTGCATCTGATAATAAAGTTATACAATGATTTCAAGATGTACCAAAGTTGCTTACACTAACTCAAAACGTCAAAAGAATAGAAATAATTTGTGTGTTAGTAAAAGGGGGAGTGTGTGTGTGTGTGTGTGAGTGCGTGCGTGCGTGCGTGCGTGCGCGCGCGCAAGTGGGGTGGGTGGAGGGGCTTTTTACACTGATCTATTACACTTTTTAAGAAATGTAAAATGTATGCATAGAATAGCACACTACTTAAAATATATGCATTTTTTCGAGAGTTTTATTTGAACCTATACTATCATTTGTCGAAAACATTGACCAGCATATTGCATAAAAAAGCAGTGTTTTTAAGTTTATAATGTCTTGTATGCGATTTTAGAAGGCACCAAAATAAAACACAAAGTAAACAAAACCACACGAGAAAGGAAATGGTTAATAAGTCAAAAGCAATAGTAATTAATAATACAAACATATAATATATATAATAAATATTAAGAATTATAATAAATGTTCCTTACCACAATAACAAGCACTTATAACCACTATTACAACCAAGGTTATATTAGATCTACACGAAAAGTTGACGCGATTTTCCATTTTTTTTTCTCTTCGAAACTTGTTAAGCCTCTTTCACTCCCGGGTCATTCTTTTTGTCTGAGTTACAAACATTGTAAATACGGCTATAAAGCTGCTAGACGGACCTAAGCCCACGCAACTGACCGCTCCGCCATAGTAGTTCGTTTATTTACGGATAATTACGGAACCGTGCGGTTTTGTGATTCACTACTGACGTGCCCAATAATCGGCAATTTCCGTTTACGCCCGGAAGTGAGAACGGAATTTTATTAGCTATACGTTGCAGATCGGCAAAACCCGGGAAATGAAACAAATCCAATTTGACCCGTAAGGTTGGCGATCTACTTGCAAGAAATACATGTAGACAATTGATTTTATCGCACAATGTGCAGAAAGTGAAACCGTTTAACGAAATTGTTGAGAATGTTCTTTTTTTATCTTCAATTTAGCCTAACAAGTTTCCGAGTCTTTTTAAAGTCGTATTATCACAGGAATAACAAATACCTTTTAAACTTTTATTCAAACGGCAAATAATCTGATTATTTTCGCCAAGGTATGATTTAGAATTTTGAATTTGCACCATTCTGCTATACTTTTTTTTTTAATTTAGAAAATAACTAAATTTTTAAACGACCAAAAAAACTCGATGCGTTAAAGGCGAAGTTCGTAAGCACTGAGAGCGGACACATGCGTGTAAAATATCACAAGGAAAAAACACAGTTAATTTTAAGAGTATGACCACATGAACCAAACTAGATAGTAATTTTTTTAACTACATAACGATGCGTCGGTGGTTCTACGCAGGAGGACGTTTTTGCTTCTTTTTACACCAATAATAGTGTCGTAAAATTAGTAGTGGTAGCCTCCTTGCTTACCATTTAATTACGACGGTTATTTTTCTATGACTGGTCCGCCCTTGCTGTCTTACACTGTCTCTTCATTGCATTTACATGTGCTTGTAACGAACGATAACTCCGAGCAGGATGATGATCGACCCGATCAATCGGAACATCTGGGATAATTCACGAATCATCTCTCGGATGTTTGTAGGTAGTCGGATCACTACGGCCATTTCCCTAAACGGGACTTATTTTGTGACAGTCATAACAAAGATGGCAGCTCGGATGACAGCTCACTATAGTACGATGCCAGTTAAACTTCAATTTGTGGCTGCTTCGAATTTAAATCATCCAAGTTTAATATACAAAATGCAAGAAACAAAACAGCTGTCAAACGACGCCATTGTTTATGTTTTGTGCGTACTACATTTTAGGCATATTCTTTCGACTTCGAAAACGATCGTGATTTCTGTATAAAGTATCATTGCACCAGATACATTCAAGGGATGATTGTCCCGAGGACGGAATTACCCGAGGAGTTCTGACTGCGACCCGATGTCAGGATAATATAAGACGTGGAGACATAGACCCGTATTTACCAACTATTCTTAAGCCTACGCCATAACTTAAGCCCAAGTCACAATTTTCATACCAACAAAAATAAGCTTATTTGTGAAGTTTCAATATAATTTTAAGCTCAAAGTAGCAAAGATAACGTGTCATGCAAAATACAGACATTATAGCAAACTACATAGTGAAGATATTGATGATTGAAATCTATGACTTGAGAAATACTTACTTCAGCATAGTTGGTGAATACTGGCCTAGCTCGAGTGACCAAGGCATACGTTCACAATAAATTGTGTTTTAAGTTGGCAGTAAGAGACATCGCCTCCGGAAAAGTGAAAACTTGTTTGTAAAACCTAACAAAACAAAAAGCAAACAACGCACGGCAGTTGGTAAATGACATCACTTCCGGCGCGACATTCTTATCAGATTTCTTTTCTGAAAAAGATCAAAATTTTATCAGGGGGTCCGGGGGTTAACGACTGACTGCAGCTTATCAAGGTCAACAACAAACGAAAACAAACGTTCGAGTAATATTTTCTTTTCTTACGCTCGACATGTAATGTCTTGTTTATAGGACTTCTCGTTATCAGACGAAGGTGACACATGTATCATGCCACGTCGTCGTGGTTAGAGTTGTAGTTAGGGCAGCATTTTTAGCAATGTAAGTATCATGTCTTTTTTATCTGTATGGGTATAAAAGTCGGGACGAAGAATCCAGTTATCATGCACTTAACATAACAATTTTGTAATGTATATGCCATTAAATTTCACCAATGACATAAAAGAACATTTGATACGGAAGTTAGAACCATGCATAAGTAATTACCATGTTAATATACATGTAAGTTAACATGTTCGAATTTTGACCCTAAATCCCTTCCATAAATGTAGGGTGCAATACATAGGCCTACATATGTAATTCTTACGTGTAATTGCAAATTATATTTCGTTGCTAAGGTAAGACCCTATGTAATATTCGATTTTTAAAATGTACGACCAGTGGAATTTTGATTGTCATAATTGTCTAGCCCATGGAAAATATTTGCATTTTTCATAATGTTTATGATAACAGAGCGTTATCTGACCTTAAGAGAACGATTTTTGTTATTTGGTGAAATATTTAATATATTTTAACGCTTGGGCGGATACAGAAAATTGGGCGGGGGGTGGGGGGTGGGGGGTGAGGGGGGCGGTATTATTCAAGATCCATTCAACTTTATCGCAGTAAATACTAAATACTAGCTTTATATACACAATAATGGACCCTAACCTCGACCTAAGCAGTCAACAGACATAATTTCCTTAAAAAGCTCAAGTATTTTTAAGCTTACATGCACGTGTTTTCACAACTCTACTCTTTTACCTGGTAAGTGTGGAGGGGATGCAGCCCCCCCCCCCCCCCTTATGTTATGTATGATCCACCCCTGACCTAACGTCTTTTTACCTATCTCAACTTATGAACAAATATGTGATCAAAATGGGTGTTCAAAAGGTTCTTTAGGTATTGGGAGGGGTGTAATGACATTTTTTCTTCAGTTTTAAGAAGCTCTCTAACTTTACACTTGTACTAATGAGTGAGTACTTATACATGTTGATAATTCCTTCAATGTCGAAAACATATTCTGTCTGAACCACTTCATGATTCCATCTAAATAAAATCTCATTCAATTTTAACAACTATTGTAAACTGATTTATTGGTGCATAAACTTTTTTTAACATCCCTCGTATTATCTCCTTCAGGTCATTATCCATTGTGCCTCTCTAGTACAAATAAATGACAAAACCTCTGTTTTCGAACCCACAAGGGCAAATCTGTGGCTGATCTTATCACGTGTATTACAACAGGTTACATCACTATGTCTTGATCTTACTCTAATATTTTGTGACTTTTGTTTTTTGTTTCTGTGTCTCTCCCATGTTGACAATTAGTGTTTTAATAAGTATTTATTCTTATGAACCGGACAGTAACCGTGCGCAAACTGGTGTCATTGCCCAAGGCCATGGGAAAAACTTATTAGTACTGATTTAGATATACTTTTTTTAAAACATCAGCAACGCACAACCTGTTTTATTTGCAAAACGTTATTTTTGTTTTTCGGCCATTTTTTTCTTCTTTCTGGAACGGTGATTTAAATAATCATTCGGCATTTTTATTTAAATGGTGCCTTAATTTAATTTATTTATATTTATTTTATGAAGTGACTTTTAAAAGATGTTCCTACCTAGATATGTTTTTTTGTGGCTTTCCATTATCTTGAACAGCACGTGCAAACAGGCGCGTATCTGGGCCGTTTTTAAAGTTACGCACAAGTACAAGGGAAATAACCTTTGTAGTAATACTTGTGAATATATTCGGTTCTTTTCTAATGAAAAACAGGTAAAATGCGGACATGCGGGGAACTTAACGGAAAATATGAACGACCTTTTCAACTTGAATGGCGTGGTAATAAGATTTTATAACATAGAAACTTGGGAAATAAAATATATCATTCCTATCCCAGGAAAGGTATCGATATTCTTAGTGTTTTTGGTACTTTTAGATTTTCCGAATTTTCGAACGGAGCTTACGCACGTGCGTAAAGTGCGTAATGGCATAAACGCGCCTGCGTGCAAAGCATGCTTGTCCTTAAAACTGTTAGTCGTTTACACAAGTAAATATTTTGTGAAATATTTGACTTTTATGAAGTTGCTTATGTTAACAATTATACGGTGTAAATGCAAAGGGGATATAAATAATGACGAGTGAATTAATAATTGCTTGTCAGTCTATTAGTGCAGCGATCTTCGACCGGTCAATGTCACGCGTAAAATCAAAGCACTAAAAATAACAAAACAACTTATTTATTTTCCAGATTTCATAAAATCCCACCCTTTTTAAATACGTAAGGATGACACGAGAGTATTGGGATATCCTAATTTGAGCAAGCGATGCAGAAATGGCGGTGAACCTTGTTTTTTGTATAAAGAATGACTGTTTAAATTGGCTTAGACAACCGCTCTATTTTTCTTTTCTTTTGACGTTGTAAACAGGACGATATAAAAGGGGTTTTAAGCTGTGTGCACTTTTACAGTTGATTTTTCATGTTAAGGCGTCTTGGTCTCCTTGGTCTCCGTTTGCGCAGGTAAATTAAAAAGGGTCACGCTATTCACGCTTCATATTTCTTTTTATTGTTATCATCCTGACCACATACACACTTGTTGCTCAATGATACCCTAGATCAGTGTGAACAGTGAAACATAAACCCCCATTTCTCGTTGCAAACATATATTTTCTATATGATCCACGCTGATACTTTTAACTAAGAAACCCCGGGAGGTTACGTTATATCGTCATCCGGGCAATCCGCTCTGGCGTCTTTATCGATATTTGGCAGCGATCAGTGTCGTGCTTGTTTATAGATTTGGAATAGATTTACTTTTAGAGTGTGTTTTTTTTTTATCGCGATTTGTACTGTCTAACAATATGGGTAGTATGCAAACCCGTATTTACTAATACTTAAGTTTGAGTTTATGCAGAAATTATGCCCAAATTCCCCCAAGCAGTGGCAAGGTATTGTCACACTAATTTGACAAAGGTAAAAACTGTGGTATCTGACAATTTTGTAAAAAAGAAGCAAATAAGTCAGTGGTATTTGAAAAAAGGTCCTTCAAAATGCTAGTCATTGATTCCTTGGATATTGTGAACAGTAAAGCATAAAACCCCACTCGCTTTTGCAGAATGGTATTTCCCATATGAGCCACGCTGCAGAGATGGCTATTTATAAACTAAGAAAACCACGTGACATTTAACTGTTTTAGATAAAGTTATATCGTCCAGGTAATCCGCTCATACGTCGAGATCTATCTATTATGATTTTTGGCTATACAAAAATGTTCTCCAAATGAAGACATTCACATGTGTTCATTTATTGATTACAACGACTGGCACGGACATCGCTTCCCGTATTCGTTGCAAACGACGTTTGTTAAAATCCATGTCGAGAAATGGTACGCAGAAACATAGCTGTGGAAAAGAAAAACACAAACAATTATATTGTAGGAACAGCAACGATGACGACCACAACAACAACAACAAGAACAACAATAAAAGACAGAGACATCTACAACAGCTTAGACAAAGAAATCAACGACAAAATTTAAAAGTACGCTGGTTTTGCTATATTATGTAATCTTTTTTTAATTACGGCATCTACAATTATATACAAATTGCAGAAATATAAAAAGTATAATCGACTGTAAAAGTTCTTTTAATTCATACTTAAATACGAACAATAAGTTTTAATAAACCTGTGTAACTCATATTCAACCATGTATTTCCGCCTTATGTTAAAGTAATATAAATAAATAAGTAAAGTAGGAAAAAATAGCATACTTACCAAGTTGCAGATTATCGCCCCTGGAATGATAAGGGGACATAACCCGGAAGAGAACGAGTAGGCCTGGAAGCAACAATGTGTACGAATGTAAATAACATAAAAAAACAACAACATCCTTTCTAGAAAATATTCTTATTATTTAATTAATGGGAAAAAATAGTCATGACTGAGCAGTTTTTATGTTTATCTTTGTGTTATTTTAGATAGTATCACAACCCTTTCGACAGCACTTATTTAGTTTTTGTCGCTGGACATGTGAATTCATTCAGTCACATTAATTTACCTTAAAAAATTACACAAAGGTAAAACCCGGCCCGGAGTCATGAATTTATTAATATCATGATCAATTCTGAGCTTGGAAGCAACATGATTATTTGTACTTATTCACAAATTGAAAAAAAAACCCCACCCAATCCAACAACATAATGCGCTTTTTTCTTAAAAAGTAAAAATGCTATATAAATTCATTATATTCGTGTTACCTTAAACAATACTTAACAGGAGTTTCATTTAGACATAGAGGTTTACTGTCATTATAAATATAAAATGATTAAATTGCTATTTTTGTTTATGGTGTGTTTACTTTTCTCGTACTTAGACAAAATTTACTTTCTAAGGGAGGTAAGGTATAGACACCGATACCTCAAAGTAGTCTCCCTTTAATCGGAACTCTACTACGTCAAGCCACTCTGCACGGGTGAATGCAAAAATGGATATAAATAAGCCGTTTTCCTGCACCTAAAAGGAAAAAGAATAATACATAACTTCATGCTTGTTTTGTTCATTTGCTTAGGTTGGATATATTTTCTTACGCGGATTAAAAATAAATTTAAATCTGCGATTTAAAAAAATACAACTTTGCAAAAATTGGACATTTTTTAACATCGGAAAATGAAAGAAATTGTATCTGATGTAATCTAAAATATTTTCCATGCATTAGCATCAAGATTTCGTGTTTATTTATAAATATATTGCATTTTTGATTGAAAGGGACATAACTAAGACAGACTCCTGAAATTGAATACAAGATGGGTTAATTCCCTCGTAAATTAACTATCCCTGTTAATAAATAATTCGGATCCCCAATTTTATCAATATATAAGCTTGATTCAGGAACTATATATATAAAATTATTTTTGTTATAATATATTTAATTTTATATTTCATATATATTATATTTTTCTTTTGTAAGGAAATTGTTTTCATTATTTAAATAGAACAAATAATTTAAAATTTAAAGGTGGTATCCGACAGTTTGGCTATGTCAAATATATGCAACAATATCTGACCTCTGTTCATAATTTCTGCAGAAAAATCATACGTTAGTGTAAGCCTTGACGATAGTAAACAATTTCTCAATTTTAGGGCAGTAAACCCCGTTATTCAGCTCTAAAAATGTTCATTCTTTTCAAACCTATAAATAAGAACAATTGGAATTCCTGCTAAAATAGACGTCAGTGCAGATGACGTAGATTAGCTAAAACATAAGTGGTGACGAAGTTTTCTTAGTTTGAAATAGCCAACTGTGCAGAATTGCTCAGATAGAAAATACATTTTTGTTATGACGATTGTGGTGTTATGGTTCACTTCTCTTGCATGTAAAGGGCATCAATAAATAGCATTTCACGAGATATGTTCAGTTAAGAATGACTTTTTTAATGAACATATTTTTAGTTCAAACTGTCGAAAACCTCCTTTAAGGACCACAGCTACATAGCACACTGAAATTTAACACAACAGGAGCTACATGCTTTGCTAATCGGTGTGACTAATGAACATAATATTTTTTTAAAAGAAGTCAATTTATTATATGGCAACAAAGAAATTGAGCCACATTGTTTTCTTTAAGATTCAGCGATCTAACTGAATGGGTGTAAACAAGCACTTGTTGTTTTAAACAGATTAATTAATTAATTAATTAATTAATAAGTAAATAAATAAATAAATAAATTTAACGGTGTTTTCAACTTAGACAATTGGTGAACAGGAATACATGCTATACCAGTAATCTAAAGGTCGCTGGTTCGAATCCACTTTCTCTCATTTTTATTTTTTTCCATTAATTTCTTCAATATTATAACAATCTAAAACGTAATAGGTAAATTAAACAATAAATACTTCTAAATTATATTGTACGCGCCCACCCCCTACCCACCGTTGTGCTAACAACGATTTGAAGAACATATTTATTGTTAGAACATTTACGGATATTTATCGTTTTCATGAAGTATAGGGCAATTATTGCTTATCCATTGAGTACCGTTTCAATGTTGCCATTAAATATCTTAACTCGCGAATAGTTAAATAATATTGATGTACCTTGTGTACGTGTAGGACTTCTGTATTATCGCTGTCATGAGCGATCTTGTCCACGGCATCCTGTACAGCTGCAATAAAATTACCTGGCAATACGTCCGCTTTCCATCTGGCGAAAAGAATATAATAACACATACTGAAAAAAGGACTTCACGGCTGTGCAATTTTAATTTATACTAATCCTTTCTTGATTCTTTTAGGTACCATTTGCTTATTGTGTTGCCTCTTTCGGTATCCACTTTCCGTGAATAAGGGCCTGGATGCAAATCGACTTTTTCGATTTAAGAACGAAACATGTATAAATATCGAAAAAAAAATGTGTGTCATCAATTCAGAAGACCAGAATGGATTAAAAAACATAATGAAATTTATAATGCGAATATACATATGTATACATATATCTTAATAAATTATGTTAAAGGAAAATATGAATATTCAACGGTTTATAGTAAAGACCTTATTTGGACTCAAATACTACTTGGCGGTTACAAGAAATGTAAGAAATAAAATATCTTGATAAATAATGCGAAATGCCAAAATATGCATTTTTTTATTTGTTTTTAGGAACGCATGGCTGCAGTTGCAAGAATATCCAGCGTTGTAGTGTGCTCTTGAAACCAGGGACACAAACAAAAGTTTGGAAGACTGACATTATCTCAACCCCACAACCCACCCGTTAATTTCAAGGTACAAAATAGTATATGTATAGCTCATTAGTACACAAACATGAAAAACATCAACAAAAAGCAACAACAATTAAAACAATAAAGTGTCATAACAGTGAAACAATAAATTGACCGTGTAGTAAGGTTAACACGCGCATTTCAAGACATAAAATGTGTTCATGTGAAGACAAACAAATGATATATACATGCATGCACACAATTTAGAATAGTAGTTACAAAATTGCAGAAATAAAAAGAAAAAAAAAGTCAAACATTTGCTTTGCCAGGTTTAAAAAAAATCAAATGTATATATAACCCATAGACTGAAGCTGTGGATTATATTCAGGAAACTATAGTTAACTAAAATGGTTAAAAAAAGTTAATTTACACTTCGCGGTAGCTGTGAACACTGCAACACGGCAACCACACTGCTGGGCGAAGTTTTGCTTGAACTGGGGCTTGAGCCCGCGCGCACATTGTTGCCATATTCCCGTTCTCAACGAACTATTTTAAAAAGTCATCGAAACAAAACACTCAATAATGTGTCCTGATTGAAACTCAACAAATCACTATATGTTTATCATTCAATGTTAGCATTATTATTAACTTTCCATGTGAGAAATAGTGTGTTCTAGATTGTAGTAACCTATTTGTGATAACAGAAACATACGAGTGTCTAACTCCTGATATGAAGTTACGAAAGTAACGAGTGTCTAACCCCTGATATGAATTTACGAAAGTAATCTTGATCAGTGAGTGGAAATAACAGCGGTAGGCCCTAAGTAAAGATTGTGGAATATAATGCAACTCAACTTTTCTCTTTCTGTCAACAGTTAAACTAATTACATCCTCCTCCTCCTCCTCGTCGTCATCATCATCAAAACCACCAACAATCATCATCATCATCATCATCATCATCATCATCATCATCATCATCATCATCATCATCATCATCACCACCACCACCACCATCACCGCCACCACCTGCACCTGCACCATCATCATCTTCTTCGTCGTCTTCGCTACCACCACCATCATCTCAAGAAGCAGCACCAGAAGCAAAAGCAGCGGCAGCAGCAGCAAAAACAGGAGCAGGAACAACAACAATAATAACAACAATATGTATCCGTTTATATTCGTCTTTATCTTTATTCTCCTCATATGCTGTGGTATTATTATTTTCTTATTAAGAGTTGTTTAAGAATTAAAAAGAAATAATATTAATTCTATAAATGCAAGTTAGAAAACCGGTAGAGGATATAGATCTTATACGAAAGTAGCAATAGTTACCTCCCTTGTTACCCGACCTTTACCTTGTTGCTTCCGCCTTATGATTATCGATCTTGTGTTGACGAATTTATTTCCACTTTAAGTTTATTCCCATATTCATTGCTCTTAGGTCCGTTGGATTTTGTTTCAGCTAGTAAGTAGATAAATACTTTTATTTACTGGACATGTTAATACGTTTTCGATTGGGAAAACCCTTGAATACTTTAACTATGTCTATGATTTATAAATCTTATGATGTTCTGTTTTCATTTTGTTAGGGGGTTATCGGTTTTCGTGTAAACTTTGTTTACATTACGCGCAAACCCTAAGCAACAATAGTAACATTTTTATGACTCCTAAAATTCATTGAAATTTAATAGATAATCTTAATGGAACGGACTTTTACCATTTAGTACTGGGACCAGTTATTGGGGTCGTGATTACCATTTAAATTTAATGAATAACAACATTCATAATGTGTTTGTATAGAAAGATGGGCTGTACTTTTTTGTTCATTGTCTTGCATTTACAAAACATTTCTATGTTTGTTAGTACAAATATAAGTTTAATATACAGAAATAACATTTTTTGTTTTGTTTTTTCAATTTAAGTCAAATTTTCCATGTCTTAGCATCTGTAATCCGTGTCTTTGAATGCGTAAAATATACTTGTTGGATCTATTCCATGTTTATTGCACTGCCTCAGTATTTATCATTTTCCGCTAAAAATAAAGCAGTGAGCAAACTTTTGCCGATGCACTATACTAATGGCAATTCTTAAAGGAAAGGCTTTTTTAAATAGTGGTAGAGCTTCATAGGTAGATCTTGTTCTCATTTTAGAGAGTTTTTTTTTAAAATTTAAGGTCTGTGGGAAAAGTATTTTTTTGTCAAGATGAAATATGTGTTTCAGACTCTTATATTTACATTTAGTGCAATAGGTAGAGCGTCGGCGCCAGGAATGGGAAGCCCCGGGGTTCGATCCCAGGCCGCAGCATACCAAAGTCGATAAAAATGTTAGTGGTATAGCTCCCTTGCTAAAGCTGAAGCAAATATAAGGGTAGTTCCTTAACTGGTTGGCCTGGTGTCAGGATAATGTGACTGGGTGTGGTATCATGCCAGGTGTTCACAACATGCTATACACAGTGAAGGCAGCACTATATCTGCTTCACGTGGACACAGTCTCCAGATAACTGAAATACTTTTGGTGGGACGATAAACCCAATAAGCAAAAACATATTTACCTTTAACAAAAAGCTTTTTGTTGGTGTGGAGACATGGAATATGGGCCTTACAATGCTAAGTGTCTATTCGGGTGCAGGAATAGTCATACCACTACAAGTATAGTCGTACCATTTTGGGAATAGTCGTACTATGTACAAATTGCATATTGGCTTATTGGTGGCATTAACAATGGGTTAATCATGAGATGATTGCATGACAAACATTTATTATAACACAAATGAAATCTTGATGATGATTATTTGATAAACTGTTGACATAAGTCACAACTGAGAAGTAAATGTTACTTACAAGTTCCCTCATATCAATAATTAACCAAAAAATTCATCGGAATTAATAAGTGCAAACTTGTGGCTCTTAAAGTCACATGATTGTTTTAGTTTCGATTTGCTTATTAATCACTCTAATTGTTTATGCTTGCATGATAAATGCATTGATTATTTGTTTATCCTCGACATTGTCATATACAATAGGTTATACATTTAAATCAATAATTGTTAGTAATCAAACTGAATTCACTTATAAACAAACACGAGATGATCGGCAAACGTAAGATGGAATATTAAGAACATATGGGCAGTACAGATAAAGTCCTGGAATTTTTTTACAAACAAACAAACAATCTCTATACTTAAAATTGACCTGTATATGTTTTATGTGGTACTACTTCCTAATTCAGAATGAAATCGTAGTGGTATGAGATGGTAGTGGTATGACTTTTGCCAGAGCCATCTATTCAATGTCATTGATCTCTTTTTTGATCTCCTTTAGACAAAGTTTAACATTCTCTTTAACCATGAAGAGAATATATTGTTGCTTATATTTCCAAAATGGTTACTTTTTGGTGTATCAGCATAACAATTGAATGAAGGCAAGTGCATAAGAAAGATGCCTATTTGCTTGAAACCTTGTATATTTCTGATATTATTTATGTTTGTTTTAGATAACTGAAGCATATTTCTTGACAATAAGAAATACTGTATGACGAGCCAGCATGAATAACAAGAAGGCAACAAAGCTGCACATAGGAGAGTCAGATCTCCTCTGTAAGAACGGATGTGGTTTCTATGGTAACCAGCTCTGGCAGGGCTACTGCTCCAAGTGTTACAGGGAAGAATGCCAGAAAGCCAAGAATGCACAGGAAACAGAGAGACGCAGACTGTAAGTATATTTGTCTTTCTGACAGAAATCTAGATTTACATTACTACGCAAAAGTCACAAATTAATTGTTTTACAAACCGTGCCATATATTTAGCCCCCAAAAAAGATATATTTTTTAAAAACATTTTTTATTTGAAGTCTATTGTGACAGTTGTCCAAATAATTGTCTTTTATAACTGTCCACTTCCTGGTTAGAATCAGTACCAGTACTCAGGTGGTGACATAAAAAAAGAACTCGCTAAAGACTTAAATTTCAATTGGGAGTGTTTCAGCTATGATCTTTTTATTTCTTAACATTTAAATTGTAAGTGCTATTCACAGTAAACATACTACAATTTTAACTATTTTGATTAAATTTCATCTTAATGTCGTTAACAGAGCCAGTGGCGCCTCAGAGAAGGCTGCACTATTTTCCAAATTTGCCGAGAAGAAAACACAACACATCAACAAACGTGCCAATACCCTGAAGTCTGTCTTCCGCAAATCTTCCACTAAAGGTAGGATATTTTGTAACATTTTTGTGTAAAAATGCATGTATAAGTTGAAGAGAATTTTAAAAGAAAGGGATACTGATGATGATTTTTTTACAAAGGTTTTAGTTTAGCATGGGTGAGTTTGGTACCTTTTATCTTTCTCAGATGATCCTGGGTTATAATGGGCCTATGTGATTTCTCCCATTGAGTGTTTAACATTTAATATTATGTTAAAAATAATGACACGGAAAATAACATCTCACTTCACATGCAGATTTAATGCACGATTTAAGAGTGCTTTTTTAAAAAAAAAATTATTAGTAGAACATACACATTCCAATTTAATATATTTAGATGCAGTCTGGAAACAAAATCCTGTAGGGCTGTCGAGGTATACCGGTATATTGCAGTACTGAGTGAAGTCAATACTGTACCATGATACACAATGGCCATACCATTATTTGGTAATATTTTGTAACATTTGGTTGCTGCTACCATTTTGTGCATACAAAATAAATATGTCAATGAGTTCATTCTGTACAATCAGGGGAGTTAATTCTGTACAGTCCGGGATACAACCAACTTTATTTGCGTTTGCGGCATTTACAGCAATAAAAGTTTTTTATGGGTTTTGACTTTTATCAGCACAATTTTATTTCTCGGTTAAAGAAAAATGAATATAACATGAAAGCATGAATTTTATTAGCCAAAAAATTTATTGTAATGGCCATATCTTTAATAGATATTTAATTGCGGAATACTTAAGATATTATTTTTAGCAATTGTTTGGCAATTTAATCAATTGCAATCATTGCAATTTGTAAACAATATGGCTGAGCCCATTGATTCTTTCGAAAGAATGCTAAATTAAATGGCAAAAGCAATATTTAGGACCACTTCACTGTGCTTACTTACTTACAGATAAAAAAACAACATTGTTAAGGGTGTCACATTGTGTAGACATTTAAAGCCCCAGTAAGACACGATTGAGGCACAACCAAACTAAATACACTTGTATAGTGTCATCACCAAAATTAAATCGGAGTATCACACTACCCTGTTGTGAATTTTTGCAGTTAATTTGCTGTTTGACTGTTTTTTAATTTGCAAACTACTAGTTGTATTAATTTGTTGTTTCTGTGTTGTCAAGTTTATAAAGCCATGTCATATTTTACTTAGGTATTTGATGTTCATTATGCTCATTACGTTGAGTGCAATAGCTCCTTAAAATAGTTATTTCGGATGTGGCAATATCTTGTGGTTCGTATTGCAAAACGTTCTTTCTGTATCGCAATATTTTGTGGTACACTTCAAGTTTATGGTGACAGATCCGTCGCAATAGCTCAGGTGGAAAAGCGTCGGCTTGCGGATCGGGAGATCGTGGGTTCAAACCCCGGCCGGGTCAAACCAAAGACTTTAAAGTTGGTAACAGTGGCTTCCCTCCTAGCTCTTGGGGCTAAGTTGACAGCATTATTCCTGACTCATCGGTGTCAGTAGAATGGGCGGCAGGCTTCAGTTCCTGGGCACCTCATAAGTGCCCCTTTGCTATAATGATAGAAATGTCGCTGCACAGTATCTGCAAAAATGCGGGCTAATCCCATCCCTTATCATGACAGACCAAAAATCCTGACTGCAAATAATCTCAAATCTATTTTTCTAAACCTGAAAGCTTCCAATGATAGCTGTGTTTGCTCTTTTGCATTTTTTAACCTTTCACATTGATCTATACATTTATTGATTGCATGTCTCTAAGACTCTGGATGACCTCTTTAGTTTCATAAATGACGCTAATAAATTCAAAGTTGGCAGAAAACTGCATGTTTTGTTCTTTGGACAACTGGAAGATAGAGGTGGGACAAAAAGATTCACCAGACATTGTAGCACAATCGGTAGAGCATCGGCTCCAGGTACGGGAGACCCCAGGCTCGACCCTGAGCAGCGACATACCAAAGTCGTAAAAAATGGTAGTGGTATAGCTCCCCTGCTCGAGCAATTATAAGGGTTGTTCCACGGCTAGTTGGCCCGATGTCAGGTTAATGTGACTGGGTGTGGTTTCATGCCATATGTTCATGGCATGCTATACACAGTTAAGGCAGTACTATAACTGCTTCAAGTGGACACAGTCTCCAGATAACTGAAAAACTGTTGATGGGACGATAAAGCCAATAGACAAACAAACAAACAAACAAAAAGGTTCTTTCTTGGTATTTAGCGTCACCTGTTCTGCATTTTGCTAAGAGATTGTAAAACAAGGTTGTAGTGGTAATTGCATTTATCAAATAACATCCAAAATATCTGATATCATTTTTAGACAGTTATACTAGAAAATGATCTGTACTCAGGAATGTACAGTTACATAAGTAAATAACCTCTGAGGTCAATTAGGTCGTCACTATGGTGATGTCACATAACAGGTCTGACAGTTGAGGGTTATGGTCACTTGTCAAGGATCCCTCACGTAGTACGTCGACTTAAACATTGGCACATGATTTTTGTATAGTACAAGATAATGTGAATGCAACAACTGCAAAAACTAAGACATGTTTATTGAATTAGATATTTACTGGCTGTGCTAGTGCTGTCATTAAATCCAAACAATATTTATGTATCAATGATTATTTATTATTCTTTTGTCCAATTGAGAATAGTTGCACACTTTAAAGTATCATATTTTTTGTGGAAGATAAAAAAAAAAAAATGATATTACAAATATCAGTGACAATAATCTATGTGATCTGTGTAATAATGTCATTCTATGTTTTGTTTCTTCTTAAGATTTTCTTTTAAAAGATAGAGAGTATTATTACATAAGACAATAAAACCACTATCTAGATAGCAGGCCTTTTTTTAATGCATATGATATTATGTATTTTTAAGAAGATGTTTTTAACAAAAATGTGAGTAAAAACTCAGCATGAGCATGTAAAATAATGGATTACGTTACGTTGATTATATTAAAAGAGTTTTGTTTATGATGTGTGCTTTTTAAGATTTTTGCAATTAATTTTTATTTTGTTTTAAAATTTTTACATAATCTAAAATATAAATCTTTTCCATAGATTTCATTTGTATATTTATGCAGCTTATCAGTGGCTTCAGTATATCAATTAGTGTAAATTAGTATTTATTGTATCTGCTGCAAGCCTCCTGTGGAAAAAAAGCCTCCTCCCTGTCCCCATTATTAAAACATGGATTAATTGGGTATTAATTGGATATTATATTGCTAGGTCAATGGAAGACTATCCTAGCTTGAATGAGAGACAAAATGATTCTGTGTAATTTAAAACGCTTGTGTCAATTAAAGTGACTATAAATATATATCAAATACAAGTAAACATTATTTTTATACAATACTTGGTATAAAAAAATGATTTTTTCTATTCACTACTGCAAAAATAATTCTATTTTTACATTCTCCAGTAAAATATAAAAAATCTAGTTGGAGTAGTCCTCTTTTGACCCATTGATATGATGACAATAGCTATAACAGTTACATAAAACTGTCTGATCCATTTATCAATGTTCACAACTGGACATCTGTTCTGGAACTTTCCTTTGTCAGCCTCAAACAAATTAACTCTAACGTGCTAAAGAGTGGCACTTGACAATAATTTCCACCGATCATGCCCTTTCAATAAATTATCAGAAATATTGATCAACTAGCCAATAATTTCCACTGACCACACCTGTTCAATATATTATCAGATACATTGATCACCCTCCCAAAATATTGAACAATAATGGATAATATGTGTGGTTTGATAAAACACTGTCTGGGCTTTATGGGAGGCTGACTGTGTGTATTTGAATCTATTGTTTAGCATCCTTGTGGAATGATTGTATAAAGAGACCATCAGAGTGAATCTATTGTTTTGCATTATTGTGCATTGAGTGTTCAAAGAGACCATAGGAGTAGCTGTCTATAAAATGGAGTTTCATTGTATTGTGATTTCATATGGTACATTGTACCCAAGAAGTTTTGTGTGATAGGTTAAGTTAGTTAATACATGTACTTGTTTTTTGTTTGTTTTTAAAGCTTTTAAACAATGGTGAAGAAACTAATTTCAGTAATACAGCTACTATATTCTGGGAATTTGTAAACTGCTGTGGTTTTTGAGGATTTTATGATGGAATGTTTGGTGTAGTTATTTTACTACTTTTTAAAAATGGACAAAACAATAATCTGTAATACATCTTCAAGGTACTGAAAATTTGTAAACTGCTGTGACTATTGGGGAATATGTAATAGAATGTTTGATGTAGTTATTTTACTACTGACTTTGAGGTATCTATACTTTATGTCCAGGATTGAAAAAAAGATCAGTGTTGGAGTAGTGAGTATCTAGATCTGGCAGCATAGCTGCATTGAATTATTAAGTTTGTATTTATGTATTAATATTTAACACATTAAACCAGTCTTGATCAGTAACTTGAAATTTTTGCTTAAACAAACATTTTTACTTTTTTGCCTATTCCAAACAGTTTTTAGTCATTTTGTTGCATTTACACACATTTTTTGCTTATTACTTACTACATGTAATTAGTTAAATTATAAAAAAAAACAAAGCAAGAAAACTTGCTTAATACTCATTTTTTTCTAGAAAGAATTGTAAATTTAAGTAAAATGTTTAACATATCCACTTCTGTAATTGGACTATGAAGATATTATTAACTAACCAAATGGCTCACCTGCCACAATAGCTTAGGTGGTAGAGGGCCGGCTTGCGGATCGGGAAGTCGTGGGTTTAAACCCCGGCTCAGTCACACCAAAGACTTTAAAGTTGTTAGTAGTGGTTTCCCTCCTAACGCTTGGGGCTAAGAGGACAGCATTACGCCTGAGTCGTCGGTGTCAGTATAATGGACCAGCCAGGTTCAATCCCTGGGCACCTCATAAGTGCCCCTGTGCTATAATGATAGAAATGTCGCTGCACTGTATCTGCATAAATGCTGGCAAATTCCAAATGGGTCAGGAATCGATAATTAGAAAAAAGATCAGTACTGGAGTAGGTAGCAACTAGATCTGGCTGCATAGCTGCATTGAATTATTTTGATTGTATTATGTATGGCTCTGGATGGTTGTGATGTTATGATGTGGGGACTGGCAGAGCTGTACGGTGTGGAATAAGAAGTCTTTAAGTTTTAAAAAATGTTTCTGGTGATAATTTTTGATAAACTGAAAAAATGTTCAATTTAAATTGAAGCAGAATGTTCCATTGTAGGATAAATGGTTTGTGAAACTGTAGACCTAAATGTGCTAGATAAAGTTTGTGGTGATCAAGGAAAAATATGAATTCCAGTGGGGAGCCCTAGACATAGTGGTAGAGTGGCTGATTTGTAACTCCTCTAACTGCTTAACCTCCCACCACATGGGTTCGAGTCCTGTTCGGGGCAAAAGACTTTATGTTGGAAGGTCTTCCAGCTGACCTGTGGTGAGCCGGTGGTTCTACCCAGACATTTGTCTGGGGTTTTCCTCTACCAAAACAGCTGGACGTTGCTATTATGAACATAATTGGTCACTGCAATGTACCTTAAAAATAAAAACGAAACGAAGAATTCCTGAAAGTGAATATCTTTATTTTTAAAATACTTATATTTTTAATATGTACACGTATAGATCAACACAATAAATGGGATGAATAAAACAGTGGAATAAAGATCAAAGATGTGCTCTAAAAGGGATGGAGGAATTAAGATGTTTACTTACAAATAAATATTTATATTTATATTATAAATTGGGGCATCCGTGAAGTAGTGGTAGAGTCGCCAATTTGTATCTCCTCTGACTGCTTAGCCTCTCACCTCATGGGTTCGAGTCCCGTTCTGGGCGAAGGACTTAATGTGAGAAGGCCTTCTAACTGACTTGCAGTGTGCAAGTGGTTCTATCCAGACATTTGTATGGGGTCTTCCTCCACCAAAAAGCTGGAGGTGCAATAATGATCATGAATACTTGCTGCAATGAATGTCAAAATATAATTTTTTTTACACATTTTTATATAATTGTTATATTAGTTTTGGTTTAGGATCAAAGTCAATTATAAAGTGATCATTCTAATGTGATTGTGCAATATCATCACCGGAGAACTATCCGACAGATTGGGCACCATTTTTTTTCTCAAAACACCCACATAAATTATTGTTACTGGAACAGAAATGCTGCTTATTGATGTCCTTTATCTGTGTGGGAGCTGGAACATGACACGCTGCTTCTCATTACAAACATGAATTTCCAACCTGTGACACAGTGCGCAGTTAGCGATTTTAAAACTCAGAAGACCATGTGACCACTTATTTTTAAGATATACAGTCTCGGGTCAAAAGTTTTTCCGCAATATGGCTGACGTCATGAAACACAGTGAATGTAAATAGCAAATGAAATTCAAACACATTTGAACAAAAATAAACAAATAAAATTTACTCACCTCAGTATTTCGTTATTGTACCATTAGCTCTTAAAACACGACGAATTCTAGTGGGAATAGAGGCGTATAGCCCTCGAACATAAGTCTGATCAATTGACATCCACACACGGGAAGACTCTCTTATCAAATCGTTCTTCGTTTTGATTCTGTGTACCACTTTCTGAAGTCTTATTTTGATGTATCTCCAAATGTTCTCTATAATGTTGATATCTGGGCTTTGTGCTGGCCACATCATTCCGGGAATATCATTGTTCTGTTTCCAAAGAACTGTATGTCTCGAACGGTGGGGGGTAGCATTGTCATCTTGGAAAATCCAGGGTGAATCTGGGAAAACTTTTGCAACAACGGGCCAAAGATTTTCGTCCAAGATATCCGTATACTTTTGTGAATTTATGGTCCATTTACTGGCACAAAAGTTCCTACACCGTCAAAGGTAATGCACCCCCAAAACATGACACTCACGATTGGTCCAGCAGTCTCATCCTCCTTTTCCCCAAGACAAGAATGGAGCCACTTTTCATCGTCTTTCCTCCAGATATGAACTTTACTATGCTTCCCAATACAAATCTGAGTTTCATCCGAGAAAATAATTTTTTTCCAGTAATTATTGACAGTCATGTGAAGCTTGGAACGGCACCATGCCCTGCGCTTGAACCGATTTGAATCACTGATTACAATTCTCTTCTTTACAACTCTTTTCTTGATGCCATGAAACTTCAATCGTCTTTTTACGGTTGATTCGCTAATCTTCACGGGTGTTCTTTCATTTAATAGATTCGTGACATCCTTCAAATTTTTCCTCCGCTCTGTTTTCACAATGCGTAGCAATTGTCTATCAGTCCTGTCACTACATTTCCTGGGTCGACCACTTCTGCCTTTGTTTTCTTCATTACCACGTTGTCAATAGCGTTTTAGAAACTTGTGAATTGTTGACGAGTTCATTCCTAACATTTGTGCAATTTTTTGACCACTAACTCCATCTTCACTCAATTTTATGATGCATTTTTTAGTATCGGTACTCATTTCTTTACCTCTCGGTGCCATTTTGGTTAGCAGACGATATAATGACTAAAGCGCGATAACTCTTACAATGTTTTTGCTTTTTAAAATATCTATAAATAGACTCTTTATTGCAACATCTACTTTCATTTTGACGATGTTTATTTTTGACATATGGATGCTTGAAAGTTGGAAATGACGGCGATGTTTTTCGCGTCGGCCATTTTGCGGAAAAACTTTTGACCCGAGACTAGATCATAATCCAGGTGTATCACTCTGTTGATGGTATCTATTTTTAGCAGAAATCTCTAGTGCTTATTTATAGTGTTGGAAAGAATGGACATTTAGGCCCGTATTCACCGTATTTGTGACTTAAGCCCACATAACAGTTTTCATACCAACAAAACTAAGTTTATAATTAAGTTTCAATGTGATATTAAGCAAAAAGTAACACAGTTTAAGTGCTATGCAAAAATACAGACATGTATCAAAATATTTACTGAAGATTTTGTGGATTGAAATTCAGGACTTGAGCAATTCTTAATTAATAATAGTTGGGGAATACAGACCTTTGAGTGACTTCTTGTATGTAACAATGAAGGAGGTGTTGAAAATCATCTTTATTTTCACTAATTGAGTTTATGCTGAATTTCATAAATTCTCACTAACAGATGTAAAGGTAGGTCAGTTATATTTGATATAGGCATGCTGTTGGATACAGCCATTAGAGATGATCTGTAGGGACAATATACTCAATTTTTAACCTTTCTTGGTAACTTTTATTACAAAATGTCAGAGAAATTAAACTTGTAATGTGTGCCACATCCTTCCCTAGACATAGTCATACTCGCCCAAAGTATACTGTTTCATTATAATAGAATTATCATACTTTTACTTTGTCAATATAACTCCCATCATAAATCCAAGTTATGTTATTTTTTGGCAATAAGTACACAGTACATGTACAAATGTTTTATTGCATTTAAACAATACATGTTTTATAGCAATCATAAAATACAAACAATACAAACATGAGATATGGGCCTTTTTTGACAAGTAATTTAAGTACAAATACATTGCTCAATAATGACATGATGTTATGGAAATGGCAGTTTCCATCTAAATACTTATAATTTCTAAAGAACATAGTAAATGTTTTTACATTAAAAAACATTCTTAGTTTACCAGACCTGTTAGCACTCTTGGTAGGGCGTGGTTCCAGGTACAGAAGGCCCTGGGTTTGATCCTGGGACGCGACGTACCAATATAGTTAAAAATGGTAATAGTTGCTGTTGGTCCGCTTTAAAATCTGGTGCAAGATCGACATGTATCATTATTTACCATAAACAATGACTTCAAACATGTATTCATTTAGTGAGTGGAACTGGACCTGGTAGCACAATTGGTAGAGCGTCGGCTCTGGGAGGCCCCAGGCTCGATCCCGGGCTGCGACATACCAAAGTTGTTTAAAAATGGTAGTGGTATAGCTCCCTTGCTTACAGCACTTAAGCAAATATAATGGTAGTTCTATGACTGGTTTGTCCGGTGTCAGAAAAATGTGACTGGGTGTGGTGTCATGCCAGGTGTTCACAGTGAAGGCAGCACTATATCTGCTTCAAGTGGACACTGTCTCCAGATAACTCAAATACTGTTGGTGGGATGATTAACCCAATAAACAAATAAACAAACATTCTTTTTTTTTAAGACAAGCAGAACATGTACTTATTATTGGCAATTTACACAATCTTTTATTGAGAGACTTGAATGACTCTATCATCAAAAAATTAAACTGTTATTACTAACTATCATTATTATTATTAAGTACTTCTCTTTAATTAGCAACTTTTACAGTACTGATATTTGAGCAGTGATAGCTTCCCTGGTTAATTTTGAGTATCTCAAATCTGTCAATCAATTTTGATTGACATCTGAACAAACTGTTATCTTGTAAGTGTGGTGATTGATTGACATCTGAACAAACTGTTATCTTGTAAGTGTGGTGATTGATGCTGTCATTAAAGAATAGTGTGACTCCAGATTATAAGCTTCTGGCTAATTATTAAAAATTAGCTCCTATTTTGGTCTTTGTGACTATACAGTAAATACTTTAATAATTGTTTATGTCAACACAAAATATAATTGAATTGACCTAAATTACTTAAGCTGCCTTAATGTTATAATGTAATGTTGCATTAGGCTTAAATCTGACATGTTATAATTATGGAATGTTAAAAAACATTACTGATAAAATGGATATTTTAAATGATATTACATTTGCTTTTATATAGTAAAGTATGAAACAAAAATGTTTTATAAATAAAAGATTGGAATATGATATGAAAATATGAAATATAATGGTTCACATATTCCTCTTGAAATATACTCCCTTTTACATCAGATCTACATGTTTTTATTCTTTAAATTACTGTTACAAAGGAAAACACAAGCTATGGAAAGTAAACAATGCACACAATGATTCCCATTGCATCAGACAATGTACTTATTGCATCAGCTTGTCAACTTGACCCCCACCAATCTTTCACCAGTTAACTCCACCCCCAAGTGGTCACTTGGGTCATTTAAACTTGAAGGTGTCAACAATAGTGGTCACTCCTGTTGACTGATCTACTCAAGGCTTGTTTGACAATTGGCAACTGCAGTTAGCCACAGGTCACTATGGACTTTTCCTTTATATAAGCCTTAGATCTTATACTGGTTACTGGACATTCAGTGGTCAGTTCTAAGTCATAAAACCCTAATATTGGAGGGAAAGTTTGCTTGTGTGGTAACTATTACTGCATTAAAAAAGTTCTACAAGTGTATGGACAAGAAGGTTGGAGATTAATGGTCTGAGATCTTGTTCTGATAAACTGTTTGGAGGAAATAACCTAGATTAAACTAGCCTACCAATAAACCCTTATGTGTGTTGATGCTGCTGAAGATAAAAGGAATAACTGTGAATGCTTTACAAAGGCGTAATATGGCATGTGCATGAGCAAAAGGGTTTAAAAGTTCAACAAGTTTAAGGACAAGAAGGTTATGATCTGAGATCTTGTTCAGAAAACAGTTTGTTGGAGGAAATTTCTTAGATCAAAACACAAGGCATTGTGCCTTGTATGGATGACATTTAAAACAGCATTAAAGAAAAATAATTGTTGGGAGGCTGCAGATTTATCTTACCAAGATCTTGTCAGTGGTCGTTTTAAGGCTTAAATAACTGCTATTTGCTGTTATTGTCTAGACATTTGGATAATTATATTCGTTGAAAGGCTCCCCACCTGTCCAAGTGTCAAAAACTGTATCATGTTGAGACAGTTTGTTCAGTCTATGCGGAGAGGATTGTAAGAAACGATTGGCGAGGAAGTGGAAGAAACAGAAAAAAGGAGAAAATATCAGCATTGACAACATCAAATATTGAAATTTTCTTTATGTATGGGGCGAAATTTTTTTTGAAAAAAGGTGTTTTTGTTGTAATGCCAGATATTTTATACAGCTGTCAGCACCTGTGATGAGGATTGTTTATGTCTGGTGAAATAGTTAGGAAAAGTTTCTTTCCAATTTTTGTGGAAGTTTTCTATTTCAACAACAACGAAGTACTATTTGTACATTAACATTTTGTTGGGAAATTTTTCCATTCAACAACACTAAGGGCTTATATCTGGCTTAATTGGCAGATTGTTAAGGGATTTATTGGATAAGACATTTCTTAAGTGTTGTTGTTTAATTAAACAGTGAAGTGGAGCGGTTAATACCACCCCCCTGAAACCCATTAATTCACATTCTTTATTCAACTTATATTGCACCCTGCACATTGTTTGCACATTTTCAAGGTGACTGAACAGCAACAGACCAGATTATCGGTGACAATTCTTATCTTGTTCATTGATTCAACAGATAGTAAACAGTTATATAAGGATACTTATTGGGACTGCCACGGTTTTATTTACGGAAAATTTGTTCACAATTTTCTGCAATGTCGGGAATAGCCATCTGAAATTATCATGGTGTTGAGTAACAGACTCACTGTGTTACTTATTTGAAGATAAAGATTTCCTCAGCATATCTTTCCTTGGTCTCAGGGGGTCTGTTTTAGACATTTTTGTACTCTCTGCCATAGATTGTATGTGTGTATCGTTTATGCAGTGTTAATTTATTTTTTATTACTGAAGTGTTCAATATTGGGAAAAATTGAAAAAAGGATAGACAAAATTCAGTAGGAGATAAAAATAAGTTTAAAATAAATTCTGTGACTGTTTAAATCTAATAGTGTGAATTTTGTGTCAAGATTTATAGAGTTTTGAAGTTAAGAGAATTCAATTCATTGGGAGATTCAAACTTATGACTGCTAATTCCATAATATTATATTAATAATAATATAATATTATACAGTTTATGAAAAATATATGACTGTACACTGAATTGTGGCATATTCATTGATATGAGTCAGAAACAAAAATTAGTATCACCTCCAAGCTGTTGAGGTGTAGCAGTTTGTGTCTTTATCGACTGTATCTCTCCAAGGTTGCTAGGCACTGTCGCTAGGGCCATCATTCCAGCTGAAGGAGACATCTTGGCATTATGCATTTGTGAAATACCTGGATAAATTGACAGTAAAAGGAACAGTCTGTTTTTGGTGAAAAAGCACAATATTGTTATAGGTGTTGCTTTTTTTGTTGTTGTCGTGGCAACAGCTGTGTAGTAATACAAGCCAGAGGAACTTGGGATTAGTCATAGCAGGCTAGAAACCCCCCCAAAAAATCTGAAACGCAGAATTTTATACGCAGGATATATGAATAATTGTCATCCTGACCTTCTTTGTTACATAAGCCTCTAGCAATATTATAATGGACAGATAAATTATGCCGAAGTTCCATTTCCAGTCAGTTTGCTGGTAGATTTCGCCAAAGCTACATCTCTGGTTAAAAGTAGACAAAAAGGTTTGATTGAATTGGAATTTGATTTATATTGTGTGTGTTTTTACTTTTATTCAGTAGTTTTAATTACAGCAAGATATTTTTTTTTTTGAGTGGGAAATGACTTTTTGCAGAGCTTAAGTTGTGTCTGCTGCTTTAATTGAATGTATAGTATGAAACCGTACAGTTTGATGTCTCTGAAAAAATCCCACATATACCTGGCGGATAAATATGTTAACAGAGAAAAACAGAAAATATTAACGATTCAAAGGTGAAAGAATCGTTTTTGAAAGAATACATTGCCGATTTTATTTTTTTGGAAAGTGAAAATAGGTGAGGGAAGAGTAAGATATTTAAGCAGTGCAAAAATAAGTTGAAGTTTGCTGAAAGGAGTAAAAAGAACTGGAAACCTTTGTGATAGAATGCGAGATTTTTTAGTGTTTTTGGAACTCGAATATTTAACATTTTTTTGTTAAAAGATAAAATTAAGCTTAGAACTGTGATAGAATATAGTGTCATTGTGTGATTAGGTGAAAGGATTTTTGTGTTTAAAAAGAAAAAAAAATAGAATTTGTGTGTGAAAAATAGAATTTGTGAAAGATGAAGTTAAGAGAACAGAATATGGAGCCGAGTGATGAGTTTGTGTTGATTGATAACTTCGGTGGACAGGTGTATGTCATGGAACAGAATATGAAGGCAAATACTGTAAAGGTTGTCAAGATTGAAACAGGTAAATAAAATTTATTTGCCCCCTTTTTGTTTTAGTTTGCTATGCACTGTTTATCATATACAGCAACTTTACTAACAAGATTGTATCATTTTGATGTGGTGGACAGGTTCACATCATTATATTAAAGATTGAAACTGGTTAAAAAGGTATTTACATTTTCTATTTGTATTTTACTTTCTTAGGAGATTATGATGTCCAGTATAAGTATCAAGATTTAGTCGTATTAATTTGATTGTGTTTTTTTTTGTAATGTTTCCTTATTTTGATATTGCTGTTTTCTTATTTTCGCACGCATTTATTGATTATCAACCGGCCGCAATAGCTCAAGTTGTAGAGTGTTGGCTTGCGGATTGGGAGGTCGTGGGTTCAAACCCCGGCCAGGTCAAACCAAAGACTGTTGGTAGTAGTGGCTTCCCTCCTCATGCTCGGGGTAAAAGGGACAGCATTACGCCTGACTCGTCGGTGTCAGTATAATGGACTGGCCGGGTTCAGTCCCTGGGCACCTCATAAGTGCCCCTGTGCTATAATAATAGAAATGTCACTGCATGGTATCGGCATAAATGCCGGCAAATCCCAATCCCTATTATCATTGATTGCGTAGGTAGGGCACCCGTGGCATAGTGGTTGAGTCGCCAACTTGTAACTCCTCTGATTGCTTAGCCATTCACCATGTGGGTTCAAGTCCCAGTGAAGGACTTTATGTGGGAAGGTCTTCCAGCTGACTTGTGGTGCGCTGGTGGTTCTACCAAGAAATTTTTCAATGGTGTCTTTCTTCATCAGGTAGCTAGATGTTGCTACAATGATTGTAATTGGTCGCTGCGATGTATTTAAAAAAAATAAATAACAGAAACAAACAATAATTATGTTGAAAAAGAAGTTACAAACATACAAAAAATCAACAGTATTTTGTATTTCCAAACATTGTTAAGATAAAAGTAATGTTTTAGATGATTAATCTTGATTTTATCTAAATTAATACACATGTTGCTTTTTGGGTCTGTTGATACTTGCTGTATTTCTAAAATTCAGGGTTTTATCAATTGGATTTAAAATATAAATAAATGAGGAAATATAAGCCAAGACTGGGCTCTGATTTGCTAGCTTATTATTGTATTATAGAGTAATTTTAAAACATGTTGTTAGAAACAGGAAGATAGATTGTTTTATGTACATTTTGGAGAATCAGTTTCTGTTTTCAATATTGATTTAAGATTAATCACATATTTTTAATTGAAGATGCAATTACTTAATAAACAAAACAAAATCTCACCAATTTACTTACAACTACATGCAAATATTACAAATCATATACCAGACCTGGTAGCGCAATTGGTAGAGTGTCGGCTCCAGGTACGGGAGGCCCCGGGTTCGATCCTGGGCCGTGACATACCAAAGTCGTTAAAAATGGTAGTGGTATAGCTCCCTTGCTAACGCTCAAGCAAATATAAGGGTAGTTCCATGACTTGTTGGCCCGGTGTCAGGATAATGTGACTGGGTGTGGTATCATGCCAGGTATTCACAGCATGCTATACACAGTGAAGGCAGCACTATATCTGCTTCAAGTGGACACTGTCTCCAGATAACTGAAATACTGTTGGTGGGACGATAAACCCAATAAACAAACAAACAAATCATATTGTTTTACACTTTGCAGCAAATAGTACCGATCCAGGTCAGAGTGCCCTCATAAAGCATAAAATACACACATTTGTTTGTTCTGGTGCATCATGTCATGCCTTCAAATTGTTTTGAGAGGATTAAATGGGCATTTGGTTACTAAAAATGAACTTAATCTTGCCTTAATTTGGATATCAAATTTATTAAAATATTGTCAACTTCAACTATCTGTGAAAGATGCCTTATTATAACGGTAATATTTGATTTGTAATATATACCTTACAGTTATTTTTTCTCTTTTTTTTTTTTTAACTTAAAGCCACTCTGGGTTATATAACCAATTACTTAGGTCTACTGGCACTTTTCCTTCCCTTCCCTTTCATCTCATCCCTTCCCTATTATCCCTTCCTTCCTTCCTTCCCTCCCTCCCTCCCTTCTCCTTTTCTTCTCCCTTCCTCCCTAACTCCTTCCCTCCATCTGACTCATTCCTTCCCTCTTTCCTTCCCTCCTTCCTTTCCCTTCCTTCCCCCCTCCCTCCTTCTCCCCCTCTTCCTTCATTCCTTCCTTCTGCCCTTCTTCCCCTTCCTTCCCTTCCCTTCCTCTCCCTTTCCCTTCCTCCCTTCCTTCCTTCCTGCCGGGGATTGTAAATACTATAAAGTGTACTAGGAGAAGGGCCTGTGGATGCAATTATATGATATATGTATTGTTATACCACTTGATGCATCACTTCAAGTCAGCACATTTATTTATCCGGCATTCACTAATTAACATCTGTGTTACATTGAGTGCTCTGATTTGTAACTTGTTAGACCGATTAAGTATCCTTGGATAATGTACTTCATGTATGTTTGTATTTCTCTATGTAGTTTAGGGATTTAATCCTGACAAAAGTACGAAAATATGTAGAAAATAGAGAAATTATGCTATTTCTACCTTTCCTGCATTTTCTGCTGCTGCTGCTGATGATGATAATGATGTTGATGGTTGTGTTGATGCTAATGATGTTGTTTTTTTAATGTAAAAACACTGTTATTAATTATATTATAATTGATAATTTATCTTAGATAGTTACTTTAGAATAAGAAGGATTGCATTTAAAGATCTACTACTGACATGAATTCTATAAGTAGAATGGTATAGTTAAAAAAATCAATGAAGTACAATTGTTATACCCCATACTTCTATCTTAATTTCTGTTCTTAAAACATTACTTTTACGTATATTCCTCTAGCATTTCTAAAATGTTCACATTCACCCTTAAATGTTCAAACTTCCAAATAAAGCTATTTAAAATTGTCAGTAAGCAAAAGCAGCAATAGAATACAACACTTGTAAAGCTGCTTCATAGAAAAATCAATGTGAATACACGTATACAATGCATGCAAAGATAGGCCGGGCAATGTGTATGAATACCTCTAGGTATACCTTATTGGCGTTTAGTCACACTACCTCATACAAGCCATTTGTACACAATGTGTTTGCGTGCCTAATATGTTCTGGGAGTCCATTTACTCATGTGATTGCCATTGTTTTTCGTTACAAGTGGTTGAATAAATGAGAAGTTATTTATCGTGTCTTCTATTGTTAAAGGATAGGATTTAAGATAGTCGGGAGATTCAACTGTTGTGAGAATCTTAGTGTAAAAAGTTGTCAAGACACAAGGAGTGATATTTTAGTGTTTTTGTGGATTATAATAAATATACAAAGGGATATGGTGATATTTTAGTGTTTTTGTGGACTTTTATAAATATACAAAAGGATATGGTGATATTTTGAAGAAAATGATAAATGATAAAAACTTACTCCTAAGTAGATACTTTACAAAGAAACAAATGTGCCAAAAAGAGATTTTGTTTGAATTGACAAATCACTCATTGATATAATACCACTTAGGATTAAAAGTGTTTTGAAGTGCCAAAAATTTAAACATGGTCAGGCATAAAAGCAAGAAAATTGATCTGAAGGATTTATCTTTGGAGGAATTGCTTGGTATGGGCAGATTTTCTTCCCTATTATTTTTTATTTTTTTGAGATTTATATAACTATGGTGCGTCAAATATTTATCTTTTCATCTTTTAACAAAAAAAGATTAGACTTATGCAAAAGGTGTTGATGCAGATCAACCAGTTCCTGGCAAGAGTTGTCTGCTCATGATCTTTTCCTTTTTGCTACTCGGTCACTGGCAAAATGGCTGCTAATCTTAGCTTGTAGCCGTAAGCCAATATTTAAGTATTTAGTACATGTTATCAGCAGAGACTACATTATGTAGTATGGTAAATTGATCTGGGCTTTTTGATCTCTTTTTGCATTTCACATACTTAAGAGATATTAGGAAATGTGACAAAGTCCTGTGAGTATTGCAACATATACCAAAAATTTGGTCCAAAATCTGAAAAGGCATAGGACAAAAGTGTTCACATGCAAGCCAGTTGAAAAGTCCACACAGATCTGTCATTAAACAAACAGAGCAAACCCAGCAGTAACCGCCTTGGAATGGTCAGTCTGCAAAAAAGGGACCGACTGGGGTGGTTTTGCAGAGCTCTAATAACTCTTAATGCGGAGGATCATTATATCTTGTTATTTTTTCAGCACAAGGATCATAGCTTTATACTCTCTTTTGAAATCAGCTTAGCTATGGTTAAAATAAACTTTGAATATGAGACATTTCTCAAAAGTCTGAATGATGAGATTTTATATTGTATCAAAATCCAACAAATCAGTTGTTTTCTCAGACTGAAACTCAAGCCACTGATTGGTCAAAATCTAAAATGTGTTCAGATTTAGCTTATTAGATGCTTTAGTCTGGTCATAGACTCAAACTTGAGCATTTGATTGGTCAAAATTTTTAAAAATGTTTTGAAATCTAGCTAATTAGATTAGCCTTAGTTAAGATGCAGAATCAAACTTACACAGTTTTATATTCTCAAGTATTGCTTGGTATACTTCAGGAATATACCATTCAGCCTTTGTTAATTTCCCTTGTTATGTCTGAAATTGAGATTTATACACTTTAAAGGTTTTGAAATCAATTTGTCCTGTAAAGGCTATCACAAATTTATTTATAATACAGTGTTACCTGTGACCTGTGACCAAATCTCTAGACTTGTCAATTTGTCATTTGACTGACTACGCGCTTATTCTCCATGTGGGTTCAAGTGGTTATAAGCCAGATCTTTTATATGACAAAGTATTTCAGCTTATCTGTGTTGTGATGGTGGTTCTACTCAGATATATACCGGACCTGGTAGCGCAATTGGTAGAGTGTCGGCTCCAGGTACGGGAAGCCCCGGGTTCGATCCCGGGCTGCGACATACCAAAGTCGTTAAAAATGGTAGTGGTATAGCTCCCTTGCTAACGCTCAAGCAAATATAAGGGTAGTTCCACGACTGGTTGGCCCGTTGTCAGGATAATGTGACTGGGTGTGGTATCATGCCAGGTGTTCACGACATGCTATACACAGTGAAGGCAGCACTATATCTGCTTCATGTGGACACCGTCTCCAGATAACTGAAATACTGTTGGTGGGATGATAAACCCAATAAACAAACAAACAATCTGCTCAGATATTTACCTGAGCTGTTTCTCCACCAATAAATCAAAATGCTAGATATCACTATAATAACCACATTTGTGTCACAGTCAACTTAAACAAAATAACAACAACAAAAAACATCTTAAAGACAATACCGCTTTTGTTAATTTTAGAAACAGCCCCTGAGCAGCGACCGAGACGGGAGAGTCGCAATATTAGCAAGGAAACTCAGCAGGCGAAGGCTGAGTTGATGGAGTACTTGAAGAACCTTAAGCGGCCCGCTGCCCAGGATTTTGTCAAGGTTGTTCAGATGCTTGTCGACAAGCTGTACCAAAGCGTAGACATCCCCATAGAGGAGGTGTCAGAGCTGGTCCAGGATTTCTACCAAGATCTCTCAGATAGACTGGCCGGAAATACTCTGTATAAAGGTAAGCAGACTGCTGTGGTTATCTAACTTAACCTTTAAAGTAAAATAAAAATCTAAAAAATGCAACACTTAAAAAGCAAATACAATAGTGTGAAAATGGAATATTTATAATCGCTCTTCCACTTTTCTGCAAAAGGTTTGCATAAATATATTTCAATAATTTTTGGAAAACAAGACTGTCATTAAAAACATTAATAATATATATATATTTTTTTATTCATCCATGTGTTGCTGAGATTTGAGATGTGCAGAAATGAAACAAAGGTTGCAGTCAAATTGCTTGAGTTTTAGCACCTCAATGACCATACAGTGACTTTTCTGCTTGTGTTCGAATGATTTTTATAAAGAAAATGGTTAAATTTTTGCTAAACTTAGGGTTGTTGCAATAACAAACAAAAAACCCTAGACAAACATAACAATGTACAAAGATTCACATTATTCTGACTTCTAGTGAGATATGGTTCACCCTTAATGGGTTTCTGTATTGATTCATATCTAGTTCAGATACCTCTGAAACATCTCTTATCCCTAGAACACCAGCTGTTGCAGGTGACATTAAGGATGGGGGTGTCTCTAGATTATTTACACAAGTCTGAAATGAATGCATCAGTACATGTTGTTTTCGCCACCAGACATTCCTTTTCTGTTCTTCTAGTCTATATGTTCGTACATGTAAACTCTCCCACCTTTTAAGGGAGGGTGCGCCCGTGATGTAGTGGTAGAGTCGCTGATTTGTAACTCCTCTGACTGCTCAACTCTCACAAGGTTTTCCAGCTGATTTGCAGTGTCGGTGATTCTACTCAGACAGGTGTCTGGGGTCTTCCTCTGCCAAAAAAGCTAGACGTTGCTATAATGATCATAAATGGTTGCTGCAATGTATTTCAAAAACAAAACAATCATTTTAAGGGAGACTTCCACTTTTAGGGTTAAAAATTAAGGTTCAAAATAATTTGAAAATGAGGGGTGTTTTACACATTTTCAGAAATCTTCCTTCTTGGGAATTGATAACTTCTTTCTTTGTTTATATGAAAAAAACCCAAATCTTCCGCTTTGCAAGTGAAAATCTCCCACTTTTGTCTCCAAAAAAGTTCACGTGTATGTATATTGTCAGTATTATATTTTCCCTGTGAGGTCTGATGAGTTTTGATATGAATAGCAGAAAAGGATGGGTACTAACTCTCATATTGACTTTCAGTGATAATTTTGAGTAATGAAGTAGCCACTTTGCAACGTTGTTTAAAAGGGGTTGAAAATGTCAGGCACTTTAAGTCAAACTGTCATTGTGACATGATTGTTCATGCCAACTTATATTGATGACTGGCAACACAAGATTATAGTTAGTAACACAATATTGATAAAATTTTCATTTAGTCAGGTTTTGCAAAACTTTTCTGAAAAAATTCATGCTTAAGAATACGGAAAGTTGACTTGATTGGCTTTTCACGCCTTCAGAGGCATGTCTGTTATAAATCGATCTCTTATCAACCTATTAGGCAGTGCACGGAAACCTTTTTTTCCTTTACGCCTTCAGGGGCACGTGTTTCTAATAAGTGTTAAAGACTACTGAGCGGTTATTTAGCTGAAATATTGATGCTGGTACCAGAATATAAGATCGAGTACTGACTAAATAACATCATGAACATGGATGTATCAATCTAAAACAACATTTAACATATAGGAGTTAAAGTTGCGACCTCCTGCTCACATTAAAATAAACAAAGAATCTCCCATAATCCAAGCCCAAGATATAAACCTAATTTCTGTGTACAGTTTTTTTACACATTCATATTTCATTTGCTAATGTACCTTGTTAACATGATGTAAGATGAGTTTCTGTATAGATTTAATATAACACTTCTCTAATACAACATAAGCTGTACTAAATAAACATATTACACATGTACCAGTTTATTGAATTTACATCTTTAACGTTACTCTCCATTCATCACCCGTGGGCAAATTGCTACTCATTTCGTCGTTTTGTTTACTATGAAATGCCGCAATCCGATTGGTTCACTGAGACCATCCAGCGAATCTGCCAACCAATCAAGTTTACGCTTTCATACCACTTCGATAGCATTGTCGTAAGTTTATTTACGCACAAATTACAAGCAACGTCACTGTCTTCATGGGCAAGGATACCGATTTTGTTTAAAACGGACGTGTATTTTTCAATACTTGCTGGAGTGCCCAAAGATCTGTAAGAACATTTGTCGCGGATCGCTGACAGACATATTTTACACTTGCGATGCTCTGTACTGGTCGCCATGTTTACGTTCTCAGGTCACCCTATTGATCTTCCGATTGAAGAGTATTTAATTTTGTAACCTATTATCTGATTGGATAATGTCTGTTCTGTTCTATTCAAACAAAACGACGAAATGAGTAGCAATTTGCCCACGGGTGATGAATGGAGAGTAACGTAATAGAATCAACCGTGGGTATCCGACCATCTTATCTTTTTTATAACTTTTTATCCAGTACCAAATGTTTATCTCAGTTTATTCTCAGTTTATTGTCCCCACTAACATTCTTTCT
The DNA here is from genome assembly GCA_007844125.1 of Sinonovacula constricta. Taxonomy (NCBI): domain Eukaryota; kingdom Metazoa; phylum Mollusca; class Bivalvia; order Cardiida; family Solecurtidae; genus Sinonovacula; species Sinonovacula constricta. The sequence continues at coordinate 59,337,429 of CM017564.1, forward strand.
GTTATCCAAAGACCTGTTCACTTGAAGCTGATATAGTGCTGCCTTCTCTAAAATAGCATGCCTTGAACACCTGGCATGATACCACACCCAGTCACATTATCCTTATCCTGGTTTTTCAGCATCCCTTTAAATTGCATGAGAGTTACCTAGGTAGACATTACACCAGCATATTTTATGACTTTGGTATGTCAAGGCTTAGGTTTGAACCCATGGGCCTGCCATACGTGATGACTAGATATGGCTGATAACTGATAAAATGATAAAAAGTGTGTTTCTGTATAGAATTTGTTAACATAAACGTTAAATATATATATATATATATATATATATATATATATATATATATATATATATATATATATATATATATATACATTTATTTTTATACACATTTAATATCACAGAAATATCAGATTTGAATTTGATATGATATATGAAAAACAGGCTGTACACAGTTTGTTAAGTAGGCATTGTTTTGTTCTCCCCGAAGGGCGAGTTTATAGTCACCGCTTTCTCTGTCTGTCTGTCCTGTTTGTTTGTCCATCCGTTTGTCCATCCGTTTGTCCATCCGTCATAATTTTGTCTGAACACAAAAACTGTGAGAGGTGTCAACATGAGACTTCATAGGCAGATAGATCTTATTGAGAAGAAATGCAGTGTACAAGAACCATAACTCTGTTTTGCATAATTTAAGAGTTGTTGCCCCTTGTTACTTTTAATACTTAGATTTTGTCAGGAGCATTAAAAAAAAGAGACACCCTGTGTTGGAACTAGTGTTTATTCAGGGAGCATCCATTTGTTCTACCAATTCACTTGTTGATTTTTTTTTGTTTTACGATAAAAATGAAATGCTCTGCTAGCACATTTAAGATGTAACCTGAGTTTCTTGAATAAATTTCACATAACATTCTGTAACAAGAATTTTGTACCTCTACCAGATGTCCCTGAGGATGTTACAGAGGGCCTGATAGACCTGGCTGAAAAGTATGTCACCGTGAAGATGTACACACAACTTTTCTGTCCACCACACACCGATGACGAGCAGAAGGACCTTCTGATGCAGAAACAGATACGAAGCCTTCACTGGGTCACAGCACAGCAACTTGACACGCTGCTAAATGAACATGACATAGAAGTCCGCAACAATGTTGATAAGGCAATTACCGGTATGTCAGCACTAATTGGTGTAATGATATTTAGTTTAGTGTGTGTTTTACTAATATTATGAAGGATTCATTATAGCAATATTGATTAGGCAATTACAGGTTAGGCAAAACTAATTGTTGTGATGATTTTAATGTAGTGTGTTCTTCCATTATTATAATAAATTTATCGTATTAAGTGCCTCATGTTAAATTGATTTTTTGACTATCATTGTTGATAAGTTATGAAATGTAAGGCAGCACTAATTATTTTTTAAGGATATTTATTGTAGTGTGACTTTAAACATGGAATCAGATAAAAATACAATTGCAGCAAAAGTAAATTAAAAATATTTGGACATTATTTAGAATACACAACAAAAAAACTGCTAGCTTTTATGGATAAAAAAGAACAACACACATTTAAATAAACTTTCATTTTTTTCTCCCCTTCTCATTTTCAGAAATCATTGAAATGAACACCAAGAAAGCACCTCAGGACAAACTTTCCTGTGTTGTCCGTTGCTGTAAACATATATTTGAAATCCTACGAATTTCAAAGGAGGCACCTGCCAACGCCGATGATTTCCTGCCTGCACTCATTTACATAATCCTTAAGGCAAACCCACCGCTCCTACAGTCCAACATCCAGTTTATAACGAGGTTCTCATGTCCAAGCCGGCTAATGAAAGGAGAGGCGGGATATTATTTTACCAACCTGGTAAGATGTTTTCATTTTTCTTTTTTTTTTTTGTAATTCACATCGACATAATTATGGTCTTGTTAGCAATATCCAGCTGATTATTGGTGGAGGCAGACACCATTATTATGTCTGAGTAGAACCACCGGCGCACATGAAAGTTCTCTCCCGATCCAGACTCAAACCCACGCGGAGGGGCTGAGGAAGTACCGTACATGTAATCGACTCCAACGGCTTTGCCACGGGCTCCCACTTACCTGGTAAGACAGCAAATACATGTTAATGTATATTTATATGACCACTAAGAGAAGTTGTTAGGAGTTGTGACAATGTTTTTAGGTTAAAAACTAAACTCATATAACATCAATTTTTTATGCTTATGTGCAAAATATTCTTTCTTGGGAGTTTAATTTGATTTTTTTTGTCCAAATTTAAAATTTTTCTTTTATTTATAATATATTTCCCTTTGTCTTTTTTTTTTCTTCCAGTGCTGTGCGGTAGCCTTCATAGAAAACATCCAGGCTGACTCTCTGTCCCTCACTCAACACGAATTTGATCGCTACATGTCAGGGGAGGCAATCCCGCCTCAGACTGGGAAAGAATATATGTGTGAAGGTCTTCGTCTGATGTATGACAATCTTAAAACTTTGGCTGAATTGCGACAAAGACAAGAGAAAGTGATGTCAGAGGCACTACAACTGCAACAAGACATGAAAGAATTTAAAGAAAGTTTTAAACAGGAGGTCCAAAATGTTTTAGATCGCACACCACTGATTATAAAACCGCGGAAAATGAAAGTGGATTTAGACGAGGATTCGGAGACATATGATCAGCTGCCATCACCGTTGATACCGCTAGCAGCGGATAATGTTGCCATGGTGGCGAGAAATGAAGTCGAGACCGACTGTCCGGTTGAGACGGAAACAACCGAGGTGGAGGTGAAATGATAATATTATAATAGTGATGTTTTTATGGTTTAAAGACTATTAGCTGCTAGAAAAAATCTGTACCGGTACTTCTGTTTTCAAGAAGCTTTTAAAAAAGGCACATATGTTTGGGCCTATTAGAAAGCTGATCAAGATACAACTGCATAGAATGTCAGGTACAAACAGTATAAAATAATAAAAAAATGCCAAATATTTGGAGAAAGATCTTATCAACAAGTCTGATTTAATAGTGAGAAAATAGACAAACTTTGATAAGATTTTTGATAAGCAATATATCCATCAATTCACAAACTAGTTGTAACATGTTGGTACTCATACAAAATGTCTCTTTCAGACATCTGACTACTATCTATTTATGATTTTAAGAAGAAATGAAGTTCTTGAAGTGAGAAATATTGATGTTTAACAAAAACTGCTAAAAACATAAAAGTTAATCTGATCATGTTAATTCTTAAAGCCTTGTTGAATAGTCTTGATCCTTGTGCTTTGATCATTTCAAAAGTACAATGTATTCCGAACAATAGGTCTGTCCTTGCAGAGAGATAGGCTGTACTGTTGAATGGTTCGATAGTGAAGTCATTGTAATACAATCGGAACACCACGGATAATTCATGAATCATCTCTTGGATGTACGTAGGTAGCTGGATGACCTTGGCCATTTCTCTAAATGGGACTTAATGTGACAGATATAAAATTAAAGATGGCAGCTCGGATGACAGCTCACTATTGTATGATGCCTGTCAATCTTCAATTTGTTGTTTCTTCAAATTTAAATCATCCAAGTTAAATTTACCCAGCGCAGCAAACACACAGCTGTCAAATGACGAAATTGTTTATGTTTTGTATGAACTACATTTTAGGCATATTGTTCCCGCTCCCGCGAACAAAACGATTGTAATTTCTGTAAGTATCATTGCATCCGATTGATGATTGTCCCGAGGATGGAATTACCTGAGGAGTTTCAATTGGTAGTAAAAATGGAGTTGTTTTGGTAGAAGACTGGTTCAAAGTTGCAACTGCTATTTAATATTGAGGTTATTTTTTTTAACAAAATTGCAGATAGTTTTATTTATATTCTGTGAAAACTATCATTTAGTTAAAAATTGATCTGATGCAGCTGATTATATCCTTTAAATTGTAGGAACCACCAGCTAGTAGATAGGAATGTAAGCTTAATTAAAATTTGCTATTTCTAAATTTATATACAGAAGCATTGAGACTTCCAGTAGAGGAACAAATTTGAGAAATGATATAGAAATATGAGTCAATATAACTTTAGGGATGTGGTTAAAGTTCACTTTAATAGGAGTTTTCATTTCATGTTTTGTTCAATAGAGATTCATCATAGTTTTGAGGCGGCTCAATAAAAATGTGCAATATAAAATATAACTTTGTATTCACTATTATATGTTTATTTTTACTACTTTTATGTTATTTTGTTTCACCAACTATCATAGACATTGCAAATTAGCTTTATTTTTCATTCTTTAAAATGCATTTTAAATCTGTAAGTTTATGGGACCATTTAATTTATCCAGTTGTGCCAACTCCATTTTATAACTTACTTTCAAACCTTTTTAAAAATTCCAAATTGAAATATTTTGTCTAACTTTGTTATAAATACAACTTCAGTTATCCATTTACCCTTTGTGCCCTTAACACTACATGTAGCAGAGTTAATCCCAAAGTTAAGCTTCAAAAACTTTAAGCACTTTATAGGCCTAGTAACTGAAGACAAACAAAGTATTTGTCTACCCCATCATCTTCTGATTTTTATGATGAGGGGGTGCCCATGGCCGAGTGGTAAGGGTCACCGACTTGCAACTCATCAGCCCTTCACTGCGTGGGTTTCGCGCCTGTTCTTGGCGAGAACTTACATTTGGGGAGGTTTTCCAGCTACCTTGCAGTGCGCACGTGATTCTACCCAGACTACAGTTTGGGGTCTTCCTCCACCAATAATTAGCGGGACATCACCAATATGACTATCGGTGGGACTATCGGTTGTATCGGTGGGACTATCGGTTGTATCGGTGGGATGTAACATGATAACCAAACAACCAACTTCTTTTATGATGACAGTTGGTATTCATATTTGGTATTTTTTGCATACCAAAATCTATAAGTAAAATCAAATACCAATTTTTCACCTGAAAAGTTAGAAACTGTTGCATAATATTTTGTTCCTATCACCACTTCTCCTGTAGATAATAGTATGTCGTTATTACTCGGTCTTTAAGAATTTGTTGGATGGTCAACTGTTTTATGGATAAATGTGGTTGCAATTTGAAAACAAATTTATTATTTAAGAATTGTTTCATCATTTCATCAGAATAAATGGTTAATGTATGTTTTCATTGTTACCGAAGTTATTTTACTTTTACTTATTACCAGTACTGATCAAGAATACTATTTGTATATATTTGTATTTATATTATTTATTTGTAAATATAAGACTTAGTGTACATTTTTCATTCTCCGTAATCATTTTGTGATTCTGTTTTAAGCCACATATTGATGTGGAAAATGGGGAAAAAGGTATTTATAATAGAATGAATGATGTAAAAGTGATAAAAAATTGGTTGCATGCATAATTCTTTTGTAAAATAAAATTGTAAGAATACATATTATATTGTGTTGTACATGTATAGTTTGCATTTCCCAGGTAACAACTTTCAGAATGTCAGCTATAGTTGGATGAGCTTAATACAAGCAGGATTGCATGCTGGTCTTTTATCGTAAGGGGACTTATAGTTCATGGGTCTTAACTGCTGACTGAGCTCAAATGCATAGGATGGTGCTTAATAGCAGATTGGTCTTAATAGCAGATTGGTCTTAATAGCAGATTGGTCTCAATAGCAGGCCAAAAGTGTAGAATTAATAGCTTGGGGCAGATGCTATTAAAAGCTGATTGGTCTTAATACAATAAATATAATAGCAGGCCTACAGTATGAGCTTGATAGCTAGAGGGTTTAATAGCTGATTGGTCTTAAAAGCAGGTGTCAGGTGTGACTTTTATAGCTTGATGGTTTAATAGCTGATTGGTTTTAATAGAAGGTCTGAGGTGTGACTTTAATAGCTAGAGGGTTTAATAGCTGATTGGTTTTAATAGCAGGTCTGAGGTGTGACTTTAATAGCTAGAGGGTTTAATAGCTGGTTGGTTTTAATAGCAGGTCTGAGGTGTGACTTTAATAGCTAGAGGGTTTTGTATCTGATTAATACTTGATAGCTGCAGTGTCTTAATAGCTGATGGGTCATAATAGCTAGCCTGCAGAGTGAGCTTAATAGCTTGAGGGTTTTAAAAGCTGACTTATCTTAACAGAAGGCCTTCTTGTTGGCTTAATAAATGATGATCTTAATAAATGATTAGTTTTAGTTGCCTACAATATTAGCTTTTCTGCCCAAAATTCATACTTCCAGTACAATAATTTACAGAGGTGAAGAGTTGGTGGCTTCAGTAACTTACATGTTTAACCTTTTTTTATTGATTGCTTTAGTATGTGCATATATGCTACATGGTTTTCTATTGACATAAATAAGCAGTTTAAATGTCGAGCTGTTTGTCGTCTAATGATGATGTTTATACCATGCATTTTTTACTGGTCATTGTTGGTATTTTACAGTAAATGAATAAAAATGTCTAAAATTATTGCGTTATTTTTCTGATGTATACCAATATATGTGTGCATGCATGCATGTAATGTACACAATGACCGAAAGGACGATCCAATGTCTAACAGCTAATAATCACAGAGACCACACAGCCATGTGGGGTATGTGCTCTATTTGGCTCTTTCCTGTGATGTGTTCTTTGTTTGTGATGTGTCTGGGGTCTTCCTCCACCAAAATAGTTGGACGTTGCTATAATGACCTAAATTGATCGCTGCGATGTATTTCTAAAATAAATAACACGAAAGAGACTTCAAAAGTGTGCAAATAAGAGCATTTTTGCAATAACCGTTCTTTTTTCTGTTTTGAAACAACTCTTGCAAAATCAAATTATAATATCTATTGGTTTTTTCCCATTACCTTAGGACTGGTCGCAATAGCTCAGGTGGTACAGCGTCTGCTTGTGGATCGGAAGGTCGCGGGTTCAAACCCCGTCCTGGTCAAACCAAAGACTTTAAAGTTGGTAGTAGTGGCTTCCTTCCTAACGCTCGGGCCTATGGGGACAGCATTACTCACGATTCGTCGGTGTCAGTATAATGGACCAGCCAGGTTCAGTCCCTTGGCACCTCATAAGTGCCCCTGTGCTATAATAATAATATCACTGCAGAGTATCGGCAAAAATGCAGGCAAATCTCTCAGTAGTGTAAAACAATGTAATTTGCATACAACAATTAAAAAAAGGTATATCGCACAGAAGACTGGCCAAACAATAATGGTTGTGTCGACCTCTTGCCCAACAATTCATATAACCTGACACTGGTCATTTGAAATTGGTCCAAAAAATAACATACATAGTGGTTATGTTGAAAGCTGTATGTAAACATTGTGCCAGTTACAATATATAACAACTAAATAAACATGATGTACTTAAACTTAGCAAAAAATGAGGTAAAGCATATTTATTAGGTATTAATATAGGCTACATTAAAATATGAGTAGTTCCATGACTGGTTGGCCCGATCAGTGTCAGGATAATGTTGGGTGTCCTAGAATGCCAGGTGTTCACGACATGCCATACACAATGAAGGCAGCAGCATATTTGCTAAGACCCCTTTGAAAACTCAGTTCTCTGCCAATGAGATAATAAAATACCATTCGAAATGTCAGTTCTCTGATCGACCATGCAAAAACTCAGTTACTTAACATCAAAGTTATATTTTTTAGACTTTGTTAACTGACATGGATAACATTAGACCATATAGGAATGTATGACAAAGTCCTATGAGCATTGCAACATATACCTAAACTCACTTTACTAAAAGATAATATAAGACCATATTAAACTGAGTTTACTTAACAAATAATATAAGACAATATAAAAATTTAGTTTACTAACAGATAATATAAGACAATATAAAAATTTAGTTTACTAACAGATAATATTTAACAAATAATACATGGCCTTGAGGGCAATATGCAAGTTTACGGACTGGTTGGTCAGACCGAGAAAGGAATATGGCCCGAAGCGCAGCTGAGGGCCATTTACCTTCCGAGGTCTGACCAACCAGTCCATAAACTTGCATATTGCCCTCAACTTGGGTCAAGGCCATGTTTTATTTGTTATATTATACCGAATCTTAATCCTTTGATCCCTTTTGTTGCTTTTATTTTTAGTATAATTTGCTTTCAAATAATAATTGTATTTGTTCACTGTGTGAAATATCTCAAACCCTAGTCGTTTTTTATTATTATTTTTAAGCGATGCAGCTAAAAAAATCATGCTCTTCTTTTAATATTCCATTTTTGTTGATTAAATAGTAAATGTTACTAGACAAAAGAACCAGACTTTAAGAATTTCGTTCGTGTAGGTTTCAAAGGAAAAATCGTGGCTTTTTTTTCTGCTAAATATGTTCGGAAGAGCTACAGTTTTGTCGCGGTTTTTGGTGTTTTTTGAATCCTTAGATTCGCTGAGTTTAACTAAATCTGTCTCCGATAAAGATGCGAATCACTTAGCCATTTTGACAGTTTGACAATATCGCCTGTTTGTGTTGTTGTAAAATTCGCACGTCGTGAAAGTTGCGTTTAAACAGTCAAACAAACTGGATGACATCATAAACAGTCTGTATAAGATGGACCGGGTAGCCGGTCAGTATGCGATTTATGGACTGGATGACGTCATATTTAATATAGAAGGGCATATGCAAATGAGGTATAATATAAGACCATATATGAAAAGTCAGATTATTGACATAAATAGAATAAGACCATCTAAAATTCAGTTAACTTTATATAGATAATATAAATGGGACACAGTACACCATAAAAAGACTATATATGAAAAGTCAGATTATTGACATCAATAGAATAAGACCATCTAAAATTCTGTTAACTTTATATAGATAATATAAATGGGACACATTACACCAAAAAAACAAACATGACCATTGTTAGTCATCTGCTGTGGCCAAGAATGGCAGGATAAAAAAAACAAAAAAACAAACTTGTCAGATCTTTTTGTTTCTTTTATTACAGGCTCTACTGGATAGTTAAGAAATCAAGAATAAACATACTGGTTTATACAGTTGTGTATCACAATAATTAACAATTTGGCAAAAGTCGAAACATAGCAGTTTGTATTAATTTTTTGTTAACAGGTTGATGAAAGTTTCAAGTTGACAATGGTTTTGGTTAAACATAATTATTAATTTATAAATAATGTTAATAATAAGTAATTTATGTAAGTATAATCCACTTTCAGTTTAACAGCTGAGCATCTAAGAGTTATACTGTCTTAACAAAACTGACAAATTATTACATATTACTTAAAAATTTATATTTAGTTCTATGGTTTTACATGGATGTTATGTAGCTAAGAGAAATTAAAACACCTCACTTGAGCAAAATAATGATTAGAAATATTTATAAATATATTAATTTGGCATTTAAAATACATAAAAATGTGGGAAAAAAAATCTATGAATTAATTGTCCATTATATCATACACATTTAACAAACCTGTATATAGTTAAAAATTAACATATTATAAATTTTACAATAGAATAACAGAAACCAATATAAAATAAATATTTTATCAAACCAAAAATAACAAATCTAAAACAAAAACACTGTGATAAACAAACAATTGAGGAGCACACAGAAAGGCACAACAATACAAACAATATTATTATAATGTTCATACATTTTATTTTTATTTATAGAAAATAAAGTAGTCACAGTTTGCTAAAATGACATTATAAAAAACAAATAAAAATTCTGCGTACTTAATTGAACCACATTAAATAATGGAATGTGATTAAAGTCAAGATATCAATACTAATCATACGACTTTAAAGGGAACATGTGATATTTACAACAATTGTTTTGTTTTTAGTTTGACAGAATCAACAGTGTTGGAATACTTTTGAACTATTTTCTAGCTGTTTTCAGCTCAACATCCTTATTATAACCAAACTGCACTTGTGGTTATATACATCCTGTGTTTACGTCTGTTATAAACAATACGCTGATTGGCTCGATAGTTGTGCAATAATTTTAACAATCAAAGTGCGAATGTGGTTCTATCTGCCAAGTTTTCTACTTCAAACTGTGACCAAGAAATGAAAACAAGGCAACAGTTGCACTTAACTGCTGGCCTGATAATAATTTAGTATAATGGGTTAGAACACTCTAGAACAGATCTACCATATAAAAATATTCACGTAATAACTCAGAGCTCCATAAATAATTGAAACATCTTAACAATGATCACCTTTTTTTAAAATTTAAATGTTAATAAATAAATGTACTCAATTATAAGGAATTAAGAGTATTCCAGCATTTTATTTCCTTTCTGTTTTTGTTTTTTTCAAAGTCTAAATATAAAATACAACATTAAAATTGTATGCACAGATTCATTGAGGTAAATAAAGTTTATGTAAGAGTAAAAACACAGAATGTGTACATGTGTGCTTTCACGATATAAGTTGTTATTGGCGTATAGGGAAAAAGCAAGAGAATGATTTATTTTTGTGTAAACTTGTCTCAATATATTGTCAGATGAGAGTACAAAAGGTCTAAACCTGGACATGTTAGTGTAAAATTTAATTTCATAACCAAATAATGTGGTCTCAATTTTCTAATTTTGTTTTTGAATAACATTGCAGTAACTAGTTATGATCATTATAGCAACATCCAGCTTTTTGGTGAAGACCCCAGACAAATGTCTGGGAAGAACCACCCCAAGTCAGCTGGAAGACTTTCCCACATTAAGTCCTTCGCACTGAACGGGATCTGAACCCATGCGGTGAGAAGCTAAGCAGTCAGAGGAATTACAAATCGACGACTCTACCACTACGCCATGGTCACTCCCCCTCTTTTTTTACCAATTTAGAATACCAACAAAAACATATAAAAATATTGGTGACAAAGCTGGGAAAGGTACAATATGTGTAAGAAAGCATACTTAAAACAAGAGATATTTTTAACATAATCTTAAGTGTTTTATAAAGTTTACAAAAAATAACTACTCATAAAAAGTACAATAAAGTCCATTTACTGTCAAAGAAAGATATTAACCATTGCTCATGTGATTGTATACAGTGTAATAAAAAACACAGAAATAGTGCAAAGTGATTGTGACAGAATTTTTTTTTAAATATGCAGCTTAAGTTGCTACTTTACTGATTGTTTAAATTAATTTTCTAGTATTTATTAAGCAGTAACTAATTAAATAGAAATCTTATTTTGTCAATACAAGGCAGTGGAATCCTAAATTTTGGCAGTTTCAAATCCAAAGATAAAATTCTAATCAATTTAATTAAAACTTCACAGAGTAAGGGTATTCAAGTAAAATTTGTATTAACAACAATCAAAAGGGTAAACAGGGGAAAATTGGGATTAACTAAAAATTACTCTGGGTATATTTGCTATTTAATAATGATCTTATAACTAAACAAAAACTAATATATCTAGTACATTTATCTTTCAATAAAAGTTACTACTGTCATAAAAGAATTTATTGCATCATAAGATGCATCTTACAAGTATATTTCACTGCTGGAAATCCACTAAGGCCAAGCATTAACATTAACCTGAAATACACAGCTTTAAAGTCCTTGTTAAAAATCTATTTATAGCCATCATATTTGATTGGTGGAAAGTGATTGAATCTGATTGGCTCTTCATATGAGGGCGGGTTATAGAGGCCCCATTTGGGGACTGGCACTTCTTTTGGGATGGGATCAGGTTTGGGGTAAGTATTACACCCCTGGTAGGCTCTGTTGGGAGGTATGGGTTTCAGCGTATCCTTCTGCATCACCTCATTTGTGTTAGAGATGAAGTCATCATGGACACGGCTGGTTGGTTTGGAGGGTCGCTCATATACCCAGTTGACGTTCTTGTAATCAGCTGCAAAATGGATGGTGACATGACTGTTTCTTGTTACATTGCACAGATACAATTATAATTTTGGAGACATCCAGCTATTTACTGATAGGCGCCAGACCAATGTCTTAACAATGGGCATATAGTAAGTCAGCTGTAAGGCGTAGTAAGGTGGGCCTCAGGTTTGTGCATCTAAATATCATTGGTTCAGTTTAGGGACCAGTATCATGCTGTATTCACAACATGATATTAAGTGAAAGCAGCTTTAACATAACAGACTCTGGCTATCAGAATAAGTGTTCTTCTTCAATACCAAGTGAAATTTCTATTAATCAGCTATAATTGCTTAACCCTTTTCTTAAAAACACCTCTCAGCCCATTTACATAGAACATACCCCATTCTTACAGTGTTTCCAGCAAGTAAAGCGTTACTAACTGCCAATATTCAGTAATAATCTCACAACAACATTAATTTCCTCAATCAGGATAAACTTTCAGCCTACCTCTTCTGATTGTGTTGATATTTCTTCTGTACCAGTCAGGATTTGATGAAGATCCTTTCCATGCATACCAGTCTGGTCGCTCAGCACTCCATTTACACCAACCAGTCTAGGATAAAACCATTAGATTATATGTAATTTAAAGCATACAACTAAACATAACCAAGATTTTTAAAAGAAAGTTTTTATGTATTGGTTGAAAAAGTCAAGATAACATTTGTCAATCTGGCAATTGTAGCTCAGATTCAGACCTCAAATCAAGCTTTTACATGTATTTAGACAATTTCCACACTAATTTAAAGCCAGTTAAAAATCTTTATTATAATTAATAAGGGTGTTGTATTCTAACATATTTAGTCTTTAAGGGTCTATATGCAGGAGCTGATCCAGACAATTTTGTTGTGTGCGTGTTAGTGTGTATGTGTGGGGTGTGAATCAAGATCTATTCAACTTTATCGCAGTAAATACTAGATATACATACACATTTAGGGACCCAAACTTTGACCTAAGAAGTCAACAGACAAAATTTAATTTTTAAAGCTTACATGTTTGTATTTTCACAACTCTACTATTTTACCATGGTGGGGGTGGTTCATCAAACTATCCACTCCCTGGATCCATCCCTGTCTATATGTTCAATATGCATGGCCTGTATATATTCCTTTCTAATCAAATTGTCTCTCATATCATTGTTGTACTGTTGTTGTTTTTATATTTGAAGTTGGAAATACAATTTGTTTATTCTGATCTAAACTCAACTCTAAAGACTGCTAGATAAAAAGCATAGTGTATTATTAAATGGATACTGTTTTTCTTGAAGATATTCTAATAAATATGGGTGCTATGCATAATAAGAAAAAATGTGTTTCATCCCAGCTAAGGTAGAAAAGAAAATACATACCCTTGCTACATCTGGGTGACTTGAATGGTATACACTCCATTCATGTAACCGAGGCTGCCTGCAATATCAATAGACAAATATTAGACATCAAAATAGGTCTAGACTAGTAAAATTTGGTGGCAGTTGCCATAAACAGGCAGTGCCTGGTCATCTAACTGCTGTCCTGTCAATCAGAGGGAGTTCTGAGACAAGAGACGAAACTCCTCATGAGTTGGAACTCTGCTGATGATGTTTATGATACAGATCTCTATTCAATCATCATGTCCCAATGCATGATCTTAAACCTTAATTTACTTAGTGATAATAGAGCTCACAGGTCCATGGGGAACATGCTGTGAAGAGGCTTTTGAGAAAAAAACTGCCAAGTATGACGTCCTAACAAAGCAGTGTAGGGAAAAGAGATGGCATACTTCGCTATTCCCTGTGGAAGTGGGTGCCAGGGGATTTGCCGCAAAGTCCCTAAAGAGATTCCTCACTGCCATTGGGTTAAATGGAAACCGGAGGAAATCAGCAGTGAACAGGCTAGGCCATGCAGCCGAAACAGTGTCACGTTGGCTATTGCTGAGGAAAGATGAGAGGCACTGGAAACCAACTATTGATACATAGGGAATGATCAACCCTGCGGGACCACCACCAAGAGAAGTGTTTTGAGATTAAAGGACCAAATCACTTCTCTGAAGGGTGGCTCTCAAATAAGGATGTCAGTGGTTCCATGCAGTTATTAAAGTGCTGTTTCACTTTCTTTTTAACATCTTCTCTACCAATCTCCAACCAAATTAATTAGGTAATATTTGTGTTATTTAAGTTTGAACCTATTTTTTTATAATTAAATGGCCACCAGGTTCTATTAACCTACATTATTAACCATTTTTCCACTTCCTTGAAGAATGATCTCTCTTGTAATAACTACCTGTGGCAATGTGCAGGAAATTTTCTTGTCCAATAATTAACTCTCCAGGTTGGTCTGGGGTTCTAAACTAGGACACTCTGATACTTCTTCTACCAGTACTGCTATTACCTCTTATTAATGTATTACAGACTGAGGCACTCATGAAATGAGCCTTGCTAGTTACTTTATCCAGGCATCAATGATCCATTTGTAATGTTGACCTTTAAATCCTAAGTGCCAAGGAATGAAGTTATAACCACCAATTTCCAGTCAGTGTGACTCAACTTGGAACTGAAACTACAGACACCTGATCTACAAGTGGACACTATCATTGAGCTAAGCAGCCAGTTAGAGTGTCAAATTAAATAATCATCTAGAAGATAGAAAAAGTTCCAGACTTGGCAGTAGTAGTAAAACAGTAGCTTAACACAGTAACCAGCAATGAAGCAGGGGACTCTGTGTAAGGCAGTGGCTTTTTTATATAACAATATCGAAATAGTTTTAAAAGATGCTTCACCTTTGTCACAGCCTTTATTCTAACAGTCATTATTGTTTTAATATATGCCGCTGGTGCATAGATTGAGTATTGGTCTATAGTTTGGTCGCGAAGACTGACAGACCTGGAGACCAACAATACTTCCAAGAGAGTTTGATCAGAGCTTGATCAAATTGTTGAGGCTATCAAGTTGATTAAATCATAACCTTAAGTCAACTGCTCCCACTTGCTCAAGATAAGTATTAACTCAAAATACTTTTTTGCAGAGACATAATTATCTTTCTCATTTCGGTTGTTTTGCTACCCAGATGTTTCGCACCTGATGTTTCGCTACCTAGGTCCGAGATGTTAATTAAATTATCAAAGCTGACGGATGTGTGTATGCTATATAATTCTGTATAATTAAGTGTAACATTATTATTATTGTCTTTGTTGTCGTTTTACCACCATGGCCTTTTATAATAAATATTTAAAATAAAGTTTTTGTTCTCATTTTTAACCCATGTCCTCCTTGCTCTATAACAAGAGATGATGTATATAAAATATGTAATGAGTTTATTAACCGATCAGAATGAATGTACTTGTGATTTATTTATAATAATATAGTTAAATAACATCGAGAATGAGTGTACGTACGGGAAACCTTTTTATTAACGTTCGTACTAAAATTTTATTTTTACGAGTATATATATATATATATATATGCAA
Source organism: Sinonovacula constricta (assembly GCA_007844125.1). Lineage (NCBI taxonomy): Eukaryota > Metazoa > Mollusca > Bivalvia > Cardiida > Solecurtidae > Sinonovacula > Sinonovacula constricta. Next base: position 59,352,700 of record CM017564.1, read on the forward strand.
AACGGCAGAAGCATCAGACTGCACACTCCTACAGTAACTAGTGAACATCTAATAACGAGTCCTTATCACAACTGATATACCTTAAATTTTGTTATAAAGCAATAAAAAAGAAGAAAAAATGCACATGCAAATATATACACATTGAAATCACATTGTGTTATTGTGTTGTTTTTTACACCTTATTAGTTTATGCACTTAACAGGGGTTTCCATATACTCATATAGACGTTGTGATCAATTTACTAAGGTTCTGTTAAAACCTGCAAGTATAAATAAAAATAAATATATATATTCTCAACTCTCAACTTGCATACGAGAATACATACATATTAATATTTCATGTTAATACAATTTATTGATTCATATTTAATTCAATAATGATAATTAAAATTTTACATCAATATTACCAATAATTATATACAAGTAAAATAAAGGTTTCATACCAGTCTATATAATTCAAAATTACCGTCGAAGAAGATACAAACAACCCATGCAGTGACCCATAAAACAACATTCTCCAATACACAACTCCGATACACACTCGCTGTTAAACGGGGTAGGGAAATATCTTGGTGCAAAACATCCGAGGTGCAAAACATCTGGGTAGCGAAACAGAAGGTAGCGAAACATCTGTAAAGCCTCATTTCTATATTCCACACGCTTGAAATGTTTGTGGTCTGGTATTAGCCCAGGAAAAACTTAATAATATGCAGTAAAAATTTTAAGTTTTAGCCAAATATCAGAGATCTTCTCTGAAAGTGGGGCCTTGAATGAGAAACTGAATACTGGTGAGTGATACTTTATTGACTCAAATTATCTTAGGCTGTATTTTTTAATTAACATATAGATAATTGAATTCATTTCTCTGTAACAATATACATGAAAAACAAACTAAAATATAAAACTAATGCAACTAAATTACCATTCTTTTTGCAGCTTTGCAGGCTTTGATAGGAACATGTATGAAGCAGCCATTTCTGAACACTTTCTTCTTCTGACTTACGCAGACTCAAACAAATACAAATTCAAGGCAAACAAGGCCTTATTTTCTATACTCTAACCCACTTAGGCGTCGAAACCGTGTTAAATTCAAGTATTTACAAGAAAATCACATCATTATTTGACAGATGCGTTTTCAATATTTACAGTTTATTGATATAAGCGACTTCTGTTTTACCCGGCTCCATAGTAACAGGCTAAGCATCTTGCACAATTAACGAAAAGAGTGCAAATTTTATAACAAAACTGGGACAAATTTATTAGATTTAATATGACATTCATATAAAAATAAATTAAAAAATCAAATTTTAACTATTTTATTACGTGTTGTACATAATTATGTCTGTATTTTTTCAACAGTGTAAGCGACTAGCGTAATTGGCAACCCCAACAAAAAGTCAAAATGTCTCATGTTAGCACATTGTTTTTCAATGGGTCGCAAACGAAAACCCCGTACTGGGCCAATTATCCTCCAAATGTTCCAAAGTATCCAAGTTCACAAGAAATGTTCAGGTATGTGTACGAACCAGTGATCATGTCACATTTTTCTTATCATTATGAATCCGCAGGATGCACATTTTTTTTTTTTTTTTAAATGGGTCCTGTAAAAACAAGTGGGACCCTATATATATATATATATATATAAGGTATACCGTTAATTATTGTAACATTACCTCATCTATCAAACTCCATCTTCACCTTTACAATGACCATGAATAAGCTTTAGCCAGTGTTATTGAAATGCAGATGTCTTAGCATGTGGCATTGAATTATCAATATCATTATTGTTTACATGTGTTCCATGTCACAAACTTTGCTGAAAAGTGCTTCAGCGTTTGCTGGTACAAAAATTTTTGAAGTTATACCTACTGTGCAATAGCACTAAAAGGGCTTGCAGAGTGCTCAAGTTGTCACCTATATTGGGCATGACTGGGGAGACAAGAAATCCATCAGTGACTGTCCAATTATTTTTTAAGTCACTGTTTTCATATAGTCTCAATGACCTGACCAGTCATCGTGTAATTTAAAAGCAATGTCATTTAACTATGGACAACTTTTCTTTTTTTGAAGGGATGGCGAAACTATCTTTGTAGTGTTTCCCTAGCCTTTTTTCATTGCGCCATGTGTTTTTTCTGTAGCACCACAGTGCCCAATTGAGTAGCAGCTGTGTGCGATACTACCTTTATCTAGCATATGCCTCTAGTTGCTGCCTTATGGATGCTAATTTCTTTGGAGAAGTCACAGGAGGTCTCTATCATATCTAGCTGTGGTGTAACCATGTCTCTTTGATGTTACAATTCACAATCAAGTTGTATATGCCTTGATTGTCATTGGTACTATGCTACATTGCCTTACCAGCTTTCAAGGCCAGGAATTACAAGTGTTCCATCTTTATCCCACCCTGACCAGTTACATGTACTAATTAGCAGAGTAGAGTTATTGTTTTTCCAAATTTTTATCAAGATAATCAGCCAGAAATTAATGTTATCCTGTTAATTGTTAAAAAGCACCAAAAACATTCTGGCTGTCCACTCGCCGCTTGTTTCAAGTTCTTAAAAGAAATACCTGCCTGCGATCTATATTTAGTGTAATGCTGGGTCAAATACACTGATTGGCAAATTAGAAATATGTCACCGGCATATGCCTGGCAAAATTCTTTGACAAATTGTGGTCAGCAAGCAAGTCTGTTAAAAAGATGCAATATTATGTTTATTACATATGCATCTGATAGTCGGATATGGGATTTATTTACTTGACTGTGAATTAAAATTAAGTGGATCTGGTCTTAAAATTTAGTGGGTAAGTTGTTGACAGTTTGTTTACAAACAAATGACAACATGTCTTTAATATGACCTGTTTAATGGGCCTGTTTCCATTGTGTCCAGTGCTCATACATATTTTACATATTTTATATATTTATATATTTATTTACATATTTTACCTTGTTTACCAATGTATTTTCTACGAAAATAGATTAATCATATGCAAGTTTATAATGCAGTTTTCAGATTGGTTTTTCATGATAGATTTTCGTGAGGGTTCTAAATTACATGTGTCCTTGTGGACGGATATATTTAGTTTTCTTGCATCTACGATAAAAACTGTGTTAGGGATGCAGGAGGCAGAGTTAAAATGATCACTGACCAACTACAAAGTTATAATATAACATTTGACACAAATGTCACATCTTTTGTGGTGCATAATTAAATCAACAGAACCATCAACAAATTTTGGGTGTAAAAGAAAATTCCTCTTGGAAAAATATCCTTCCAGTTAGTTTCGATATATGTGTATTTAAAAAGAAACCTCCCCCCCCCTCACCCCCACCCGAGTTAGTTGGATCCTGTGTGATAATAATTTTTTTTTAGTTAAATCTGAGAAAAAAATAATTTTATTAAGAATATTACATTACAAAACTTGAATTTTAGGGTGGGAACTCTGAGAGGGTCTTTGTCTGCCCAATATTAACGGGAAAGATTTGTCCACTTTTAAAAATTAACAGGAGGAACTCTGTCCACCTATGCAAAAATGATCTGAAGGGATTTTGTCCAGCCCCCATGATGTTTTAGAGTTTAAAAAAAATAGCCATTTAGTTCCTCTTTCAAACACTTATTATTAATCATGAGTTGTGTCTTAAATTTCCATCATATATAAAAGATTTTTTTTATTTATTTTGAATAACAAACTATATATTTTTATTTTTTATTCTAGGTTTGAGAGACCTGAAAAATTCACTGCCAAAGTAGGACGAGAGTCTTATCAGGTAAATCATGAGTTTTGTCTTTTATTTCCATCATATGTAAAAGATTTTTTTTTCATTTATTTTGAATAACAAACTACATATTTTATATACTTGCATTCCAGGTTTTGTTTTAAGATGATGGATTCGGGACTGTGCATATGTTGCTAGCGAAAATTTTAATTGATCAACCATTAAAAAAGCGATATTTAAGAGTCGCTGTCACATAAATATAGCAGATGACCTGCATTTTTTTAACATATTTACATCTTACAGACTTTTAAGTCAAAGAAAGATTGTTTGGCTAATTACAAGCCAAACAAAATACTAAGAGGGAAGTAAATGCATGTTAATTAATGGGTTCTTAAAATGATATGGTGGGGGTGTCAGACACACATTTGTTGTAAAATTTGCATCAGCATTAGACTTTTACTCGTGTCGTTTTTGCATTTAATTTTTCAAGTAAGAAGGTACATTTACATGTATTTGTACTTTTTCTTCTGGGTACTTAATAGTTAATGTTAATACTGAAGTACCAGTAATTGAATTGTTATTGACCTCATGTGTATGAAAATTTATGTAATTTAAGCTTTTAAAAATAATGATTCTGGACCAGATAGCATAATCTGTGGAGCGTTCACTCTAGCAATGGGATGCCCTAGGTTTGAATACTGCTGTGACTAACCCAACTTCGTAAAAAAGGGTAATGTTAAAGCTCCCTTTCTGACGCTTATGCAAGTACACTTTTAATGGTAGTTTCATGAATTGTCAGCCCAGTGTAAGGATAATGTGACTGGGTGTGGTATCATGTCAGGTGTTCATGACACAATATACATAGTGAAGGCAGCATTATATCTGCTTCAAATGGATACCGTCTCAAATTAACAGAAATACTATTGGTAGGACAATAAACCCAGCAAACAAACTTAATTTTAATAATTAAAGTGATTCAAAGATTCTTTGTCTTATTTTTCAGCACTGGACAGATAAATGGTATGACAGCGGTTACCCAACTCTCCGTAGGGAAGAGTTGCCTAAAGTCGCTGATCGTCACGAACCTTGTTCTCAGCCTTGGCAATACAACCTCGGAACATCTGCCGTACAGAAATGGGACAAGAAAGGCAAAGATTGGCCAATCAGCAACAAGTATTCAACACAGGGTCTTCCTCCAACAGAAACACAGAGAGCCAGGGGGATGAATCGTCTCACTATTCCTAGAAACGAGAATTTGTACCCCTTTTCAAACTACATGACATCGACATACAGACGTCCAGTGTATTCGATCATGGGACCAATGCAGCGAGAGCCAACATATGGAGTAACGCATCAGCACAACAGGCATGGAAATATGCCATTCGAAGATTATTATTAGTCGTATAACAGTCTGGGACCGAACTGTATTTATATGGTCATAAGCATCCTTTTTATTACTTTTTTTTTCTTTCAAAGGATGCAATGATGACATATATATATTTTATATATATTTTAGGCAAAAATGGAGAAAAAAAACACAGAAAAAAAACCCACTCATAATTGAAGAGACGTGTAAAAAATAATATGCTCAGTCTAACATTCAGGATTTACAAATAGTAATCAAATTATATTTAACTTGATCATCACTGCTTGAGAGTAATTTGGTCCACAGCCCTAAGATGTTTGGCTTTTGTAAAGACTTTATATGTAGAGTTTGCTTCTTTGAACTGCATCTTTTTGTATCATTGCATGCCAGATGACATTTTTATATTTTTTGTAGTAAATCGAAACTACACTTGAAGAGTCCTGAAGAAAAGTATAAACTAAAAATAAAGATCTTGAATGATTATTTGGACCAGTGTTCATATAACAAAGTTTTATTTGCTATTTGTTTATGCTCCAGTATTTGTTTAACAAAAAAAATGTGATGGAGACTTAAGTGATGTTGTGCAGTATTTTGTGTGATGTTAATATTATGTGATTTTTTTTCTTTAAGATTATATATATTGTTACATATGGTTTTATTTTTAAATTATAATTTTAATTCCAAATCTGCGATATAACAATGTATCTGTACACAATCATGTTTTAAATGTTAGAGTATATGTTTTTATTAATTTTATTAATTAAGATATGCATAACAATTTAAATGTATTCCAGTTTAAGTTGAATTATCTGTTCAAGATGAATGTATGTCACAATTAGTCAAAAATAATTGTGCATTTTATTATAAAAAGCATTTTATTATAATGAAACAAAAAACGTTTTATTAATATGGTAAATATTGTTTTTGATATTAATCTATTGTTATGTGTCTATCTACAGTTTATTTTAAAATATTATAATGCAATCACATTTGAAGAAAAAAGACATGCTATTTAATAACTTTGGTTGTTTTTTTCTTTTCTATCCACCTGTATCTGTTATTTGAAAAATATGTAATTAAGAGACATGTATGCTTTAATTGATAAAATATGACACTTAGGAGACATGTATTTGTTAACTGATAAAATATGACACTTAGGAGACATGTAGGTGTTAACTGATAAAATATAATGCACTTAGGAGACATGTATGTGTTAACTGATAAAATATAATGCACTTAGGAGACATGTATGTGTTAACTGATAAAAAATAATGCACTGAGGAGACATGTAGGTGTTAACTGATAAAATATAATGCACTTGGAGACATGTATGTGTTAACTGATAAAATATAATGCACTTAGGATACATGTATGTGTTAACTGATAAAATACAATGCACTGAGGAGACATGTATGTGTTAACTGATAAAATACAATGCACTGAGGAGACATGTATGTGTTAACTGATAAAATATAATGCACTTAGGAGACAAGTATGTGTTAACTGATAAAATATAATGCACTTAGGAGACAAGTATGCATTAACTGATAAAATATAATGCACTTAGGAGACATGTATGTGTAAAACAATAAAATATAATGCACTTAGGAGACATGTATGTGTTAACTAATAAAATATAATGCACTTAGGATACATGTATGTGTTAACTGATAAAATACAATGCACTGAGGAGACATGTATGTGTTAACTGATAAAATACAATGCACTGAGGAGACATGTATGTGTTAACTGATAAAATATAATGCACTTAGGAGACAAGTATGTGTTAACTGATAAAATATAATGCACTTAGGAGACAAGTATGCATTAACTGATAAAATATAATGCACTTAGGAGACATGTATGTGTAAAATAATAAAATATAATGCACTTAGGAGACATGTATGTGTTAACTAATAAAATATAATGCACTTAGGATACATCGGTTGATAAAAAAAATAATGCACTAGAAGAATTTGCTAGTCATTTTTGTTAACTATTGTACTTTAGTGATAAACTTCCACTCATGTATGTTGATCTGCATATAATTATTGTCTGAAGTTGACAGGAAAATTAAATAAACAACTCGATGACCTTGAATAAACAAAACAAAATGGAGTGTAAGCAGAAAGAATTAAAAAAAACAACAACTTTCAATCATTTTAATTATCTTTTATTAACATGCAATAATAAAACAACAAATCCAACAGTACGTGATCAAATGGTACAATGATAAACTTCTACAATGATTTCAACACAATGTCTAACTAGTCACACTATTCTATTTGGTCTAAACTGATAAATAATATACAGTATGTATGAGTAATCTAAAATGTGAGAAAACAGTACAAATCATTCTGTACATGTGTGTACAGTAACAATATGTAAATGTTTCAAAAACACAACTAAGTCTAAATAAATAACTCAACAAACTTAACTTTTGTCTAAGATTATTTACAGTGACAATGCCTCGCCTGAAAAAAAAAATTCACAGTTGAGATTTTGCTAAAGCTTAAAACTTTTTCTTTCAGAATACTTCAGGCAGGTATAAAAGAGAAAACAATCAAAATATGAGCTTCAGCAAAATCTTAACTGACAAAGGATTTTGGGCTTTGGACTTTATCAACAAAGAGTCTTAAGTTATTATCTTAAGTTATTTTTTCTCACTTAATGAAGTTTTCTTACAGTTTGAAAAATTTCTAAAAATGAAAGGAAATGTCATAGTTTAGAAGTTTTTTTATATGTGATACTTAAGAAATTTTCTTTTCAAAATTAAGGAGAATGTCTTTAAGATTATGAAAAAACATATTCTTAAAGGATGTGACTCCCGGGGTTATATTCATGAAGAATCTTAGTTATTTTTCTGATATAAACAAAGAAATTTACTTAAATTTTGGAGAAAATTCTAAGAAATTTTATAGTTTAAATGGCTTAATGTATTAAATGAAAAAACATTTTCTTATATTTAAGTATAAATTTTACGATTTAAGAAATTTATTGTGTCTTTATCTCACAGTACTTATCATATTCTATTAAGATTGATGGTGTGTATAAAAATAATTTTGTTTTGTAAGATTCACAGACATTAGGGGAGTAAAAGTAGAGCTTAACTGAGAAATGTTGCTGCAAGTAGAGCCTGGTTTAGAGGCTATAAAGCAGACATAAATTGGAGGCTACAAAATTGTTGAGACTGTTTTACTTCCCAGAGATCTTATTGGTCAGATTTTAAATAATATTTCAACCCAACCAACCATATCCAATCAATCGGAGGCATGGAAATGGTGAAAGACTTCATCTTAAAGTTATAAAATCTCTGTCCCAGTTTTCTACTTAACGTAAAAGGACCACAACTCACCCAGATACATGTTTATATTTAGATTACATGGAAAACGCTACTAACATCACTCTAAAAAAGGAAGATAATTTTTTTTTTGACAGTAATAGACATGGATAAAGATATTTTCTTCACTTTTTTAATTCAATCTGCAACTCCTGTTTTTAAGATAAATTATTAAAGACTAAATTATGTTCCAAATATTCCTCACAAAAAGTACTCATAAAATAAACAAGAGTACCTTAATCAGAAATTGATTTGTATCAATATAAAAAAAAAATTGTGTGTGAGCATTTGTCACATATAGTTTCATAATTGTATTTGAAGCAATTAACATACACAGTCTATACACAGTTCACTTTTTGTAAAAATGTTAACAATCAATTTTTAAAAACAACAACAATGTTTACAATGTTAAAGCTCTTTCAACCTTGAATATATGGTAAAATATAACTCAATCCTAGGCTAGGCTTACATAAAGAGGTGCCAAATAACATCTTGATTAACATCTGTAAAAACTCCTGCCATTGTGTAATACACATTTACAAGTAATTAACACAAGTATTATTGCATTTTGAATAATTTCCTGTTTAAAACATCCTTAACTATACATAGTATACAAAAATTGTATAAAAGTACATGTATACTAATTAACACAAAGTTAGGCAAAAAAGTTTCATGTCAAATTAAGTCAAAAACCTATAGATACACATAACTAAATCTAATCTTGTACATAGAAATTAACAATTATAAATTATATAATTAGTATGAGAAAATCAAATAAATATATGCGCATTTAAAAAATGTCATTTTATAGAGAAAATATCATTTTCAATTTTCTAAATAATTTCTTATTACTGTAAGAGACAGATAAAGAAAAGAATTATGCATACAAAATAAAACATATAACAATTACTTACAGCTTCTGTATAACAATAACTGTGCCCATGTCAATGTACTGATTGTGCTTAGGAAAAATCTAACTTGACATTTAGTCCTTTTTTTTCTTTTTGCACAATATATTTACACATGCTTCGAGTATTTTATATGCACACGTCAACAAATATCTAATTTTATTTATTTCTATTTTCAGTAAAAGTGACCTTGACCTCATTAACCTAAAACCGAGACTTTCTTTTGCCATAATCTGTCGATCATCTAACTGTAGAATAATGATTAAATTTATTAACTGAAATCATTTTGGCAATCTTAAGAAAACTAAGCAAACTGGCTTTTTTTCCGTCTGCCTTAACCCCTCAAAATATCACACTCTCTTTTTAAGAAATCCTCAGCGACACAATTAACACATTCTTAATAAAAGGGTGCATTAGCATTAATTATCAGCAAATGATTTAAAAGATTTATTTATTTTTTTATATAAAGAAAGATTATGGGTTCATTTCATCATAAATCTTAAGCTATCCTTCTGAAGAGAGTTTCATTAATATTTCGGAAATCGCTCTCAAAGCGAAATCGCTCTTAAATCTGTGCTGTTGATCAATTTGCTACTAACCACATTTATGACGGTTGAAATGCACATAGGAGTGATTGTAAGACCAGTGTTTTTCAATCAATCTTAAGACTTACAATGAAATGCACCCAGTACTTATAGTGACTTCCAGCTAGCATTAGAAGAGGAAGACCCTTGACAAAAGTTTGGGTTGAGCCACCAGCACATAGCGGGATATGTTCCGATGCTCTTAAATAAAAAAAAAAAACACAACAAAAACAGCAACATAAAAACATCAGCTTTCAGACAATAAAGAAATCACTATTTATTGTTAATTAAATCTGGTATTTCTGGTATTTCTACAGCCATGCTTATCAGTTACTTGTCAATACAAACAAAAATTAAAGCACATTATATATACTGGCATATCAAGCAAATCACACTAAAAATACACAAAATAACTAATTTAAACTACATAATTATATCATCTGAAATAAAATGAAAACAGAAACAATAAAAAAATTGAATTTAAGGAAATGGAAAGCAAACTAGAAGCAGTGTAAAATAGTCAAATATAAAATAATCAACCATGCAAAGTTATTACTAATGATGATTTTCAGCTGTAAGTTGTGGACAGAGAACTGAAATACTGTCTCAGTTTAATCAAATACATATGTATCAGTTGAAATTTACCAACAAAACACTTTCTGGAGAAGTAAATCATAAACAAATATTGTAAAAGTTAAATGGTTAAAGAAATTAAACAATGTTTTCCTCCAAGGTTTGTTTTTTCTCAAGAATCCAAATGCTATATCTGATACTTTTTAAAAGGTTTAAAACAGTGCCAAGAACAAAAACAAGAGCTATCACAAGACAGCACGCTCAACTATTTAAATGCTTGACAGTTCATTGTACATGCACGTAAATCTTTAACCTGAGCATAACAGCAATGCCAATGACAACGTTTAGAGGAGCTGTATAGTTCTTATTAAAAGAAATGTAATTCCTGTAATGCTGAGTCATAATTTCCTTGTAGAACTTGCAGTCTTCACATTTAAAAACCTATTTAAAGTATAGTGATGACTGTTTTTTTTCCATTATATAATGAATTTACTAGTATATACAAAACAAAATTATGGCACATGTATCATAAATCGGTCTATTTTTTGTTTAGTTTTGCTTTTCGTTACATCGCAATGACACAATTATGGTCATATTTGGGACATCCAGCTTATTATTTGTGGAGTATAACCCAAGACAGACGCCTGGGTAGAACCACTGGCACACCACAGGTCAGCTGGAATATTTCTCTTATGAGGACTCAAACCCATGCTGTGTAGGGCTGAGCAGAATTTTTTTTTTTTCTCACATCGCACCATCAGAATTATGGTCATATTGGCAACGTCCAGCTAATAATTGGTGGAGAAAGACCCCAGACTTATATCTGGGTAGAACCACTGGCGCACTGGAGTTTAGCTGGAAAACCTTTCCACATGAAAGTTCATACCTCCAATGGGAGTCGAACCCATGTGGTGAGGGGCTGAGGCGTTTCAAGTCAGCAACTCTAACCGCATAGCCACAGGCACCCCCTCGAGGAGAAAATGGGTCTATTTAAATGGGGATTTATATAAAATTTATGATATATACATTCTTGTTTGTGAATGAACCATCATGATTCTTGAGTAAATAAGAACGGTAAGAAGCAAAGCTGTTTTATAATTGCACAAACAAAAATTCAATAAAATTATACTGGCAGAAAAAAGATATGCAACAATCAACTTTGTATGTTTTACACAAATTAACTTTTTTTTAAAAAAAACAAGAAAGAAAAAAGAAAAGAAAAAAGAAAGAAAAGTTATGTAAGAAACATCCAAGATGCACTTTGTTACACAAAAGCAACATAAAAAAACAACAACTGTTAAAGCAGTAAAGATTTAATTACAATTACTGAGTCATGTCTTATTGCTTTTTTATGTTTTATTTCCTAATTTTACCAATATGTTATAAAAAATCTTACTAAAACAACAACAATTAGTACATGTATAAATGCCAAAAACAAACAAAAATATTTGTTGTTCTCTGAAACCAATCTAAATATTTAAATACCCTCCTAGGAACCTATAAGAGCACTTGTACAACAAAATTCCAAATAAGGCAATTTCTCATTTCAGGACGGTTAATATAGCCTGGCACTTTAAATAAGAGAAATTAGCAAATTACAAAAAACAAATAAATCTGAGACAAGAAGGAAACTAACTAAATACAACAACAATATATGCAGCAACTACTCATTGACCACTTTTAAAAAATTTATCATTTGTATTTTTATTGTTGTTTTAATAAACATTAAATGAACACTTTAATAAACATAACTGCGATGAATACCACAAACACAATCATGACCTCTGTTACAATTACCAGTATGACTAACAACACCACTACTGCAATATCCTATTGACATTCACCACCATTGATTTCACAATATCATCATGATTACCAACATCACTAATATCATCTTCATTATCATAATTTAATATTCCTCCTCCTCATCATTTTCATTATCCTCATCATCTTTCAATTGTCCATCATTTGAATAAAATCATTATCTTCATCCTCATTATCATCCAATCTTTCTACTCCTCCTTCTCATCATTTAATCGTCCTAACCAATCATCCATCATCATTTGATCAACATCATCATCACCATCATTTAAACATCAATCATTATTTTCTTTAGCTACCACAATCGCCAAAAGATAATCTCCAATATCTTATGTTGATAAACAAACATTTGACCATTCAATAAACCAATAGGATTTCTTTCCCTTTTTGTTATCATCAATCTTTGGGTTATCAATAAAATGTACCATGGTAAGGATAATATCAGGGCACTGATGGATCCAGTGTGTGTGCGGGGGATGCATCCTCCACCACCAACCAACCAAGTAAAAGAGTAGAGTTGTGAAACACATACACATAAGCTTAAACATTATTAAGTTTTTAAGTAAATTTTGTCTGCCAACTGCTTAGGTCGAAGTAAGGGCCCAATACTGTGTATATAAATCTAGTATTTACTGTGATAAAATTGAATGGATCTTGATTCATAACCCCCTGCCCCCTCGACCACTACCAAAATCTTCTGGATCCGCCCCGGTATCTGGGTAGTTTCAAATGAGTAAAATGGTATACTTGTACTATGGGCATAGACATAACAATAAGAAAAACATAAGTTTATTAATCCACTGTAAGCATCATGGCCACAGTTATGCATAGGTACTTGAACCATAGAACCACATAATCCACATTTTACATGTATTTAAATTATTGCATTACTATTAAGTCAATTATTGTTGATGACTGATGGCACACATGGCGTACATTATCGCATGCACAGTTCAGAGATATATTGGGTAATTGAGCCAAAAGCTGATAAAAATACTTGAAAAGCATTGTGCTGCTTTTGATTCTCTGTGAGGAATAGCAAGTTCACATATAACCTCATGATTTGAGGCAATATTTATTGCATTTTGAACAGCAGTTCAACAAAGTTTTGCTTTTTTGAACAAAAAAAAAGTAACACAAAAGCAAATATGACCAACTGTGACCATGGTACTTTAATTCCCATATAATTTCCAAATCATCAACAACAAACATCATCTTTGGTATAACAAGCATTAGAGGTATGACTGGTTATGCATCCTATTTGTCTTTGTTATTGAGATACACTGAGTGACACACTTGAAGGCATCTCAAAACCCATATATAAGTGACCCCTCCACCCTCATTTATTCACCCACCCAGCATGTGTGGGCATCTGTTTTCTGATAAGCCAGGCTGCCACAGTCACTAACATTAATGTTTATGGCCTTGTGTAAAACTAGCCTACTGTCTCACTTCCATACTAGCAGGTAATTTAGTTTTGCATTAACCCATCAGTGGTTTTACTGTGACAGATTAATGCTATATTGGCTAAAGACTCCCTGCAGTGATGACCAGCAATTAGTAGGTCTGGTCACAGCAGGTGGGGGCCTGGCTCAGTGGGATACCACATTCCTTTAAGGTCACTATAGCGGCGCCCTGCTGTTTTTTAAAGAGGAAGACAAATGTCTAGGTAGATACATGAGTACTGTACATCAGCTGTGATAACTCCCCACATGGACGTTTATGCCCTGAGCAGGACTAGAAGCCATGACCAGGACTTGAACCCACAACCGGGACAAGAACCCATGACTAGGGCTTGAGCCCATACATTTAGGGGATATGGAAACAGAGGGGTTAAAAGTCAGTGGCTCAACCTACCAGGTCATGGGTGCCCCTGGTTATGTTTCCTTTAATGTGAGTTTCATTATATAAAAGCTTTATAAACACTAACATAAATGCAATATAAACAATTTAACAGTTCATAAAAAAACATTT